>JANAVB010032419.1:9832018-10068653 GCA_029216955.1 Iris pallida
GAGAATGCGGTCGTTTTTTTGTTCATCCAGCTTACTCCTATTTCTCTCTTGGCACTTTCTTTGCGAATGTGTGAGTATGTGCGTGAGAACTCAACATAGGTTCTTTTTATAGAGAAATCTCAATCTTACCTTAAGGTTCTGGCCAATCACAGGCGCCATTGTCAATGACGCCTAAATTCGACCCATTCGACCCTTAGAATTCTGAGCAGTCAAAACTTTTTTAAAAAAAAGTACGAGATGTCATCGGAAATGACGTCCAGAAAAATGCATAGGACGCCATTGGCAATGACGTCCAGAAAAATACATGGGACGCCATTGATAATGAAGTCCCAAAAATATGTATAGAACGTTATTGGCAATGGTGCCACACTGCTTTTTTTTCATGTGATGTCATTGCTAGTATCGCTCATTCCCCCTTTGTAAATATCTCAAAATTTTGCTCTCGTGAAATATTCCAAATTGTATCCACTCCTATTAAATTTTTTTCTGTTGTAGTAGTTAAAATAACTCTCAAGATACCTGAAAATTTCAAATTATAGTTTAAATGGTTCAAATCAAATGGAGAGCGCAAGAAGCCAATGGCGTCCGACAAAAATGTATGGGACTTTATTGACAATGGTGCCCCACTGTTTTTTTTTCATGCGATGCCATTGCTGATATTGCTCCCTTCCCCCTTTGTAAATATCTCAAATTTTTGCTCTCCTGTGTAAATATCTCAAATTATATTCCTCTCCTATTAAATTTTCAGTTCTAGTAGTAAAAAAAACTCCCAAGGCACCTGAAAACTACAAAGCATAGTTTAATGGTTCAAATCAAATGGAGAGCGCAACAAGCATGATGACCATGCATACCATGCTATGTTATCTTCTTCCACAATCCATGATCCCATTTCTCAAGAAGAAAAAGGGAGCTCTGGTACCGATCCCATGCAAGTCCCCTCGTAACAGGGGCTGTGGACGTAGGGGCCGGTACTGAGTGAGCTAGCGCGAGAATACCCAAAATTTCTTCATTAACGTGCTTCTACAACCCCACAGGCCACAGTCAAAAGTCAAATCCCCCCATTCAAATCTTTATTTATTCCCCACGCGTGCCAGCCTTTTTTGTTGCATTTGAATAATAATATATCACACTCCGTACTGATTCAAGCAGCTTCTTCTTCTCATGCAGACGCGCGCAGTAAGTAAGGAGTACTACTTACTCGATCACAGCGCTGGCCACGCGCGTGCTCGCGCCGGTTGCCGATGCAGCTCGGGCCAGCCCATGCATGCGCCCCGCGCGCCCGAACCGGTCATCGGTCGTTTGCTATTGTAGCCTCCGCGTGCTCTCTTTTGTTGGGATTGGACGTCATAAAGAGTAGTGTACTAATGAGAATTAGGTGGGAGAGCTTGTACTATCACTGTGTATATGTGGTGTTTACGTGTACGTTTGGAGGACTTGAAGATTCGTTCTCAATATTGTTCATGATAATTCATCATGCGTGGGTTCAGTTCAGGAAAGAGAAATCTGCACCTGCGATGCCAGAAAGAGGTTTTGAATTAGGGATTTGGGCTACTGAGTATAGACTAGGGTCAGGGGAAGCAGCACTCCATAAACTGAGGATGCATGTTTGCTGGATTCTTTGGAGGGCCGCTGGCCAGGCCTAACAAACAATTTCACCTCCCTTGTGTTACAATAAGAAGAAGAAGAAGAAAGAAGACTGTTGGTGTTTTTGCTTTCAGAGTAGGAAAGATAATCCTACATTGGAAAAATAAAATGATGAGTATCTCAATATAATTAGTGCCGGGGTACAATTTTTCGATGGAAAACAGAGAATATGAAACAATTGTAAAAACAATTTCCAACGCAACACTTCTAGGAAGGTTGCGTAAGTATAACGAAGATCTAAAAAGATATCTTTATGATATTACGAGAATCTAAAAAGATTTCGTAATCACAGCAACCAGATCGTAGTACTTCTAAAAAGAAGATACAATCAGAGTTACTGGCAGAACGAAGAAGGTGACTGGCGAAAGATGGAAGAACTCCTGCTGGGGTGAATGATCACCGTTGCTCAAAGCTTTATTCGCCCTACACGAACAGCTTCCAGGAACCAGCAAATTCATCGGAGAACTTGGAACACTCCTGCTCTTCTGACTCCTCGGATGGACACGAACTCCCGTGCAAAAGAAACGCTGGTGCGGCACCCTTCCTCCCTCTCTCGAAGGTGCAGATCAGAACTGTGTTAAAGAACACGTCTGAAATCTTTCTGGTGGCTACCCTTTCTCTTTGTCATGAGCCTTGAGAGAGAGGATGCCTTATACCCTGCAGCAACTGGACGGTTGCCACAAAGTTAGGGACGTGGTAATAACCACCCCGAACATGTAGCAACCGCCAGAACCGCCCAGAACATGCAAACGCACGTTCTGCTGCCAACTGCACACATCCAACGCTCCTTACACTTTGCGCGACCGAGCGTGCACTGAACTGCGCACACTGCGCGCATTGCACGCACTGCGCACACTGCACAACCAGCGAAACCGCAACCCAGCACAACCCTGCGCAACCCACGCAACCCTGCAACCCAGCGCACCCCAAGCGCAACCTGAGCGCAACCTGGGCGCGCACCTGGGCAGCGCAACTGGGCTTGTGCACCTGGGCATGCGCAACTGGTCAGCGCAACTGGGCTTGCGCAACGTGGCTGCGCAAGTGGCACGCAACTAAAGCGCACTATGCGCCTAGCGACGATGCTGACGTGCAAAGTGCAAAGTGCGCCAACAAAATGCCACCTTACGCCTCATGAGCCCGAGTCCGAGTCCGAGTTTGAGTCCGAGTCGCTAAGCCCCTACGGGGCTTAGCTCCCATGGAAATGAATTTCCCAAGAGCAAAAAGCATGAATGCTTTTATTGTTGATTTAGGCCTTTTTCCATTAGAAAAATAACCCCACATGGCACACCCATGTGCACCTCCACACCACATGTGCATCTCTAAAATAGGAAACCTATGATATAGATACAACTCCTTTGGTCTAGCCGATGTGGGACTAAAATTCACATAGAAAATGACCAAACTCCAACATATAATACATTAATTGTGTTGAGGTGTGCACATGAGGTACGGTGGGACACATGTGGGTATCATGTGGGTTATTTTCTTAGCAGAAAACATGATTAACTCAAAGAAAAAATTTATGCTTTTTTTTCATTCTCATGTTCATTAGGAGCTAAGCTCCAGACTCACGCAAAGTGGTGCTTTGTTGGTGCACTTTGCATGGCGCATGCTTCCGCTGATTGCTGGATTTGAACAATTATGGAAAGATTGAGTTAATTATGTTGGAGAATGTTTCTCTTATTGTGGAATTTGAACAATTATGGAAAAATTGGATCAATTATTCAGATCCGGTATTCGCGGGATTTGAATTTAATTCTTTCATATATTTTCGTAATCAGTTCGCAGCCATGATTAGGGTTATGGTTTCCACCCTTATCTATAAATACTCTCCATGCCCATTTGAGAACTTACTTCAAAATTGAGGGAATAAGAGTTTTGCTTTGCCGACGTTGGAGTACAGAGGAGTTCATACGAGTCCAGAGAGGAGGTGACAGTGAACGTTCCAGAAGTTCATATTTGAACTTGCTGGTTCCTAGGAACAGATCGCGTGGGGGTGAATATTGTTTTAAACAATGGTGACCTTCATCATCCCAGCAAGAGTTGTCTTCTTCTTCCTCCTCTTCTAGTTGTCTACACGTTGTAATCTGTTTTATATGTTTGCAACTGCAATTGCAAGAGAGAAGGAGAAGTTTGTTCCGTGCAGTTGCAACTGCGTTTGCAATAAAGAATAATATGTTTGTTGGTTTATGATTTATATAAGTTCTATTTGAGAAATATTCGATATAGCTCTTCGTTGGAATCGAGAACAGTCAGAGAGAACTTGTGTGTGAACCTTTGATCTCGACTACAACTTAGGGTTAAACAGAGGATATTTCGAAAGGATTACGTGAACTTCTATCCCAGTCTTTTTTCATCTCGATCTGTTTTTGGTACAACCATCTTAAAACAAAATTCAGATCCGATGGAGAAGAACAGTGCAAACCTTCTCGATACAACTTTTAACGAACTTGAAAAGTTTGACGGAGAGCATTACAACATCTTGAATAGAAAAGTTAGCATTAATCTTCAACTCATAAACGTGAACTACATGTTGACAAATCCAGAGCTATTATTCTAAAGGGTGAAAATGCTCGGAGGGTTGCCAGGCCAATATTTTGCAGACGAAGTGGAGGAGAAAATAACATCTGCAAGTTGCTGATACTGAACTCCATAGAATTTTCTGACAGAGTCATACAGCAAGACGGTCCAAACAATGGACGTCTGGGAGTCTCTGGAGAAGTACTACAGTTTGATGAGAACAAGAACAGGATCCATGTGACTGAAAATGTCTAGCAAATACGATTTGAGGATGACAAGACGATATTATCTCAAGTCAAGGAATTCATTGTCGGGGGTATTGTCACCAAGCTTCTGCCTAGTGGAGCAACTTCATTGATGACATGCACCGTAAGAAGATGGAGGTAGATCTTGAGTGCCTCCTGTACTGATCCATCTTGAAGACAAGTTGAGGGCACAACTCAAACTGGACATTGTCTAAACAGATGGGCAATACCAACTTGTGCAAGCTGGAGACTAATGGGAAGTAGAAGGCTTCTCACAACAAGAAGAACCATATGAAGGTGAAGTCGGCCTGTGTCACGACTCGCACCTTCTTTTGGGATACGAGTACGTAGATAAGTCTAGCCTACACCTCAATATCGAAGGTACTATGCTGTCTAGATCTGAATGTCAATCTCAAATACAACAAAATTACATCTAATTGCTCATTCACAATAATTATTCAAATTATAAATCCAATAATTCATTAAAATGACATTCGGAAACAAAACCGCTAAAAATAAAAGAACTACCTAATCTAGAATCTAAGATCAGCCTCCATGATCTTTATTTCCACTCGTGTAATCCATATCACGGAAGTAGAAACATATCAAGTCACTTGCAACAATCCAGTCAGAAAAGGAGCAAAGTATAACCCTATTGTATTTATGTAACTTAATACAAAATAAAGCTAGACAATTGAGATGCATTAAAGAAATAAAGAAAACATTTGTATGAACTAAAACGATAAACATGTATAAGAAATCTGTAGCAAGAGCAAGTATGAACAAGATAACTGAATCATGAACATTAAAACAAACAGACAATATAAATATCTTTTGACATGTGAATTGTTGGGCTAATACGACACATTATACGATGGCTATCATACATTTTTGGTACGACTAACCTATATGTGAGGTATATGACTTAGCTATCATTCATTAAACATTTATTGGAATTTTTTCAAATATCTAATGGGCATTTTCCTTCCCGACTCACTAAACATTCAATAAATGATCAACGATATAATAAGCCTATCGTATCAAAATTGTGTCTCAATAGGATACTTAATAAAACATAACGAAAGATAGCGTTATAATATAATAACCACATAAAGCAATAGTGTACTTGCCTCAATTAGTTGCAATTATTTGTGACTTGATCATGTTAGCACAGAATAGTCGCAGATGTCATAACTATGCATGATAGTCACTATTGATAGAACAGACCATGCCATTGAGTCCAGAATGGTCTAATTAGCCTAGGGTTGATATAAAGTAGTCAGAATCACAAGAAATAGGAACGTATGACTAGTCACGGTCAAGATGGTAATCGAAAAAAATTCATAAATAAATATTTATGCTATTTTGGAAATTAAATACATATATATATATTTTATTTTCAAAATATTTAAATAGATACTTAAAATCTAGAAATCATTTTTGGCCTAAATACATTTTGAGGTCAAACTATATTTTACTAGTTAATATTCTTTAAAAATATAAAGGACCATATTTTTAGGTCAAAATTATAGGTTTAGAAAATACTTCAATAATATTTTAGGAAATAATACTAAATAGTTTCAAGGATATACGTACGTTTATATTAATAAAATACATACTATAATACCTATTATAATACCCACTATAATACCTACTCTAATACATACTCCCCTCGTACACTCTGTTTTCAACTGTGTTAAATGCTGTTGTTCTTCTCTTTTAGAAAAACACAGAGAGGAAGCAAAGAGGGAAGGTGAAGAGTAGAGGATAAGAAGGTTGATCGAGAGGCGAGAGAGAGAAGAAGGTGGCTCACCGCAAGGCAGCTCGGCGTAGCGCTGGAGGCGCTGCCAGAGGGGATCTCACCAGACGCACCACTGAGCTCGGCGAGGGTCTCGTGGTAGGGTTTGCTCACGATTTCCAGTGCTTCCATGGAGGCGGACGTTGGGCGATTCACCGGTGGCCCTAACTGCTTGACGTGAAGGTGGAGGCCAAGAGAGGATAATGTGACTGCGAACAGCGCGACGGCGGCATCGACGGTGGAGGTGAACGTCGATGGGCTCGACTATGGCTTAGCGTGTGGCGGTAGAAAACTGGCAGCGGCAGTCCAGATCCAAGTGCGAGGTTTCTACAGGCAGAGTTGGCTTGGGTGGTTATAGAAACGTGATGGTAATGCCGTCGTCGGGTGGTTGCGAAGATCAGTTGGTGAGTCGGAGATGGCCGAGGCCGTGGTGGCTGCAGGTGGATGAAGGCGTCAGATAGAGGAGACAGGGGAAACAAGGGAGAAAGAGCAGGGGATGTTTCTACAGGGACGACGAGAGAGGTGATGGTGCTCCGGCCAAGACTCTGGCGAGCGAAGGCTGCGGGGATGGGAGGTCGAGGATGGCGTGGTCTGCCGCCTGCAATAGGGGCTGTCGTCGGCCAAAGTCTAGATTAGGGTTAGGGTTAGGGTTAGGTATTTGGTTAGAAATCAGAAAATTTGTGTCCGGAGTTGTCGGACACGGAACGGTTGAATGTATTTGTAATAAATTGAATAAAGGAATTTGGGACACAGACACGATGCACGACACAATGTGATTGGATGTTTGGAGAATTTTGGGTTGTAGAGAAAAATAGAGAAAGCATCCCCTATATATAGAGTGCGGGTTTACTAGATAGGAAAGGATCAGGATTTGATCCAATCTTTTCAAGATTTAAATCAATCAATTAGATTGATGGAATCTCCATCCATTAATTGATGGCAACACCATTTAAAATACTATCTAGTAGATTTTATAAATTTAAATCTAGAAAATAAATGATAATAATCAAGTAATATTTAAAATATTTTGTAAATACATAAAACAATTTAAAATAATAATCTAACAAATACTTTTAAAGTTTTAAAACAATAAAAAAAATAAAAATATTTTCTAACTCAAAAATATTTTAAAACATAAAATAAATAATAAAATTTTTGCGAAGTAGGCTTACAAATCTACCCACCTTAAAAAATTTTGTTCTCAAATTTCAAAGGATACGATTGGGCACAATTAAGAATATGATCAAGAAATGATACGATTAGCGATCAAACTAAGTTAGATCATGAATAAAATCGAAGCCTAAGAAAATATGCGATGTGGTACGATTAAAGTATAGTCAAAAGGGTTTAGTCACAATGGTTAAGGATATAATCGAAATAGGATTTGCTAAACAAGAAAAGTCATTAGGCACGACTAAGAAAAAATGATACGATCTATAATCAAAGTTAGATATGCATAATCACGGATAGAATTGAAACCTAAGATAAGATGTAATTGGGACGATCTATTCTTTAGGTATGATCATATAATCAGAATCTAGGTAGGATTATAAATCCAGTGGAATAGAATCAAAATAGGTTTAAAATACAATTTTAAAATAGAAAACTAAGAAAGAAATAAAACTACCAGTTTATTTAGAAGACGGTAACACGAAATAAGGCACAAAATCAATTTGAAAAATTAATAGTCATATGACAATAAAAGATATAGCCTCTATAGTATCTGAAAAATGTAAGCATATTCGAAGTCATTGTACCAAGAATTTATGCCTCGCTAGTGTACATCTGGCTGCAGTAAGCCCTTGGTATCATGATTCAAATAATAATATGATATCAAATAGTCTAACAACTTAATCCATTATTTACATAATAACAAAAGATCAAAAAGGCGACTAGATATAGTTTTAATAATATTTGATAACCTACGCTTACTTGAAATTACTTCAACTTAGGGGTCATGTCTTGCCACTTCGCTGCTGGCTGCAGTGAACCCGCAGTCTCATAATTCAAATAAATGGGAACAATGTGCATCTGCCTTGCTATTGTAAGTCATCAAAAATTATTCCAACTATATCCATAAGAATTTCAAAGGACATAATTTTAAAAAGTCAACCATAAGAGGAAAATTGTAAGTATCTGTCCTTAAATAAAAGTATCAATTTTAAAAATAAACGATCGAAAAAATAACGAAGACGACTTAGAATTAATAAAGGATAATCGAATCGAGTTAGGTTCAAACTTAATATATGAAAATAAAATGCAGACTCTTAAAGAAAATAATTACTTATGACCAATAGAAATAACTAAGTAATATGTATCTTACGATATGACGATGTTTAGAGAAGGCAGAAAATAAAACTGTATAAATGATCAAGATTAGAAATTGAATCTTATGAAGTCATATTTTACCAGCGAGTAGTCTACCCACCTTTGATCCAACCATCATATCAAAACACAATATTATATCCTTGTATAAAAATTCCTCAAGTTACCTAATAGGGTTTAGAATTCAATAAACCTTTACCTAAATCACATGGCCTATATAGAAACCTTAACTATCCAACATTCAAATTGAATAAGGGCTTTCTTATAGTATATCTAGTCCTAGTTTTCTTCTAAATTAAATCAATCCTAATTGTGAATAAGAAGTTCTTAATCGTAGGCTCGTAGTAGTACAATTAACTTAAGTACTACCATGGGTTCATATAATTTGTGAAAATAGACCTGTATGGGCCACCAAAAAACTTATTATGACCTGCATCGTTTTTCGTGATACGAGTACGTAGCCGAGTCCAACCCATGCCGCAAGATCGACGGTAGTATGCTGTTTATGTCTCAATACCAATCTCAAATACAATAAAATAATATCTAATTGCTCATTCACAATAATTATTCAAATTACAAATCTAATAATTCATTAAAATGACATTAGGGTTTTAAACCAACTAGAAAAAAAGAACTATCTAATCTAGAATCTAAGATCGACCTCCAAGATCTCTATCTCCACCCATATAATCCATAGCGTGAAAGTAGGAAACATGCCAAGTCACATGCAATGATCAGTCAGAAAAGAAGCAAAGTACAATCCTATTGTATTTATGTAACTTAATACAAGAAACCTAGACAATAGAGATGCATTATAAAGTAAAGGAAACACATGTATGAACTGTTACGACCCGCACCCGGTATAGGGGCACGAGTGCGTAATAGCCATCCTACGTCGCAGAATCGACGGTAGAACGTGTTCTAGATCGCTAACTAACAACTCACACAATGATAGAATGTACCTGTCATATATCTCAACTCCGAATGGAGGACAAGTATAAAGATATGATAATACTCAATCACATTCTAAACCACAATAAGATATCAAAGAAGTCTAAATAACTATAAAGACTAAACATCAACAACTACTAAATAATATTCAAAACGAATCTCAAACAATATCAAAATCTCCACTTATTACAATTCAAGTTCAAAGCAGAGAATCTAAAACAAGTCCACTAAACTAGGTCTCTCGGTCACCCCTGAGAATCGGGATCCAAGGTAGCTATTCCCTCCTCGGATCCATAGTAGGTAGGGCACGTATTCTCTGGGCAAACATCTGAAAATGATATCCAGTCAGGATGGAAGGAGAACATCTCTTCTAGCAGTTCCAAATAAATGACAAAGAATATAAAGCAGTAATAGACAGTTATACTTGATAACATGGAAATTTGAGACAGGTAATGAAATATAATCAATAGTTAAAACCAGGAAATAAATACAATAAAATAGAAGAACATGATAGTGAAAACTATAAATAGAAGTAACTGAACTAGAACGATCTGATACAAGTCCAACCAGTATAACATGAGACAATGTGAATCTAGTATAAGATACTAATCCAGTGTGTTTGGAAATACCGAGTTTGACATATACAGCACGTCGCACGCTTGGCCTAGCGGCAACGACTATCTTTCTTGTAGGGTGATTCTTGTTGAATATGCACGTCGCATGCTTGGCCTAGCGACGAAGACAAACTTTCTTGTGGTTTTTGTTGAATACGGCATGTCGCACATTTGGCCTAGCGGTGACGGCTATATTTTTTATCGTTTTTATTGAATACGGCACATCACACGCTTAGCCTAGCGATGATGGCTATCTTGCTTATAGCGATGGTTCTTGTATGATTGAAATGTTTATATGTTGAGTATATTTTTGACACATAAATAAAGTACGAGTCTAACCAGAAGTAAATGGTGCTTGTAGGTGATTCGAGTAGGTGGTTCTTGTGAGTGGTTCTTGTAGTAGAGGCTGTAAAAGCATGTAAATGCACAGATATATCAAAAGCAGGTAGTGTTCTTGACTACACAAAGTTTTATAAAAGCGTAGGTACCAGAAAAGCACAGACAGAAGATCAGAAACCACAGTTCATAAAAAGTTTTTTTATTAAATCATGCTACAAGGATCTATTACAGATTCATCATAATTATAAGAAAAGAGCTTTGCCTACAAAGATCTATTACAGATTCAGCATAAAAAGAACTAAGGCATATAAAGATCTATAAGAGGGTTAATTTTCACAGGCATCATACAAGGGGGTTAATCTTCACAGACACACAGCCCCCAGATGCGAAGCGCTGTTAGAGCAAGCCACTTCTTGAAGCAGCTATTAGCTCAAGTGAGAACTCAGTCCACAGCACAGGCCGTGCCACCGCCGTTAAGCAGGCAGAGTACAGCATATGGCTCGTCGGATTGGCAACCAATCCAAATCCTAAAGCTTGGATCTCGAAGACCTCCATGACGTTGTTCAGGTTCAAACTCCTTATACCAAACGCTCAAGTGCATCCCGAAACTCAGTATTAGTTCTTCTACAAAGGCACAGCTTCTTTGAATGAAGGGATCCACAACCATTAGCCGACATATGCAAGGACAATGGCCGTTCGAAGCCAAGTCAGGTTCGAGTATAACATTTGGAATGCTACTACAAAGGAAGATGACGCTTCAAAAAAACTCTCCTTTATGTAGGTGAGTGTGGTCCAACCAACATGCCACGTGGCAGTTGGCCAAATACGTCCAAATTAATAGGATGAACGTAAAACTCAGCACAACGAACCATATTTAATAGGTTCATTCCACTAAGTACTAGGCCACTAACTTCTTGAATTCCCTAATAACGACAAAAATTAAAGAGAAGGAAGATCGACTCAGCCATCAAGAGAGCAGTCATTAAATGCTTTTAAAAGACATTGGCAGAACTAGCTCCTTCGACTCTGAAGCGCAGCCAGGTACCTGTGCCCCCTCTTCGACCCATAAGCGTAGATAACTCCTTTCTTCATAGAGCCCTCACTTCAGTCTAAAAAGTGCAGAACCTTCAAATCCAAAAGCTCTACGCCCTCGCTTCAACTCAGAAGCGCAGAGCCCTCGCTGTAACCAAAAGCTCGACCCATTCAATGGCCCCCATCATATGATACTTTGTGACACCATTGCCCAAAGCACAAGTCTACTCGTCGTACTAAGGACAATGACTCCGTTGCTTAAGGCACAAGTCTACTCGTTACCCTAAAGTACAGTGACTCAGTTGTTCGAAACACAAGCCCACTCGTCGTCCTAAAGCACAGTGATCCCGTTGTTTGAAACACAAGTCCACTCGTCGCCCTAAAGCACAGTGACTCTGTCACCTGAAGCACAAGTCTACTCATAGCTCTAAAAGTGCAATGAATCCATCGCCTAAAGCACAAGACCGCTCATCACCCAGAAGCGTAGTGGCATCTAAAGCTCCGTTAGAAGTGCAGCTCACATAGCGGCGTAGCCTTACAAAGTGACATGCCTCTACATGGCCAGACGGGTGCTCATATCCTCAGGATACCACCCTATCGGTTTGTTTAAACCGCTGCTCGTAAGATAACACAGAGTTTGATTCTGTTGATAAGAGTAATATCTTATCGATTTGTTTAAACCACAGATAATGAAGTTTTTCTTATGGGAGGGCTATATCTAACTGGTTTGTTTAAACTAATGGCCCTCTATGATAAGATAAAATTTACTTCGGGGATAGGAACAGAATCTACTTAGGTCCATTCGATCAAAAATTAAACACATGCCATATGTCTTTATTCAGTTATGTTGATAACTCCCCCCCCCCAAAAAAAATCTCGATAGAAGGAATCCCAGTGCCTGCCACGTGTCAGCTCAGCAGCAGCCTTCCGTACCGCCTCAAAGATTCTCTAATATCTCAATGTGCAGCGTATCTGCACAATCCTTATGCACATCGCATATATGCTTCCTATAAATATAAGTTTTTTTCTTCGATAAAGAGGCTTCAAAATCTTCAACGTCGGCATCCTCTTGGTTGGTAACCCTAGAGTTTCAATCACTAGCACCAGAAAGCCAAAGCAAGTTTAACTCGTCATCAGCTCGTCAACGGAGTAAAGGAGCCGCTGTAGCGCTCGTTCTCCACCGTCTCACTTTTCTAGAAATTAAAAAGTTTGTTTAATTTCGAGGACAAATTTTTCTAAGGTGGGTAGAGTTGTAGCACCCAGTTTCCCAAATGAGGGTAATCTTGAAATTTCGTGTTTAAAATTATTTTAATAATGATATTTAGTTCATGATATAATTTTTGGTTATTTTAGATCATTTTAAAATTATTTAAATCAATGACTTGTGGTTTTGACGTTTTACTAGTGAAACCCTAGAGACTGTTTGACCTAGAGCCTAACCATGTGATTGTGATATTTTAATATCATTTTTGGCCTAAAGATATTTTTGCATTTGACCTCTTTGAATTATTTGATATTATTTATTATTATGATATTGTTTTGGGGTTATTTGAGTCGGTTCGAATTTCAACTCAATCCGACTTGAAACGGAACCCGGGGGTAGTTTGACTCTAGTGGGACCCACACACTAGTTAGGCATGGCCCACATGATATTAATTTAGTCCACATGATAGAAATATTTTAGTTAGAGGTTAGACTAATTATTATGGATAAGGTTAGTGTGATTAGAGACTTTAGAATGACTAATTTAGCCCCAACCAATTAGCCTTTCCTAATACTCATAGAATAGGTTAGTGGGGCATTTTGGACCTTACCATAATAGGACAAATAGCCCCATATGGCCAGCCACTTTGGGAGAGGATAGGCTCAAGTTCATTTCATTATTCTCATCCACACTCTCTCTCTTGTTCTTCCCAAATTCCTAGAGAGCATCCCTAGCAATTTTTTCACCAAATCCTTCCATTTTACCACCAAATTTTTTCTTTCCTTCTCTATTCTAGCCAAGGAGGAAGCTACCCAAGTTTGGGAGGATTCGGAGCTCGTTCGTGTCCTTTTGGAATCTCTACGTGTTGGTGTTGCTCCGGGAAAGTTTTTCTTCGTTCGATCTACCGGAGGTATAAATCCCTTCTCCTTTTTATTTCCTCATGCATATAGGTCTATTTTGAACCCATAGGAATGGCTCCCATGGTTGTATCTCCATTTGTATCCATTTCTTGTCCATTTGGAGGTCATAGGAGTGTCCTTTGTGTTGTGGTTGTGTCCATGTGGGAAAATCCCAAATTTGGACACACTATGTGTTGTTGTTATGTATGAATGAATTATTATATATTAATCTCTTATTTTTGTATTGGAGATGTGTTCTATAGTGTCTCATATATATATATATATATAGTGTAGAGAGTGAGTTCTTGATATATTATGTTATATACTTGTGTTCTTTTGTCTCAAACTACCGAAATCCGTCATGATTTTTATCCACGTTTTTAATTTCAGCTCTAACTTAGAAATATCATAACTTCTAGCTCAAAGCTCGGTTTAATCTTCCATTTTTTTAAAAGAAGCGTATTGAAGTTAGCTTTCCAAAAACATGTATTAATAGGCCTAATTCTTTCTGTAACTTTCTGGAGAATTATTTGAGTGTCAGCTGTACGAAAGACAAATGCGTTCTCGGTGTTTTCGCGATTCGGGAGTTTCCGGAAACGAAAACGCGATCCGTTTGAAGTTTCGGAAAGCTAACACATAGATCTATAACATACTTTAATCCTAAATTTTATTTCATGCTGAGATGGTATAGTATTGATTATTAGTAGGAGTTACTATTCGGCATATGCATTTTGTGCACCCTTGTGTGTAATATATGTTCTATTTGATTTTAACCCATTTAATGTATATACATTATGTAATTAAATAGAGAATGCAACATGAGTAAATGGTTAAATAAATGATATATGAGGTGTAAGTATCCTATCTAATGTAAGCATGTATAAGTATGGCTTGTAATGAATATGTAGGTTCCATAGTATGTAATGTATGGTGCATTAGTAGTGCAAGAGAATAAATAAATGATGAATGAATGCAAGCATGAATGTAATGTAATAATAGATATAATGTATGTAATATACAAGTTAATGAGATGTAATGTTCTATGTTAACACAAATCCTATATTACCTCATGTACCCCCTTACTATGTTGACACTATCACACTTGACACATTGTTCACTTCCACTTTGACACTCTTTGATATGTATACACTATGTATGCCCATTTAACCCTCACTTGACCCTTTGTCATGTTCACATACACACACATAGCCTCTTAAATAAGTATTTATGAATATAGTTAACTTAGCTATGTATGTATATTATATATGTTAGCATATTGTGTTGTAATATATAAGTTTATATAACCATTTGAAATGCCATGATTATAGACCTAATATTGAATACCAATATATGTATGTGTATATATGTGTAGACATATGTAGCTTAAAGTAATAGATTACCTAGTATATATCCAATGTGAATTCTAGCCTATTTGAGTATTGAATAATTGCATGCTATATAGAGTTGGTTGTATGTTGGCTTGTATAGCCTTGTATTGATGTGTGCTTGCTAGGATAGTCTTGGTTAGGCCTAGTAAGACTTATTGGGTTAGGACATGACCTAGTTTGACCTAGTGACTAGTGCAGTTGACCAGAGTTGACCAAGGGTTGACTTTGGCCTAGTTTGACCTAGATTCATGTAGAATGCATTGTAGTGCTTTATATTACTCTTCTGGACATGTTGTGACTTGTGCTATTCTAATTAGGAGCCAGACACCTCTCCTCGGATAGTATCTTTATCTTGGACATTCAGATATCAGGCGAGTATATTCTTGATCATTTCATATCCTGCTTAGAATTATTTCCTGCAGTAGATTACTTTACTTGTACTGTCATGTTGGTCACACGGATTGGTACTAATGGATCCTTCTTGAGATGTTATCCTTAGGGAGCATCGGGTACTACATGTTCTGTGCGTTTCACTTACATGGCGTATCATATGCTTCATTGGTTCTTTGATCACTTACGACATATACTCTTATGATCGTAGAGTCTTCCTAGAATCCTTATCCCATTTATGGGACTACTATGTATCACCTTCGGGCTATCATCTTCGGGTCTATCACCTTCGGGGTCTATCACCTTCGGGGTCTACTACCCTTCGGGGGCTGTTACATAGCATCATATAACATAACCTGGCTGGATCCTTGTGTATTGATTGGGGGTACGGGGGAGTAGAAATGGACTATAATAATACCCAAGTAGTATCTTATCAGAATCTCTTCCATAGTGTCTTATCAGAATCTCTATGCCATTTACATGTTCATATTGTACTCTACTCACTAGTCACTGCTAGTTCTCTATCTATAGTAGATATTTCTATTACAGCTTACTCTCTTTGTTTACATACTGCATTTCTTTCAGTACCTGTATCTTACTTTACTGCATGATTATATTTTTAACCTGCTATGATCTGTTGAGATGTACTGTACTCGCTCTAGTCCTGATTGGACCTGTTGATAAATTTTACAGATAGCCTGGAGGTGCCTGCTAGCCTAGAGGAGACACTTTAGAGGATTTTAGATAGTTGTTTCATTTTGTCTGGAGTTGTATTTACTTTGTGGATTACTGTATCTGTATTTGAGTTTTGAGATGTATTTCTGGTTTATGTATCTTAGACACTTAGACTTCTATCTCTGTATTTATTTTGGATTTCATGTTTTATCTATCTTTATCATGCTCTACCCTAGATGTGATTGAGACTGTATCTGCTATGTCACCACCATTCGGGGAGTATAAACTGCTTGGCATTATAATGTTAGATGTTGTGACTAGGACAACGTTCTACCACCGACACTGCGGCGTAGGCTGGGCGTTGTTACGTTCTCGTACCCAAACAGTGGGTGCGGGTCATGACAATGGTAAACAAGATCGCGACTCTACTGGGACTTCCTTCTCCTACAATAGAAGGTAGTGGTGCAATTTAACAACAACTTACTGGGATCTTCCCAGATGACGTTGGTCGTACGTTTCGAACAACAAGTTTTTGAGGATCTCCTTTCTGTGGAAAGTCGAGTCCTTCGAAGCGGTTCATAAAATCGAAGAAGACTCGAGGCACCTGGGTACGTTTTGAACAACAAGCGCCAGAATCCCCCCGACCGACGAAGCCCTGAAGAAGATTTTGGCTACTGTCGCCATGCCGTTTCACTCGATTCCTACTCCAGGAAAGCACAACGAAGAGTGCATCTCTCTTGTGGCGGGCTTAACAAAGGCACCACGTCAAAGGAAGCACGCAGTAGCTTAACCGCTTATGAATGGAGCGGTGTCGACGAGAAGATCTGTCTTTGACAGAATTGCCTACCCATCGGTTCAGGCGACATTGGACTCTGAACGTTACGCACCTCCTGGAGGTAACTTAAAGAGATCCACGGCAGCGTGCCCTACGTGGCCAAAGTGCTATGCTAACCAATATATTGGATTCTGAATACTACGCACCTTCTCGGGATAGTAGGAAGAAATCCAAGGCATCACACGCCTTGTGCAACAAACGTGCTATGCCAATAGTCGACCAAAGGCCCGCATTGATAGTCACGTGCGCAGCCAATAGAAAGCTATACAAAACTGGTCCGAGTGCCTCAATGCCTCGACCTGTAGAACTCCGCTGTCGCTTGAGCACTTTGTAACGTCCCGGTTCCAAAATACTTAGGACCAAGTACGTGGACATGCCAGCTGCATATATACGAAAAATACTCCAATATATGGAATCCTCGTATATATACATAAGCTGTAATAATATAAATCACAGGCCAGAACATCATAAACTGTATCTCATCCACAGCACACACAAAAGATATAGAAGTCCAAATAGAATAAATGAGTGAGTCAAAAGATAGCCGGGTGGACATGCCCACACCAAACAACTATGAAAATAATCTCAAATAAAGTAAATATCCACTATGAGTCTTAAAGAAATACATAAATCTAGATATCAGCGGGAGACGGCTCGTCATTAAGGTATGAAGGATCCAGTGACGATCCATACTCCCGCAGAAAATTGCCTATACCTGGATAAGTACCAGGTCCTCATAGGGACGTAACAAGATACATGAAGAACATGCCATATGAACTGGATATAAATGTACCATAAATAAAGATAAAAGTAAAGTTTCCAAACCATAACATGGCTCAATATCCCATCATCGAAATAGGGCTACCCTTACAACCAAACAAGGATAAGGGGTAACACACTATTCTGTGATACGATATTTTCTACATGCCTTGACTGGGACATGAAATTGACTAAGGTCTCCTAACCTTCCTAATAGGCAATTTAGAAGACATCACAATGTATGGGCAGGTAAAGGCTGACTCCTCCAGGATAAGGTAACAACTCACGACACGTACACGTCAATTACCATGCTATCAGCCGGTATAACTCGAGGCTAGCAGCCCAATTGACCCATCAGTCCACATAGCTCGAGGCTAGTGACCGTCGCGACACGACTACCGTAGTACGTAGTTACTACGTCCTTTGGAATTAGGTAGCCCATATATTAAACTATCTTCTCCCTCCTAAGGTTGCTAACAAAAGGTAGTCCGCTAAGGCTAGGTTTCCATGCATTTTAAAAGACAAGTAAAGAAAAATAACTGAAACTAAACAAAGAAACTATGAAAAGCAAGTCATGGATCCAACTGAAAGAAAAGGACAATAAATATGCAGAAAATAATTAAATAAAGATGCATCTAATTATAAACAGTAAATAAGGCAAGATATCTTGCCTGAGGATGGGGCAAGAAGCAGCAATTTTCGACTATCAGAATCGTTAGCACGAAAGTCAAAATCCACAAAGAGCTCCAGATGCTGAAACAAACATCAAGATCATGTTTGGCATAAAAGATATGTCTAGGAAACACCTGTCCAAAAGTCTAATTCTGGAACAAGGACAAAATCGTAATTTCGGGTCAAAACGATGTCCGTCGTTGACCCATTTTGTACCGAAACGCATGCCAATGTCTACGGTCTCTAACGTCGTCAAACTACATGTCTATAGATCCGGTTTGAGGAGAAAAATCCAATGGTATGTCCAATTTTAGATTCTGATGAGCCGTGCACAAAATTGTTCGTTGGGTCGGGTTGCAGGCCCGCCAATTTGGCGTTCTGATCAAGCTTCTCAGAGTCGGACCAAACTTGGCATATAGAACCAAAAAATAATACAGTCCTGATGGCAGAAGTTTCGTGTCGATCCGACGAACATGCACGAAGTAATTGGAGAATTTACAAAGAGGCCGATATAGTGATTTTTGACGGATACACATCAAATTCGTCCCGCACACGCAACCAATTTGAATTCCGTCAAAGCCCATATGTCCGCCAAAGCTGATACACACTTTTCAATGCTTTTGGTTCGTGGCCAAGTCGTCCGCTTTGGTGGGACGCACTTCATATCGAGGAGTTTTATTGAAATTCATTATTTTGAAAAACTGTTTTTTTATGATCTTTGAAATCTATTTTCTTGACACAAAGGGGATAAAATCAAAAACTACAAGAAGGGTTTTAATCTTGTATAGGTTGTCTACAAAGTTGTTCAGACACAATTGTTAAACTGCCAGTAGATCGACAAGAATCGCTTCCCAAACGTGAGTATCTAGACTGTCTAAAAACTGTTTTAAAACAAATTTTAACTTGATGTTTGCATCGACTTTTTGGACATGTGGGTCGACTATTCCCCTATCAAATCACTAGAATCTCAAGGGGGTCAATTCATCTATACGTAGGATCGATTAGCTTAAGGTTTTATTGATCATAGGGTGAGAAATTTAGCGCTAAAGTTGAATACCTGGATGTCAAAACTGACAAAACAAAGGAACCCCTCTGTTCTTGGATGTCTCCGGCTATCACCGGCGACGGCGATGATCCCAGGCGTGTGCAGTCTGTTCCTGAGGTACGTGGGGGCTAGGCGAACAGCTCTTGTCGAGAATTTTTCTCTTCGAAGGGGACGCACGATGAAGGAGAATGAGAAGTTCTCGACAGGTTATGAATATATAGAAGATTTAATCTATTTCTAACTCTGAATTACCATCTTAATTTGACAGTATCTAAGCATTGATTTAGATAAATCGGGGGAGAATCTTGGGTAGATTTACACAATAATTGATTTGAATTCGTTTGATTCAATCCGTTTAACGCGAAGGAGTCTCAAGGAACTTTGGGCGCGGGGGTCTTTGGGATATGGATATCGTGAGATATCAAAATCTCATGATATTCTAAATTTAATTTTTTTTCAAGGCAATTACTTATATATATAAGTAAAAAAAAATATATATATAAGTATATATATTTAAAGAAAACAATAAGTAAAATGTATATTATACCGTATAAATGTATACTTGTGGTATCCCTATACTTGCATACCTATATGTAAAATATTTATATTTATATATAATCCCAAAATATTTTCACTAACACTATATTATCTATAAGGCATGTTATTCATTTTGATATCAACACATATATTTTATTTTTATAAGAAATAAATGAACATAAACCTTATATATTAAAAGTTACTCAATATGTATATATATATACAGAACCAATGTGCACTCAATTATTCTGAGTTAGTATATAGGAAAACCTTAGGTCAATATATAAATCACTACCAGAATAAGTCATATTAGCGACGCCAAAACACGTCGCTAATAGGAGAAAAAGCGTCGCTAATCGTATTTACCGACATTTTTAGCGACATTTTCCTGTGGTCGCGGAAAGCCATGTCGCTGACAGGCAAAACGTCGGTAATCTTCGCCATTACCGACGCTAAATAAACGTCAGTAATGACCGACGTTCACCGACACCACGTCGGAAGAATGGCGACGACTCGGATGTCGGTCAACGTCGGTGAACTTAGCGACGTATGCTACTTTTTACCGACGTTTACGGACTCTGTAGAAGAGGGAAATTGGGTCGGTAAACGTCGGTAAACGTCGTTATACCTGGTGATTTAGCGACGTTTATTGATGTTTAGCGACGCAGATAAACGTCGCTAAACGTCTCTAAAATGCAAAAAATAAAAATAAAAAATTACAAAATGTCCACAGAATCACATTTTCTTCCTGCAGTTTAATAAATAACAATAAATACACAATCACATTTTCTTCCTGGGTTCGCCGACCCCTTCGGTAGAAAATTCAACACCGGTACATCATAATATACATATATATCAACATAAACAAGAGTAAAATATCCAAAGTCGGTAAACGAATATCCAAAGTATACAACCAATATCCACATGAATCCAAAATCAATAATGAAAGTCTACACAAACAAATAATCCACAACCAATACTGAAACAACATAAAAAAAAATGCTAAAAAATACTACAATCTCGTAAAACAGTCCTAACTCGGACTACTACGGATCTGGAGGAGGGGCACCACCGCACCTCAAGGATAGGAACATCTTGTACTCCTCCCGTGAAATCGTCTCCGATAAAAAAGGTAGTGACGGCGGTAGAGTCGGAGGTAGTGACGCCGGCAGAGTCGACGATGATGAAGGCACACCCGGAGGACAATAATGCTCCAACGCTGCTAGTCGCTCGTAGTAGGAATGCATGGTAGATAACAGCCTCGTACTGCTATCAACTATCGAATCCTGCATCAACGTAAGCCTCTCGCCCATGGATAGCTGTGATGCCTGCAGATCCATCATGCTGTGCTTTGTTGATGCTCTAAAATTAGTGACGCCCCGCTCTATCCTTTCAGTCACATCTCTGACCTCCATAATACTGCGGTCGAGCGTATCCAATCGTGCTATGAGTGCAACATCGTCTGGTGCTGCTCCTGGATCCATCGTAGCAGCTCGTCACAGACAGACTCCACTATCTGCTGGACTCGAAAAGACTCTTGGGAGGGCTGTGGGCCATGCACACTAGCATGGGAGGCCCTAGAGGACCGTGTCGCAACTAGGGCACCATAGGATCCCGTATCGTAGTACGTACCCCTGTGGAGACCACCAGCGATGGTCACCCACAGCTCGTCCTCCGATGGAGCTAGAGCGGGCTGCAAGGAAGTACCGGCCTCTTCCGTAGCATGTGAACTAGCAGCCGCCCGCTCCTTAAGCCGTTGAAACTTGGCCTAGAAAGCATGGATACTCTATAACTTCTAATGTCTAATGTACTTATTATTACTAACCACATGAATATCTATTTGCATGCATATTTACTAAATTATATCAAAACTAACACAAAGTATTAAAATTAATAAATTGAATTGTAATACTTACATAGGCCTGCTCCACCCTCTCGTCAATAAGCTTTCTGCCCTTCCGATGCGTGGCCCGGAAGATAGTTACCATATTGGCGTCATCACCCCTCCTTACCTGTAATTAAATATATCACCTTTTACTAATTTATCGAACTTGCATTAAAATAATATTTCTAAAATAAAAAGACATACCAAAGGACAAAAATTTTCTGTCATCGGAATCGACCCACCGCACCACTTTGACCCCTGCTTCCTAGCCGCCTTGGCCTTCTCAGACTTTTCCTTGTACCATGGCTCGTGGAATCGAGCCTTCATCGCAGTCCACTGCTCAGGGGTGATCCAACCTTGGATCGACTTTCTGGCACGATCACGAGTCTTCTAATCATTAATAGCGTCGTAGATCAGCTTAGCAGCGACGGCAGAAAATATCCCCTCGATCATCTCGGCCCGGTGCGGTGGATAGAAAAAAATATGCTAGAAGAGTGCAAACCAAATATTTATCAGTTATATATAATAGGCAAAAATTATATGATTCATGTTAAAAGCAAATATATTTTAACCTTGAAGCACGCAAACTAGTCGGCCTTCCTCTCGTCCGGAGCATCAGAGTAGTTTATCTAAGGATCACCATAATTAGTCCTCAAGAAGTGGCCTAGGCGTCTCTGTACCGACGGGGGACGATATCTATACAGACATATTATATTCATGAGAAAAGTTCATTTATGATAAACACAGCAAAAAAATGATAAACTGAAACACTTACTTTGTACCGTCGGTCCAGATCTTCGTCCTTGTCTCCTACGGAGGTGCGCATGCATCATCTGCCTGATACTGGTTGGTCGTCGGCTCAGCCTCCTCCATCTGTTCATCTGTCTCTATCGTCGTATCAGCAAGACGAATGCTAGACGACGGAGAAGTCTTAGGCTTGGAACTACTCGTCCCAGGAGATATGCCACGTGGGCAGACGGAGGTACTGTCCGATACATAGGAGTACTGGGCGACGAGGATCCAGAGCCAGTACCAGTAGGAGGTACCGAAGGAGTACCCTATCCTTTGCCATTACCAGTACCCCGTGCCCCATGTCGGGACATGCGGAATGATCCACGACGACCTGTCATACCTGATAACAATATATGATGAGATACAATAAATAATAGTACATTAGAAATATGAAGTACAACAACGACAAGATAATAACCAAGACAATATATGATGATATATTTTACAAGAAACATCTAAGTCCAGATAGTATATTCTAAAAGAAACATCTAAGTTCAGATAGTACATTCTACAAGAAATATCTAAGTCCAGATAGTATATTCTAAAAGAAACATCTAAAAATGAAAGTATATCTCTCTCAATCATCTTCAGAATATTCATCTTGTTCGTCTTCCTCGACCTCATCTTCCTCTTCCTCCTCCTCCTCATTTTCAGTTTCATCTTCGCCTTCATCGACTTCGCCTTCCTCTTCGGATAATTCTATATCTTCTACATTAGTCGTGTAATGCGTAACTTTCGTGGAGTCCACATCAACAATATTGGTTACAAGAGGTAGCTCATCCTCCTGATAAGCTTTTTTGTCAACATTAAAAGTATCTCTAGCTTTAGTCTTGCATACAGCCAACCAGTCAGACTTTGTTGCTCCCCGTCTCGAATAAGCTGTGAAGTACACAAGCTGAGCCTGAGTTGATAGGACAAATGGTTCGTAGCCTTGATATCTACGCTTGTAGCTTATATGCACAAGACCATGCTTGTCAATTTCTAACCTTGATTTTCAATCGGATCGAGCCATTCACACTTGAACAACACGATCTTTGCTGGTTCTCTGCCATAATTATATGTCAACTCCACAATCTCTCGCAAGATGCCAAAAAAATTATTTTCTGGATCGACGTCTTTGTAGTTCGAAGATTTGATACACAAACAACTATTTTTCGTGGAATCATGATCCAGGAAGCTGTCTCTGATCGAAGCATTTGTCGATATGAACCTAAAGCCATTGGCACAGAAACTTGGCCATATTGTAACAAAAGTAATTGGTCCCTTGGCAAGAGTTCTAACTAATTCAATCTCTGGTGAAATTAGACGATCGACCTGAATACCAAAGAAGAGATAGTAAGTTTTTTATTGCACAGTTGCATTAGAAGAGGCCAGTAATTACCGAGTTGCTTACATATTCGCTCAACCAAGAAGGAAAATGATGTCTCATTTCTTGTTCTAATGCTTCGTCTGTTAGGTAGGATCTAACCGACCTCAACTCATAATTATATGTGCTAAAAAACAACGAAGCAACCGCCGATTAGTACAATAATATTAGCTTATACTATTATATTGAGATGACGTAAACTCATCATTAATTACTTATCCCTCTAGCTTTTCCACTTCATCCTCATCGCAATTAAGTAATATATACAACTGAGCAGATCTTAGCTCTTCGTCATTAAAATATCTCTTCTTTATTTTCCCCGAAGGCTTTCCGGATGCATTGAATACTTTCAGTATTCCATCATTAGATTCTTGATATGATCTGTCGTCATTTTTCGGAGCTCTTGTTCTATTCGTAGCAACATAAGGTTTAAAATACGTCGAGCAGAAGTTTGTAATCTCCTCGAGGATATAGGCTTCACAAATAGAACCCTCGACCTGAGCCTTATTTTTTACCTTCCTCTTTAAGTGGTTCAAATGCCGCTCAAACGGGTATATCCACTGATAACCAACAGGCCCACTAACACGTACCTTGTAGGAAAGATGAATTGGCAAATGCTCCATGGAGTCGAAGAATCTAGGAGAAAATACCTTCTCGAGATTGTACAGTTTACCGTAATATCATTCTCCTACTTTTTTAGATGATCGACGAGAAGTTTAGTAGAACAAAGATCTCTGAAGAATATGCTAAGATCGGTCAATGGATCCCAAACAACCTGGGGTAAGAATTCCTAAAATGCAATTGGAATTAACCTCTCCATGAATACGTGCCAATTATGGCTCTTCATACCTGTCAGTTTGTTCTCCTTGAGGTCGACGCATCTTCTCAAGTTCGAAACAGACCCGTCTGAAAATTTCAGACCTTGAATCCACCTACAAAGCCTGACTTTATTCTCCTTCTCTAGTGAAAAAATTGCCTTAGGCTGCTTTAACTTCCCATTCCCTTCCTCTATCAAATGCAATGCAGAACGTCTATATATTTCTTCCAAGTCCAATCTAGCCTTTGGATTGTCTTTCGTCTTCCCCTTTACGTCTATTACAGTAATAATTATATTGTCAAACACATTCTTCTCGATATATATGACATCAAGGTTATGTCTAATCAGATTGGTGCTCCAATATGGCAGATCCTAGAATATACTCCTCTTCGTCCAGTTGTGAGTGCGACCAAATCCGTCACACTTGTAGCCCGTAGCAGGCTCTTCAATGGCCCTTGGTAAATCTTTTACCTCTTCCCATATCGTGTATCCGGGCCACTTTGGCGGGAGATTAGCCTTCTCCACAATGCCAGCACGAAAAGCATTCATGTTTCTCCGGTACGGATGATCCTTCGACAAGAATTGTCGATAACAATCTAAGAAGCACGGTTTGCCTCCGTGTTTTAAACGAAAAGTCTTAGTGAGGTCCATGAAATACGGACATGAAAGACGACCATGTGTGCTCCATCCAGATAACATACAATAGGTCAAAAAGTCGTTGATGGTCCACATAAGTACTGCCCGTATCTAAAAATTTTGTTTTCTAGATACATCGCACGTGCTGGAACCTACTTCCTATAGCTGATTCAACTCATCAATCAATGGCTATAAATATACATCGATGTTCCTTTTCGGATTGTTCGGACCTGGGATAATAACGGTAAGGAACATATACAGAGCCTTTATGCACATCCAAGGCGGTAGATTATACGGAGTGACGATCACAGGCCAACACGAATACTGGGATCCCGAAAGTCCGAATGGGGTAAAACCGTCGGAGCAGAGACCCAATCTGACATTACGCGGATCAGAAGAAAAATTTGGATACTCTCGATCAAAGTACTTCCATGCTTATCCATCAGATAGGTGATCCAACATTCCTTCGGTCTGTTCTCGCTTATGCCAACTCATGTTTTTTGCAGTTTTCTTCACCATAAACAACCGCTGCAACCGCGACGTCAACGACAAGTAGTACATCGAATCGGTAGGCTTTCTTTCACCGACAAACTTTCCTCTACCACTGTCCTTATGGCAATCAGCACCAAAAAATTTGTAGGTGTCTTCATCTTTGTCGTCTTTGTAGTACAACATGCACCCGTTGCAACATGCATCAATTTTCTCATATCCCATCCAGAGCGATCTCACCATCCTCTTAGACCGGTAAAAGTCTTTAGGAAACTTAAGACCCTCAGGCAATATTTCTATAATCAACTCCATAAGTCAGTTGTAGCAATCTTGCGACATATTAAAATCTGACTTGATGCTCAACAATCTTGTAACCACCTCCAACGGCGAATGATCCTCACAACCAGGATATAATGGAGTCCTTGCATTCTCCAGCAACTCCATAAACTTTGCAGCATCAGCGTTCGGTGCCTCTTCAGGTGCTTCATGATTGTCCGGATTGAAACTAGGCCCGACCGCATCAAAAATCATGTTCACCAAACCATCGTCATAAGCAGCATGGTTGTGGACATCCACATAAGGCTCATACTTCGATGTTAAAGATACAAGTTCTCCGTACGTGCTCCACTGATAGTAATTCGGCGTTAAACCCTTCGAGTACAAATAATATGTGACTTCTAATTCTAGAGGATATTTCAAGTTGTGACATTTCACACACGGACACTTAATTTTGGTACCGTCCATGTACTGAGGGAACGCCTTGGCAAACTGCAGAAACTGCTGTACACCCTCTATGAATTCATCCCGTACATCGCACATGTTATCAGGATGACGGTTGTACATCCAAGAACGATTCCACAGATAGTAATTCAGCTCCATATCCATTTCAGGATAATTCTATAAGATAGATACATGCACATCGTTGAAAGACTTGTAAAAGTAATATGCGTAATAATCATGACATATCCTAAACATTAAAATATATACTAAAAAGACAGTATGTAACACCCATAGTTTGTATTACGTATTTTATTATACGTGTACGGAATCCCGACCCATAATTAGACTTGTCTTGCTTAGCTTGATCCTAGTTTAATCTTGCCTTAGTTTATTTTGGGTTCATCATGGTTCGACTTGTCTTGGCTGGCTAGTCTTGAGTTTTGCATTGGCATGGGTTAGTTAGCATTTCCTGGTTCATGTGGTTTATCCTGGCCTTGGCCTACCTTGGGTTCGGTTGGGTTCGACTTGGTTGGGCTAAGTTTGGGTTGATATGCAAATCCCTACCTACCACCATCCCTCATTTATTAACCCAACAACCATTCTCTCTCCTCCTTCATTACTCATTTGATACTTTTTTTCTTCTTCCTCATTTCTTCTCAACCGAGCACCACCGTAGGCAAGTGCAACTTGCTTCATGGAGGAACTCAAGTTTTAATATTCCATTATCTTCCTCACGAGATTCTAAGACACTTTAGTACTTAGCATTTTTAGTTTCCATGGTTCCTTTCATGTAGATCTAAGTTTGTTATATTATCGGATTTTTTGGTTTTAATCTACTAAACTGGCTTGTTTTCGAAAATTAAGAGTTATATGTAGAAGGCATTCTGATGTTACGCAGGTTTGGTTTTGGAATGGTTGGATTTCATCGAGGCTTGACTGAGATGGGGCTTTCTTGAGCTTTTGTGTTTTTACGCCTGCTTGTCTTGGCCGTAGGGAGAAGATGAAGTTTTACGCCCACGTTTAACGTGCCAGCGTAGCATTTTCTCATTTACGCACACGTTTTAATGTGCTGGCATAGTGTTTCCCCTTTTTATGCACACGTCTTAAACATGCCAGCGTAGTGTCCTCTTTACACACACATACTGCATGCCAGCGTAATCCTTTCTACGCCGAGTTTACTTGAACTCTACGCAGGGGCCTTCCCGCTCGCGTAGACTCGCGCTCGCGTAGACTCGCGCTCGCGTATTCTTCTGCCGCGTAGATTCTCACTAGCGTAGAGTGCCCCGTGCGTTGAGCCTCGCTCGTGTAGACTCTTCCTCGCTAGCGTAGAGCCGTGCGTGCGTAGAATTTCACTTGGGTGCTCGTGCGCGTAAAGTTCCGCTTGCATAGGGTGCTTGCTATACGTAGAGCCTTGCCCGCGTAGATGTAGAAGCATG
Source organism: Iris pallida (assembly GCA_029216955.1). Classification (NCBI taxonomy): domain Eukaryota; kingdom Viridiplantae; phylum Streptophyta; class Magnoliopsida; order Asparagales; family Iridaceae; genus Iris; species Iris pallida. The sequence continues at coordinate 9,860,032 of JANAVB010032419.1, forward strand.
AAAAATATCAGAATGATGATCTATGCGACTCAGAACAGGAGAACCCCATGCGGCTCATACTGGAGCAGTCTCATGCGGTTCAGAGAGACTTTTAGTCTCATACGGCTCGGGACAGGAGAGGCCATGCGGCTTACATAGGGACAGTCCTGCAGTTCAAAGAGTCCCCCAGCCGCATGCTGTAACGCCCCAGTCCCAAATACTTAAGACTAGATACGTATCATGCCAGCTGTATACATACGAGTAAATATACGGCTCGTATGCATACATAAGCTGTAAAATATAGAAAGCTAAAACACTAAATCTCATCCACAAATATAAATAATAATATAAAAGCAATTTTGAGTTTGTCATGTATACAATCGTTGGGCGAAGACAAATCCACTACCAACTAATTTAAATAAGAAAGAATTATACAAGAAAATGATTTGGTCACACGAAGGAGATGGCGATCCAAAAGCAACATCTCGAAGAATAGAGCGCAAGACATGGCCTTAGCTAGAGCACCTGCAGAAAATCACAAGACACGCCTGGAGAGATAACCAGGTCCTTAGAGGGACGTAACAAGACACATAATATCATGTCAATAAACTGAATAATAAAGCTCAACAGAAAAGTATGCATGAGTAAAGGTTTCTGACCATCCTATGTGATATGCATTTTGAGGACAACGTTCTACGCAGGGGCTGTAACAGATTCACGCAAGCAAGTAATAGAGAGTGGCCGTCAAGTAGCGCTCATCCGAGACGCTATCGGCCCTGGGCAGAAGGTAGTGCTCATAAGAGTAACCCTCGGCCCAAAATATGTGTAAAAATAAATGTAGCCCCTACGCTAATAACTGTCCCCTCCCCCCAATGATACTATACATGTATTGACTCTACGACACTATTTTAATCCTTAATAAATGCCAATTCTTCTAAAAAAAATCTATTGGCAGTTATATCCTAACGCACGGCCTGTACGCACCAATGATCAGTCAGCACGCAAGTTCGTATCTATATGCGACTCACAACTCACACACAATCCGTGGCACAATATGAAAATTTATGAGATGCACTAAACATACGGTGGTCCCTTAAGTCTAAGCCAATTGCATAAAGTATAATAATTTGCATCTATATATAATTTTGAAAGAACAACATAAAAAAAAACATGCATGATATTGAGCAAAAAATTAAACAGTAAAGGCAAGGTGTCTTGCCTGATGTCCGAGTAGGTAAGATGATGTCCTGGCGACGAATCAACAGCAGCGCACAAAGAGGAAGGTGTAGGTACAACTTCGGATGCTGAAAATAGTCTATTATCTAATTATAAATAATACTGCACCTATTACATTTATTTAATAAATTCTAAAGTTAGGATATGGCATAGGTTTTCGTATCAGCTTTCTGAAAAACTAAACGGATCGCATTTTCGTTTCCGGAATCTCCCGAAATCACGAAAATATCGAAATATGTTTGTTTTTCGGACATCTAATACTCAAACAGTTTTACAAAAATATACAGGATAAATTTTGTCTATTAAAATATGTTTTTGGAAACCTTACCTCGATACGCTTCTTTTAAAAAAAACTGGAGGCAAAACGGAGTTCGGAGCTAGGATATATCGTCGTTCCAAGTTGTTCTTGCTACTAAAAAGCGGGGCTGAATTCTAATGACGAATTTTAGAGTTTTTATTAGACTAAAAATAATTTCGAATTATGGCTGATAGAAGGGAGATGTATTAGGCTTATATAGGTATTTATTTCAGATTTATCTCCTAAATTAGATAGGATTTGATTTAAATAAATTGGAGTTTGCTTTGTTAGGATAGGATATAGATAGAGATGTTTTCCTAGTAGAACTAGGATTAGTATTTATTTAAAACCCCCTTTAATTAATCTTCCTTTTAATTTAAATTATTTTAAAATCGATTCAATCCAAATCCAATCCAAATTCAACTCAATTAAATCTAGATAATTTCAAATCCAAATTAAATATAGATGATTCCCATATTTAAATCAAACTTATTTAAATTAAATCAATAAAATCTAATCAAAATTTAAATTACCACAATAAGTTCGAAATATCTTTTCTAAAAATAATAATAATAAATAATTTTGAAAATCCAAAAAAATATATGAATAAAAATTTGTACATCCATGCAAATAAGGTATTTACATAAAATATAGTTTTCTTAATTAATTTGAACTAGAAATAAAATAATCTTTTATAAAAGTTAAAGATAAAGGTTTTGGCAAATATCGTGAAATGTTCTTCTGATATGAAAATATTTGTTTATACTATGTATTGAAACAACATATTTATTCTATATTCATCAGAAAAACAATAATAAAATATTTGTATATGAATAAACAAATATCTCGTATTTACGTCTTTACGCATTCGCACTCGAGGTACGATACCAAAATAAAAATTAATACCAAAATAAATTAATAAAAAAATATAGTAAAAATTTAGGGGGTTTACACATGCGGTTCAGAAGTACATGCGACTCACATTCGACCAACAGAGATATGCGGCTCGATCAACGCCACGTGTCCCTATGGGACCCCTTCACACAGCTGGCCATCGAGCAATAGCCCTATTTAATGCTCTGTCATGATTTGACAGCTGACGGCTCTGACATGAAGTGTCATAATGGCCCTGTCATAATGACAGACTCTTTGGGAATAGGAGAAAATCTCTGACACGATCCGAGATTGACACGTGGCTACCCCCATACGGCTCCAGTGAAGAACAGCCTTCATGCGGCTGGTAAGAATCGTCTTCCTGCGGCTCACCAAGAAGCCATCCCATACGGCTCGCGAGTACTATACTTATGCGGCTCACCGAGAAACCATCCCATGCGGCTCGCAAATATTATACCTATGCGGCTCACTGAGACGCTCTCTCATGCGGTTCATGGATATCATGCGGCTCTGGCAGAGTCCATCATTAAGACACGTGACAGAGATTCAATTGCCCCCATGACTTGACAGCTGGTAGCAAGGATGATTATGAGATACAAATCAATCAGAGATTTACCAGATCCCAATGACCATATTTAACGTTATCCTCATAATTAATAAGATCAAGTCATATCATTCATGATCAAGCCAATAGGACACGTGGTTAGAAATCCAAGCTTAACACAACCAATCATGAAGATTCAAAGCAATCAGCATTAATCATTCACAGGATTCAATACTATCCCCATTTATGGCCCAGATCCTTCACGCCCTAAACTAAGGGTCCAGATTGATTATACATCAGGCCGCCGCCACTTTGAGAATGGGTAATCATCCAAACCCAAATGATGTCCCCACTATTATAAATAGCAAGGTGCCATTCCCTTGTAAAGATATACGCTATCAGAGAGAAAAATACACAGAGAGAGAGAAGCTAGAAGAGTAATAGAGGGAGAACAAGAAGAGCATTTCTTCAGCAACGCCAATCATCTCTTCACAGGAGCCAAGGCTGCATACCGATCGTCCAAGGAGTAAGGCAGGGCTGCCGTCGCCTTCCCGAGCCTCTATCGTCACCCCCCAAAATCTAAAATAAACAATTGTACTTAGACTGCTGTACCTAGGTTTTCGTCCCTAGGCTTTCTTTGTACAAGCGAGTTTGTAACGTGAAGTAAAAGTCCGGTCCTCCGATAATTGTTCTGTTCTTTTATATTTTATGGCAAACACGATTGCGACTCTGCTGAGGACTAACTTCTCTATGGCTGAGGAGTTGGTGACGCAATCGGATGCAGCCAAGCTTGGCTCCACGCAACAAAAGATGGTCGCCCGGTTCGACCAACAGGCGTTCGAAGAAATGCTCTCCGACAAGAGCACTGGCTCGGTCCAGAAGCAAGCCCGCACAAAGAAGGCCCGCAAGGAGTGGAGACCCCGATCCTTTGTTCCTACCGAAGCTCTTGCAGAAATACCCTCCGTTGCTCAAAACGGCGGAGAAGACTCTCCCACGGCCCCACTTCAGATCATAGACAACTCTGTTGTCCCCAAGTCCGACAGAAGAAAATACTATGATGCTGGACTTGTAGGGGCAAAGAGGAACTCTATGAGATCCGAGCCGCATAAGGGTACTAGCCGCAGGGAGAAAGCTCATGCGGCTACATCCGCCGGCCGTATAAAGAAAACCCATGTGTCCACATCTGTCAGCCGCATAGCTTATGCGGCTACAGCTGCCAACCACATGAATAAAACCCATGCGGCTAAGAAAGTCAATCGCTTGAAAAAAACCCATACGGCCACAATTGCCAACCGCATGCGGCCAGCCTGCACGGTCGTGACTGCTAGCCACACAAAAACAACTCATCCGACAGCAGAAGACAACCGCATGCAGACAGCCTGCACGGTACCCAACTCTAGCCGCATAGCGTCCGTTCCATGCTTCTCTCGATCAGTCTTCGACCGTCTCTCATGCGGTCCTGACCCTGATGGTTCTCTGGAGGATAAGCCAGACTATGTGGTATTCAACTTGGACTCCTCCTATTACGCACCCGCAAGTACTAAAAGGAGGAAGTCTAGGGCAGCGCAGGCTCATCAAGCCCAGTCAGCTGTCCCAACCTTTGACTATCGGGGCGTCCCGTTGACTATCACACGGGCCTCTGATGGGAAGTTGTATAGAACCGCTCGAGTCCAGCCCCCGGCGGCAAAAGGACAAAGTGGTTCCTCTGACCTACGGGAGGCGATCCTCCACAAACGCAAGAAAAGAGGAGGAGTTTCGGTGTGCAAAGAGTCCTCGCTTGGACATCACTGCACCCAAATCATCGTCAACTGCTGTTGCAATAACGCGACAGTGACGGAAGATCGGCCGTCCGTCTTCCAAAGACTATAGCATCCGAGCTCAGAAGATGAGGCACCTCCTGTTGTCTCCTGCAATTTTGCTCAGAAAGTCCCCACCGAAGGGAGAGGGAAGAAGACAAGCATCTCCAGTCCCAAGATATCAACCACTACAGTTAAGAAACTGTCGTCTAAACGGTTGTCCTCCACCGGAGTATTCCAACACACCCGTTCAAAGACGAAATCTGTCGCAATGGGAAATTCATCATCGACATCGCTGGGGGTCGTGGGAATTGGGGGTAGCACTCCTCCGATTATCCACAATAATCTGATGTTTCAAGGAGCCGAGCCCGGACAAACAACTCTCCCATCAGGTACAACAGATGCTGATGTCCCTGAGGACATCCGTGACTCTCAAGACGAAGCAAGATCTGAGGCTGGGGATACCGTTCCCTCCGAGTCCGAGCCCGAAGAGAACATTCCCACCTATCCCGATGACTTCTCGGTGCATGGGTACGACTCGGAGGGCACATCCTCCACCTTTCCTTCCATCACTCCTCATGTAAGGACGGTGTTCATGACGGACAGCAATCAAGGTGGTTCCAGTGATCGCCAGCGCATCGACAATCTCGAAGCCATATTACTTGCTTTGGTCAAGTCTGTAGACGAGATTAAAGCGGCCCTTCCAACTCTGCAAGGAGGAACGCCTGGCCAAACGAGCGCAGGTCCCGCGGTCAATACAGACTCGAATTCGACGGCACCGAACCCGGGTAACAATCCTTCCGAAATAACAGCCCCTACCGCGACAGATGACGCCCGAGAAGTAAGAAGAGAGGTTCAGGAGCTCCGAGCCATGTTCCATGCCCGAGAAAATGCTCAAGACCTCAGAATGCGGCAACCATACCCTGCTGAATGGAGGGATGTTCCATTCCCACCAAGATATAAGCCGTTCAATATCAACCCGTATGATGGCAAGACCTCAGCAAGTCGGTACATCACGTACTTCGAGGTCACTACCGACCATCTGCCCTATGATGATGCTATCCTCACACGATTATTCATTGGGGCATTGGAAGGAGTCGCCTTCGACTGGTATCGTAATCTGCCGGACAACTGTATCTACTCCTTCGCCGGCTTTAAGCGCATGTTCTTGGAGCGATTCTATGAAGTAGGGCAGGACGTCACTATGTCCACTCTCATGGACGTCGTCCAAGGGGAGAAGGAATTGACAAGGAACTACATTGAACGGTTCCGCCAAACCGCCATGAAGCTGCCCTCCGAAAATCCAGATTCCTTTTTAATTGAAATTTGCCAAAAGAGACTGCTTCCAACGATCAGTCTCTGGATGGGCGAGAGTCAATTCAAGGACTAGAAGGCATTTATCATCAGTGCCACAAGTGCCGAAGAACGACTGAAGAAGGCTCGCCAACTAGGATTGCACATCTCGGAAGGAGAAAACAAGGGCAAGCGTCCCAACAACGATAATGGGGGTAACCCCTCCAACAATCGGGACAGCAAGGGAAAGCAGGCTATAGTGGTCGATACAGCACAAAAACCTGAGCCGAAGCCTGCAGACAAACAATGGCCGCAAATCACTTACTCCTTCGAAGACGGTCACGTCAAGCCCATCTTGGACATGCTCATACAAGGGGACATAATTCAGCTTCCTCCACCAAGACGGAAACCGCAGCCGGCAGAGATGGAGAATCCAAAGTACTGCCATTATCATCACTATGTCCATCATGCTATACACGATTGCTACCAGCTAAAACGGTACATCCAGAACCTCATCGATTCAAACGCTCTGGCCATCAATTTCGAAGAGGTAACCGTAGCGGCCAATATGGTGTCCGTACAATTCGGCAGCTTTCCTCCGACAGAGACTCAAGACGGGGTGGTCCCCGTCCCTCTAGCGACAATGGAGATTACCAATCTTCCACCTCTCCGAGATCGGGCTGCCGGTCTAGTACCCCTCACCACATCACGAGGGGAGGTCATGTGGATCCATCCAGACTTGGTGTCAGAAGTGACTCGGCCTACACCATCTCCCACTGGTAAAAAAAAAGTAGAAAAGTTAAGACCTGCCACACAATCTCGACAGACAACGAGGAAGCTACAGCCGTCGTCACGCGGTCCGGAGCACAATCCCAACCTGTGGTTGACAATCCAGCCGAAAATCATCAACCCACTACAACTGATGCTCCGGGACCAGCTCAGCCTTCGACGACCGACAAGCCTAGGCCGAGGGAGACTCGCTTCGACAAGTCCCTCCGAAAAGAGGCAGCCCAAGGACTAGAGAGGCCCTACAACTTTGACATCTTAGCACAATTGGCTAATACACCGGCCAAGTTGTTACTGTACGAACTCCTAAGGCTCTCCAAGGACGTTCATATTGCATTAAGCGAAGCACTCCAAAATGCCGATGCCTATCTAGCTCAATCCAACCTCACCGGGGAGGACTCACCAGTGGATCTCCAAGACATTACCTGCACGGGAGCAATGCCCAACATCGTCTTCACTCCGCAGGACATGCTCATCAGAACCAACCTACATGATCGCCCGCTATACTACACGGGATACAACGGCGACGTGAAGGTGGATCGGATGCACATTGATCCTGGCTCTTCCATAAGCATCATCCCGAAGGGTCTGCTACATCATCTCCGCATCCCAATGCATCGTTTGACACCTACAAGCATCGCCGTCAGCGGTTTCAATTCGGGCAGGAGCTACCCTATTGGGAAGATTCGTCTGAAGTGTCAAATTGGCGACCTCCAATCCGAAGTCACCTACTACGTCATAGATGCAGACATTTTTTATAACATCCTCTTGGGGCGCCCATGGATACACGATTACATGATTGTGCCTTCCATGCTACACCAGTGCTTCAAATATGTTGACAAACACGGCTTTGTGAAGACAGAATTTGCTGATATCGATCCCTTCAAAGGGGTCGAATCCTACTACTCAGACTCCTGCCTATACGAAAAGTCGAAGAGGCACCTTGATGAAGGAGACGTACAAGCTCATACTGAGACAGCTACGGGATTAGAAGGACCTCTGACAATCTACCTCCAAGCTCGCAAACCGGGCAAGTCCGCACCCCTTACTCCCACTCTAAGGAAGGACGCGATCAGCCTCTCGGTACAAGAGGAGCAGATGAAAATCCGGATGCCAAGGTCCGGCCAAGTGTCGAGACCCACAACGGGGCCACTAACAATCAGACTGCCGATAGTCAGTCAACCCCAAATGGAGAAGCTCAACCCCTCCGACTAGCCGCTGACGATACGCCTTTCCAAGAAGGGTCGTCACCCCGATGCAAGGTCTGACACTTCTAGCGAACCAGCCACTCCTCGCTCCACATCAAGTGCTAAACTGGGGGTCGCTAGTCTGCCAACAACTCCACGCTCTGCTCCCTCAGCTGAACCTCTGACAATCAAGCTGCCCAGGGCGTCCTCTCAGTCTTCATTTACACAAGTGGTAGCCGAAGAGGAACCGAAGTTAGCCAAGTATGTGGCTGCCCACACTGATGTTCCCTCCGCTGATGATGTAATCCTCCTAGAAAAGATACCTTACTTCATCAATAAAGGGTTATCTTTGAACTACACTGAGCTCAATAAGCTATGTACAATGTATGCTATGGAACACGGTATAGGCACTCACCTGCACACATAAGTGACAAATATGTACACCGCGATCCAGCTTACTCCAGTAGAAGACGCTTACCGAATAATCGAGGGAGGGGATCATCCGATCATCTTCGGCCGGACGAACAACCCGTATCCCTTCACCATAGAGGAAGCCGACCTCGGGACAGATATCGGAAGACTGCCTCTGTATCTGTATAGACCACAATCCAAATATCTCATGCAGAAACAGGGGTATGATCTGGAGACGATGCCAGGTTTGAACTACGGCACTAGGCGACGATTACCTTTGAAGCCGCCAGTCCCGACGGGCAAACCACGAGACTACTATAGCAAAACTCGATGCGGGTTGGGGTATGTAACGCCTACTACGACCCCTGAAAGTTCAGATGAAGAATGCGAATGGCAGTCACATTCAACCGGATCACCAATTTCTGACTTGGATACCAGCATCGGAGATGTGTTCAGACAAGTCATGTCAGTCAACATGGCATTCGCCGACACTTACGAGGAAGACGAAGACATCCCCGAGATCCTCGAGCTAGAGCCGTGGGCCCAGCAATTGGATGCACAATGGGAAAAGCGGTTCGAACTGAGAGAACCTCCTACTGAAGATGAGGTTATACAAGTTGACCTCGGCAGCAAATCTTCTCCAAAACCGATTTTCGTCAGTAAAAGCCTAATAGACGAAGAACGGGAATCGCTGCTAGAACTTGTCAGAGAGTACATTGATGTGTTCGCCTGGAGCTATGAAGGTCTGCCAGGGTTAAGTCCCGATATTGCTCTTCACAAACTCAACATTTGACCAGATGCGAAGCCAGTCAAGCAACAACAGCGACGCTTCCGCCCAGACATCATGGACGCGATCGAAGCCGAAGTCAACAAACTGATAGCCAGCGGCTTCATTCGTAAGGAGCAACATCCCGATTGGGTCACCAATATAGTACCCGTCCTCAGGAAAAATGGGAAGATTCGAATCTGCATCGACTTCTGCAACCTGAACGAGGCGTGCCCCAAAGATGAATTCCCCCTTCCTATTACAGACATCATGATCGACAATACCTGCGGCTTCGAACGTATGTCATTCATGGATGGCTTCTCGGGGTACAACCAAATCAAAATGTCTTCTGATGACGAAAAACATACATCATTTCGAATGCCAATTGGCATGTACTGCTACACAGTCATGCCTTTCGATTTAAAGAATGCTGGCGCCACATATCAAAGAGCCATGAGCATCATCTTCAGAGACCACTTATGCAAGACAGTGGAATGTTATGTTGACGATATAGCCGTTAAGAGTGGCTGCAAGGGAGACCATCTACAGGATCTAAGGACGGTATTCAACCTAATGCGAGCTCACAATTTGAAAATGAACCCTACGAAGTCCTTTCTGGGTGTATCCAGCGGGAAGCTCCTGGACTTCATCATCACGGCACAAGGTATCCATGTAGACCCTGAGAAGACGAAAGCAATTATGGAAATGGGCCCCCCGAGAAATCTCTGCGAACTCAGAGGCCTCCAAGGGAGGCTAGCTTACATCAGAAGGTTCATTTCCAACCTCTCCGGGCGATGCCGACCATTCACGCACCTCATGAAGAAAGGAGTCTCATTCGTAAGGGACGAGGAATGCCAGCGTGCTTTCGACAGTATCAAAGAATATTTGTCAAATCCTCCAGTTTTGGTGGCCCCGGTTCCTGGAAAACCATTCCTGCTCTATGTACGAGCAATGGAACACTCCCTCGGGGCTCTGCTGGCACAAAACAATGATGCAGGCCATGAGCAGGCCATATATTACCTCAGCCGAATGATGATTGGGCCAGAGCACCGATACACCGCTGTGGAGAAGGAATGCCTCGTCCCGGTGTTCGCCATTCAAAAAATATGACACTATGTCACCGGACAAATGATACATGTGATCTCACGAGTCAACCCTCTCAGAGTCCTCATGACTAAACCAGGGGCACTCAGCTCTCAACTCTCTATATGGGCAATATTGTTGTCCCCTTATCATATGATCTTTGTCCCACAAAAGGCAGTCAAAGGTCAAGCCCTGGCGGACTTCTTAGCAGTCCACCCAGGCTCGGAGTCCTCCAAAATATATGAAGAGATCCCAGATGAGGTCGTCGACTCACATGCAACCTCTCACGAGGCTATATGGCGAATGTTCTTCGACGGTGCTTCGAGGACCGGACCTAAAGGCAATATAGTCATCGGAGTCGGGGTAGTGCTGATCTTTCCTTCTGGATTGGTGATTAACCGCGCTTATTCCCTCACCGAGCCCTGCTCTAACAATGTGGCCGAGTACAACGCTCTGGTCATTGGCCTCCAACTTGCAAGAGAGCTGGGGGTAGAATACCTTGAAGCATACGACGATTCCCAACTAATCGTCAATCAGATCCGGGGCTCATACGAAGTCCGCCACGAAGATATGATCCCTTATCACCAAATAGCGATTGACATCATCTCGTCGTTCGAGGGGTTCTTTATCGAACATGTCCCCAGACTCCGAAATATCGAAGCTGATGCCTTAGCCGGTCTTGCCGCTTCCCTAGCATTTCCGAATTATGATCGCCAATCAGTGGATGTGATAGGCCACGAACTGGTCTGTCCCAAGAACAATATGCAATTCGTGGTGAGTTATTTCGCACAGACGATCGATGATGCCCTAGATTGGAGACAACCATTCATCGACTTCGTCATCTACGACATCCTGCCCGAGAACCCAAAGGAAGCCACCTCCATTAGACGGGGTCTCACAGATTCTTCTACGATACAGAGACGAAAATGATGTATCGCCGCTCCTACGACGGATTACTGCTTCGGTGTTTGTCAAATGCAGAAGCCAAAGAAGCCGTACGAGAAGCTCATGACGGTGTCTGCGGGGCCCACCAGCCCGGCCCAAAACTGCAAGACCGCCTTCGCCGAATGGGCTACTATTGACCCACAATGGTGGCAGATGCGATTATGCTAGAAAATACAAAGCCTGCCAAATCCACGCAGACTTCATTCACCAACCATCCGAGTTTCTACATACGACAGTGGCGTCCTGGCCATTCGAAGCATGGAGAATTGATATCATTGGTCCAATCATCCGATCTTCCTCCCGAGGACATCGCTTCATACTTGCGATCACTGATTACTTCTCCAAATGGACGGAAGCTGTCCCACTCGCAGAAGTTAAGACTTCAAACGTGATCAGCTTCCTTAAGCATCACGTCATCTACCGCTTTGGACTGCCCCGAAGGATCATCCATGATAATGGTCCGCAGTTTGCAAGCCACGCATTCTATCGGTTTTGCGATAAGTACCGTATTCAGAATGTCGCTTCGACAGCATACAACCCGGCAGCAAACGGGTTGGCAGAGGCATTCAACAAAACAATCATCAAACTCCTCAAGAAGTTTGTCTCCTCCAACAAATACGACTGGAACGAGACGCTCGGCGAATGCTTATGGGCTTATCGTACCACAGTTCGAACAGCCACCGGGAATACACCATTCTTTCTGGTGTACGGGAGTGAGGCAGTTCTCCTATTAGAGACTCAAATACCCTCACTCCGCGTCGCCCTCACTTATCAATTGACGACGGATGATAACTACCGACGCCGACTACAAGAGTTGGAGGCCTTAGATGAAAAGCGCCTCCTAGCTCAGCAAAGGATCGAACTATACCAAGCCCGCATCTCTGGAGCCTTCAACAAGAAGGTTAAAATCAGAATATTCCAGGTGGGCGATCTCGTTCTGGCAGGCCGAAGATCGATGGTTATGACTCATAAGACCGCCGGCAAGTTCCAGCCAAAATGGGAAGGCCCATTCATCATCGAGGCTGTATTCTCCAACGGTGCTTACCTCCTCGCAAAACAAAACGGAGACTTGCTCATGTTGCCCGTCAACGGCAAGTTCCTGAAGAAATATTATGTCTAAACGATATTCTTTCCAGCTCATCGAGTCATGTACCGGCTGGTATCGCTGAACTGACCTCCACATTCCTATCTGTTTATCGAGTCATGTACCCGCTGGTGCCGCTGAACTCACACTTTCTCAATATTCTAAATTACCGAGTTATGTACCCACTGGTGCCTCTGAACTCACATTCCGGTCACTCTTTTAGATAGTAAGTCACGTATGATTATACCTCTGAACTTTCTTCCTGGAAGAGATCCTCCCTCATGATCAACTACCCGCGCTCCCAGTACACAAAAAGGGTAATCGATCCACAAATTTCCGAAACGGCCATGTCCTCATTACCTCTGAGTCGTTTTCACTTCTACCAAAAAGAAACCGCCCCCTCGCATAGAACTTCCACGTTCTCTTACCTCTGAGTCGTTCTATGTACCCCCACTTCATTGAGCCCACTCCTGCCATGTCCTCATTACCTCTGAGTGGGAAGGCTCCGTCGAAGAAACCTTCATGCTTGCCATGTCCATATTACCTCTGAACAAGTATGTCAGTCCCCTTTTAACCTATTATCTGTACCCACAACCGGAGTACAACAAGGATAATAGGTCCACAAATGTCCTCTGTTGACCATAAACGTCCTATGTTGACCATAAATGTCCTCTGTTGACCATAAATGTCCGCTATTGACCACGAATATCTTCCGTGAAGTCTCCCCTGCCATGTTCTCATTACTTCTGAGCAGGAAAATTCCACGGTCAAAACCCTCATGTTTTCCATGTCCTCATAACCTCTGAACAAATATGTTGGTTTCCTTTTATCCCATTATCCGTATCCTGAACCAGGGTACGCCAAGGATAATAGGTCCACAAACATCCATTTCTAAGCTTCTTAGCATAAATCCACCATCTCACCATGCCCCGGGAGCCCAGCTGCTCTACGGCATTCTTTTTCCCAACACCAAGAACACCCATGACCACTTTACCATGGCTGTTCCGGACATCCTGACTAAACTTGTTATCCGTACCTAAAACCAAGGTACGCCTAGGGTGACAGGTCCACAAATAATCCTCCAGCAAGTCGAGTTCCACGAACATCGCAAGTACGAGAAACAGAAGATGAGTTGAAACATGCTCATTCATTCAAAATTCAAAGTGCTACATCATTTAGGTTCACATCCTTTACAAAATCAAAACAAAAAGATGAAAAAGAAAACAACAGCAAAAGAAAAATAGAAAGCCGATCACTGCTCCGGGGCACATAACACCCTGAGACGGTCCGTCAGCAGGGCAACCGACCGCTCAAACCTCTGGGTGGCTCGACGCTCCGCCTCCCGAGTCAGCACCGCCTCGTCCTCCAGTTGAGCATGGGCTTGCCAGTTATCCTCGAATCTCTTAAAGGCCCGCTCCAATTTGACAAAAGAGCGGGAAACCCTCTCGGCCTCCCGAGCAATCGACTCCCGCTCCGCACGAGCAGCCTCCAGCTCCGACTCTAAGAAAGTCAACTCCCTCTGGAGTGCAAGGATCTGCTCCTTCGTATCAGCAATCCCACGAGAAGCAGACTTTTCCCTAGCCCGACAAGCCTGACTTCGACGACCCAGCCTGTCGTACGAAGCGAAGAACTTGTCAAGGTCTTCCTGCACAACTGGCCCGACAGTATCTCGAGCGAGCTTGATCCTATCCCGAGCAGCGATGAGGAAGCCCCGCTCCCGTTCAATCGCAGCAGGCAAGCCCGCCTGCCGTATCGCCAGCAATTGGGTCACAAGCTGATCAGCCTCTGCCAACTTAGGCTCCAGCAGTGCAGCCAACCCCACCCCGCCAGGAAGGGACTTCAAAGTTGCAACCTGACCCCGAGCGCACCGGAGAGATAGAGAAAAAGGGGTCCCCCATTCTACAGCAGCGTCTACGCCCCTTTTTAAATGGCGATAGAAGCTGTCGACCACATCCTGCATAACCTCGTCCAGAGCCTCCGAGGAAGCCGGTGTCAACGGGAGTGTGGCCGGCAACGCTGAAGAAGACGCAACAGAATCTGTCGCTCCTGCCACAAGAGAAACAAACTCCGCACGGAAGGACGCATGAACAGCGGCCAACTCCTCTTCAGCGGCCCACAGAACTTGAATGCTCGACAGAGTCGAGAGATCAATCTCCGGAGCCGTATGATCAGCAGACGATGAGGTAGAGACCATCGCCAGCTCCATTTCAATCCGCCCGGGGCTGGCGGGAGGCCCCTCGATATGAGACGGCAAAGAAGAGAAAATGCTCCTTTCTCCCAGATTACGGCAGGCCGAGTCTTCCCCAAGAACATTTGCAGTAGGAAGTAAAGGGTCAGGACCTGTAGGACCAAGGCAACCATGAATCGATTTGACCCGGAGGATATGTTGATAGAGCAAATAAGCTCCCTCACTAGTCAATATTTGGCTTATCTTACCAGTGGAGGAGTGTGGAGGCTGAAGATCGCCTACAGCCACCGAAGCCTCTTCACCAACAGTCTCCGAGTCTGGTATAGTAGGCTCCTCCGCCCCTGCACCCTCGGAAAGAGATGCAACGAGATCGGGGTCGCCTTGTCGAGGTTCAGCAATCTCAGAGACGGGCCCGAGGAAACCCTCGTCACCCCGGGCTGAGGCCTCAGCAACCTGGGAGCTTCCAGCCGCCGCTGAGAGAGCCCCCACAGAAAGGACCGCGGTGCACATGTCGCTAATCAAAGCAGCAAGGGCCAAATCAACTCCAGGGGTAGTAGATAGTTCAGGAGAGGCCGGTTCATCGGACACCTACAAAGAAAAGTGATTAAGTCATATCTCCATGAGAAAAAAAAACTACAACAAAGAGATGGCTCCGACTTGGTCTTACCTTCGGAACAGCGTCTGTACCTTCACCCCTCTCGGTAATAAGTAATCCACGAGACCTAACGGCAGCTCTCTTCACGAAAAAGGTCACTCTGCTGTCAGAAGACTCGCGTCTGACTCGTTTACGTGAGGGACCAGACACAGCTGGAGGCTGTTCTTCCCTCACTACTTCCTCTTGTGTAGTAAGCAACGGATCCTCCGCCATTTCATTGGGTATGGGAAGCGGTTGATCCGTTACTTCTTCACCCCCACCAGAAAGGGAGTCTTCGCTATCATGATCATCCTCCTCCTCAGCCGACTCGGAAGGTTCTGATTCAGGGAGGGGAGTCTGGAGCGCTAGTTGATTTCTAGCCTTAGCCCCTTGGGCTTCTCCTCTAAACCGGTACCCATGATGAAACTGGTACTCGGATCAAAATTAACAGGAGGCTTGTTCGCCATAACATGATACAAAGTAGCCACGTACAAAATTTCCCTCGGCGCCTTAGCATCGGGGACCGAGAAGCTGGCCCGAGTATGATAAGCGTCATAATAATTCCACACCCTGACACCATCAAGAACACTACCTTCAAAGCCCAAACATGGGTTGGGATAATCAAGGAATAATTGGCTATAACCGAATTGACGGAAAAACCTACTAGGTAGGTAAGGCTCCAAGTACACATTATCGTGATTGCGATAAAACAGATGCATGGGGCGGATGTTGCGCAACCAGGTGAGCATATTCGGAGACAGAAAGTGAGAAGGTCCGGTACCATCAAGGTATACCTTCCTCACTTCCTCATCAAAAAAATGAGGAACAAACACAAAAAAGTCACACCCATCCACCCTCGCCAGCGCCCTCCGACAAGCTGGCATAGTGTTGTATTCCCAAGACCGACGATGGCATTTGAAAAGGAATGCGTCTTCATCTGTAGCATCCTCCGCTATCCCAGGTCCCATCAAGGACTTGTAGTGCATCGTCAACCACCCCATCAAATAGTGGGAAGGCTACGCGCTCAAAATCCAACGTCTTCTTGCACGCAATAACCTTGGACGAGAATGTTCGAAGACCATGGTGTATGCTACACACCATAGCAGAAAGAAGGGCCAGTCTAACTCCAAATACCAGTTTAATAGCAGGGAGAATGAAGTGGCGACCGATCCTCTCTATAGAACCTGCTCCTCCCGAGACTACGCAGTTCCATAGCCATATCATTAAAAATCCAGCCAGGAGCGCCTTCTCTGACATTTGTGTGGTTCCATAGTAAAAATAGCTAAGAGAGTCAGTTTGACTCCCGAATATGTCGCTCTTAGACCGTGACTTCTTGATGCTTGACATCAAGTCCTTTATCTCTCCATGCGTTCGAGGGGTTCGAGGAGTAACTTCGCCAGAAGTGTCAACTTTAAAAAGATAATTAACCCAGGATGTGGTGTGGGGGGCGGTCCCTTCACTACCAAAATTTATCGTTTTAGCGACGGCCACATCCGTCGCTAAGACGACGGTAATTACAATTAGCGACCGATTACCGACGGATATTGGCCAAAAAAATCCGTCGGCAATCAGCTCGTCGCTAATAACCTTCCGTCGCTACGTTGTCGTCACATGACGGAATAGCGACGGATATTCGACGTCACAATACGAAGCATTAGCGACGCATTTCCGACGGACTGTCGTCTACTTCAGCTTTTAAGTACTGAACTGTGTATGCTATAGCGACGCACATTTCCGTCGAAAACCCGTCGTAAGAGCGTATCAGATCGTATCATTCCGTCGCTAATCCGTCGCAAGTCGTCGGTAATTAACGACGGAATTACGACGGTATTCTGACGGACTATCCGTCGAGCAGGTTCTAGAAAAGCTTGGCATTTCCAGTACCATGGCGACGGAATAGTAGTCGCTAACCCGTCGCTACCGCGACGCCACAGCGACGGATTGCTGACTGATTATCCGTCGCCATGGTTCTGAAAATGTCATGCATTTCCAGAACCATGTCGACGGATTTTTCGTCACTACGCCGTCACTATTTAGAGCGACTGATTAGCGGCTGACTACCAGTCGCCCTGGCGACGGCCTTTCCGTCGCTAGTCCGTCGAAGCTTATACCACCAGAACGTTGCCGACGGATAATCCGTCGATAACCCGTCGCTGCCTGGAAACAGTTTAAAAACTCCAGATAGCGACGGATTATCCGTCGAAAACCCGTCGGCAACTGGAAATATCTGTCGCTAAACGGTCACTAGTCCGTCGCTAACTGGGTTTTTTGGGAAAAAAATTGCAGCACTTTCCCTGTTCACAAATATATGCATAAACCAAACCAATATATAATGCACACCAATTATCCAACAATCACACAGACAAAATATATAACGCACACCAATTATCCAAGAATCACATAGACCAAGTAATACACATACGACCAATTATCCAAGAATCACAGACCAAACCAAATTAATACAAAATAAATATCAATTATCCTAAAGAGTAACATAATATCCGGTGCTATAAGCCGATTATAGCACAATTAGTTCAAAGCTCTCACAAATAATCCAAATTTTCTTAATACAACATTTTAAGAAGAAGGAGGTCGATTGTCCGTTCCCGTATTCGACCGACGCATATACTCCTCGACAAGGTACGGAGGCAAGGAGTCGTAGACAGCACTCGGAAGTCGGCAAAGCTGCTCCGGGGACATGAGATCCAGGAGTGCCGTCACAGCCGTAGGCGGTAGCACAGGGGCTTCAGGGTTGAAAAAAAGATGGCCCACGGAAGACGGACCGACACCTGCAGTCGACGGACCAATAGAAGACGGACGAGCACCATCAACAGACGTACCGGCAGCAGCAGACGGACCGGCAGCAGACGGACCGACAGCAGCACACGCAGGCGGAAAGTGCGTGGCAAATTGCTCCCGCAAGGACGACACCGCCTCGTACAGCTGCGTAAGCTGCAACCTAACATCATCGTCTGCCCGGGCCACGGAAGGAGGCGGTGTCGGTGGAAATATCTGTATCGCCAAATGCAATGGCCCTAGGGAGCCGACTCCGTACAGAAACCCTTTCTTAAAGCCGCCGACGGTATCTACGAACAAGTTGTTCCGAGCGGCCAAAGAAGAGGGCGTCCGGAAGGGCGTCGTTTTACCGACATCCTCGGTGTCAGTTAACTGAGTCCGACTAAAGGCCTCACGATACGCAACCTACCAAATGAATGTGTTTATATTATAAGATTTACCTAAGTTGTAATCTAAATCCTATGTTGCACTAAGTTAAGTGTGAATCCTAAGTTTACCTAAGTTATAGTCCGAATACTTTTAATTCTAACGTTAATCTCATAAACATAAGCACTTACATCAGTCTCCTTGGCCCTCTCGTCGACGAAGCACCCGTCCTTCCGTCTTTTGTGCGTATGCTGGAAGACGTCGTGCATGGTGACCGATTCTGGCGCCCTTTCCTCCTTTACCGCCCGTCGGGCCTGCATACGAAATTTGCGTAGAAACTAATTAACTCCTTTAATTAATAATACCTAATTCAAAATCATAATAAATTTACGGTTGCTCACCAGATCTGCAAGTGTCGCTGCGTGAGACCTTGATCCCCCCGTATGAAGGCCCGCGGCAGATCGGTTCACCTTCGCCTTCGCCGATTTCTCCTTGTACGCAGGGTTATCCATCATGCCTAAGAGGTCCTCATAATAATCCTGCCGGATCCAATTCGGCCTCGTATGCCCCATTTTTAGGTCATGAATCATATCCTATATTTTCTTCGAGCATGCGCTTCTGTAGGTCCTGCGGATCCCCTCCTCGCGGTGGAGGGGCCACCAGTACGTTCTCTAACACAGAAAATCAATTATCACATAATTTACAAAATGGTTGATTAAAGAATCACATAGACTTAACCAAAAAAATATAGATATATACCCTCAACTCGTCGAGCCAGACGTACTGCACGTTTGGGGCCACCGACGTAAAGTTGAGGTAGGGACCGTGGAAGTTAGCCCTGATAATTTCTCCAAGGGCCCTGCCAACATTAAACGGAAAAAACCTACAAAGAAGAAACGACTGGATTATTAACTTGAATAAATGAAAGAAATTTAATAAATTAACTTAAATTTACTTACGAGGTCCCTGCGGGCCATAGCTCTCGTCGGAACTCGCCTCTCGGCCTCTCTGGTGCCGTCGGAGGATCCGCGAGTCCGCGTATGTACTCCCCAGTAACCGGATGGAACCGAGTATAGGGGTACTCCGGGGCCCACTGTGTAGTAACTGGGGCATCCCCTGGTGGATCCGCTGCTGGTGGTTCCGATAGCGGATCGGATCCGCTAGCGGATCGGATCCGCTAGCAGATCCGGACTGATGCCTCGATGAAGTGGTCGATCGAGGGCGGGATGCGTCTATGCCCGGGGTACTCTCTGGGTCGGGCTCGCTCGATGGGGTCACATCCCGGGAACTATGAATGTGACCACGACCACCAGCACCAGTACGACCACGACCACGACCCGCACCACCACCACCACCACGACCAGCACCACGACTACGGCCAGCCATCATGACCTATAAATAGAACACATAAACATAATTAACAATATGAAAGTGTAAATGGATATAAAAAACTAAACTAAAATATACATACCACCAGTAGGGAGACGAGTGCCGCCGCGACGAAAAAGACTAGGAGTGCCATCTGCAATAAGTAAATAATCGAATGAAAAAAAAACATGAATTCACGTAATTGCTTTTATGAGGTCAAACTTAATTCACGTAATTGGAAGTGTTTTTACTATACAACAATATTTAACCTAATCATCGTCTTCGTTCTCATCCTCGGCCTCGTCTTCATCATCATCCTCCTCATCCTCATCCTCATCCTTATCTTCATCGTCGATTTCATCTGTATCCTCATCCCCATCAAATTCTTCTTCTTCTTCTTCTTCTTCTTCTTCTTCTGCCTCAAAATTTAGGACAAGACGCCTCTTTCTCCCCTTGTTGACAACTAAGTCTTGTGTATCAACCTCTACGACGCCTTAGGTAGCTTGTATAGTAGACTTGAATAGTCTGATTTGCTATCGCAAATGTATCGGACCCTCTATACCTCCTGCGATGATTTATATCGACGAATCCAAATTGTTTATCGATTCTCCAACCGATATTTGGTGTCATATCGAACCACTCACATTTGAACATCACAATATGCATATCATATGGGCCAGTATATTGTAAATCTACAATATCTCGAAGCACTCCATAATAGACAAAGTTTGGCTCGTCGTCATAGATGGTACCTCTTATGCAAACACCGGAATCCTTGGTATTGATGCCGTCATTGATAAATTTGACATTCATAGCATTCTGAGTTGACTTAAACCTGAAGCCATTAACGACATAGCCTGGCCAAGTCTTTATTTGCTTCTTCTGTCCCAGTGCCAGATAACGAACACTCTCATGAGTGAGTGTTGTTTCAGGCAATAAAACCTGTAAACAAATATTTATAATTTAAATGTTTCAGATTATATATTAATAATCTCAATTATAATCACAGTTACTTACGTATTTGCGAAACCATGACGAAAATGTACAATCAACCTCTCTTTGAAGTCCCTCATCGGTAATATCGGGTCTCCTCATTTTGATTTCATCTCTAAATACACTATTAGAGAAAATAAGAATATATAAGTGTAGTCACTTACTTCATCAAATTTGAGATTATAACGAGTGCAAGTGTACTGACTTACTTCTCCAAATCTTTCACTTCTTTTATGTCACAGTTTAACAAGACATATCGGTGAGCGGCATCATACTCGTCGTCTGTCAACCACCATCTTTTACTAGCCCCAACAGGCTTGCCCCTTATATTGAATATTCCTCCATCCTCAACGTCCTCGTCATTCCTTTGAGGTCTATTTCGATTTGTCTTAACCTGAGTATCGAAATAAATGGAGCAGAAGTTTGAAACCTCTTCGATAAGATATGCTTCGCATATCGAAGCCTCTATATGAGCTTTGTTGCCAACTTTCTTCTTTAGATGGTATAGGTATCTAGAGAGACAAATTATCTTGAGAATTAAGAAAGAATTTTAAAATAAATGGAAATTCAGCTTAAATTATATCGATATTTATGTACCTTTCAAATGGGTACATCCATCGATAATGAACAGATGCACCGACACGGGCTTCGTATGCTATATGAATCGGTAGAAGTTCCATGCTGTCGAAGAAGCCAGAAGGAAATATTTTCTCCAACTTGCAAATTGTTAAGGTAATCTTCTCCTCAAGTTCAACCATGTGTTGCACAGTCAACTTAGTTGAACAAATATCCCTAAAAAATATTGATAGTTCTGCCAACGGAACCCATACAGCAGAAGGCAACAACTCTTTCAAAGCAATGGGCAGTAATCTTTCCATAAACACGTGGCAGTCATGACTCTTCATTCCCGTTAGCTTGCGTTCATTGAGGTCAACGCATCTAGACAAATTCGACACATAGCCGTCAGGAAATCTTAAAGTAGATACCCACTTGCAGATTATTAATCTATCTTCCTTGCTCAATGTGTATTATGCTATCGGCTTACTTAATTGTCCAGCAGCTCCCCTTTGTATCAAGTTCAGATAAGGACGCTTGTATATCTCGGCAATATCTTGTCTTGCTTTTGGATGGTCCTTCGTCTTTCCTTTAATGTCCATGACGGTATTGAAGACATTATCGAACACATTCTTTTCGATATGCATAACATCAAGATTATGCCTTATAAGATTATCTTTCTAATAAGGCAAGTCCCAGAAGATACTCCGTTTGGTCCAGTTATGGGTTTGTCCGAACCCATCGACACGATTGTTCGATGGATCTTCCATTACAGTGGAAAAATCCTTTACATCTTCCCAAATATCGTATCCCGACTGTCTGGCAGGCGGATGAGAAAATTCTTGTTTTCCAGCTCTGAATGCGTCCTTGTTCTTTCTCCAAGGATGACTCGCGGGCAGAAATTGACGATGACAATCAAAGAAAGAAGTTTTTCCTCCATGCTTAAGGCGGAACGCCTTACTATTTTGCATGTATATCGGACAAGAAAGGGTGCCGTGAGTACTCCATCCCGACAGCATACCGTATGCGGGAAAATTATTGATTGTCCACATCAGTGAAGCTCTCATCTGAAAGTTCTGTTTCCTAGAAATATCATACGTCGTGACGCCGATCTCCCACATCTGTTTTAGCTCATCCACCAACGGCTGTAAATATATATCGATATTCTTCATCGAATTTTTGGGACCCGGTATGATAGCTGTCAAGAACATATAAGGAGTCTTCATACACATCCATGGTGGCAGATTGTAAGGGGTCAGAATGACCGGCCAGCAGGAGTATTGAGATCCCGACTGCCCGAAAGGGGCGAATCCATCAGAACATAGCCCCATGCGTACATTTCTGGGCTCTGCAGCAAAATCTGGATGGCAAAAATTGAAATATTTCCACGCCTCTCCATCCGAAGGATGTGACAATTCTCCATCGTCCTTTGTACGTTCTTCGTTGTGCCATGTCATGTGTTCTGCTGTATTCTGAGACATATACATCCTCTGCAAGCGCTTCGTGATCGACAAGTAATGCATATACTTGTAAGGACGTCGTTTTCTAGTTGACTTTCCTTTTCCCCTGACTTTCTTGTAACGATCCGCATTACAGAAGCGGTAACTTTCTACATCCTCGTTCTCCTTGTAGTACAACATGCATCCGTTGCGACAACAATCTATCTTGTCGTACCTCAGTCCCAGTTGTCGGACTATCATCTTCGACTTGTAGAAGTTTTTTGGAAGCTCTTTTGATTCCTTCGGTAACACCTCCTTCATTTGTTGTGTAATCCGATCATAGCAAGTTTATGGCAAGTTAAAATCGGACTTTATGTTCAACAACCGCATCGTCACTGACAGTACGGAATGTGGATCACAACCAGGATATAAAGAAGTTTCAGCATCCCGAAACATATCATAGAACTCCTTCGCCTTGGGATTAGGATCCTCCGGATCAAAATTAGGCCCTGCCGTATCGTACACCATATCTCGTGCAAGGTTCTGCACGTCTCCATAATCAACGGAACATTCGTCGTCATCGACGACAAAATCCACTGCAGCATTATCATCAAAAGCATAAGTAGCAGCATTCGCAACCTGTCTTTCGGCATATAGTTCACCTTGCGATGACCACAGGCCGTAATCACGTACGAAACCGTTACGGGTCAAATGATCTCTTACTCTCACCACTTCTTCGTAACGTCTATTGCGACAATTACGACATGGACACTTGATTTTGTTACCGTCCATAAACTGAGCTTTGCTCATGGCATACTTAAGAAACACTTCCACGCCTGCCTGAAAATCGTCACTCACACCTATTCTGCTCGTGTGTTGTCGTTTGTACATCCATGTACGATCAACGAAATAACGATCCATCATAGATTAGTTGTAAAAATCTGTATAGTAAGACAAACTAAACAGAATTAGTATATAATCATGTAACTGGTGGATCCGCTAGTATTCTAGCTCTTGAAGAGAAAAATATAAATACAGTTGTTACTAATAGTGCGATACCGATACCGATACTGATAGTGCGATACCGATACCGATACCGATAGTTCGATACCGATAGTGCGATACCAATACCGATAGTACGATACCGATACCGATACCGATAGTTCGATACCGATAGCATGGTTTAAAGTATCGGCCGATACCGATCCGATACGGCCGATACTGATACGGTTTGGCATGTTCCGATCTGATACCGACCGATACCAAATATTGACCGATACCGACTATGGGGGTCTTTGTTCCGGTCAATTCGGCAAAACCAATCGGTAAGGGTGACTACTATTTCATATAATTTCAAAACTACTAAGAAATAACGCTGAAATACTTAAAATTATGCCTAAATGTATAAAATATATGTTTTTAAATGTAAATAATTTATTAATAATTATTTGTTTTCCGATACCAAAGTCCGATACTCTGATACGATACCGTCGATACTACCGATATCGTCGATACCAATACTCATAGGAATAGTCTGAAACCGATTCTGATACCGATTGTGAACCTTGACCGATAGTGCGATACCGATACCGATACCGATAGCAAACTGAATCAATTACCGATACCTAGAGTCCACTTCTAGGATATGGGAGCTATATCCTAAATATCTAGTCTAAAATTAACTTGGTTAGGATACTAGAGTGTCCTTATTATCTAGCAAGTACTACCTTAGTCTAGTCACACTAGCATTAATTACCTATAATTCCTACCATGTCTACAATCAAACATTACACCCCAAGCTACTAGAGTGTACTTATTATCTAGCAAGCACCACCTTAGTCTAGTCACACTAGCATTAATTACTTATAATTCCTACCATGTCTACAATCAAACATTACACCCCAAGCCGTCCTGCATGCTAATTATAATAGGCACACATATATGTATATCACAGTTAGATTTATAGACCTTGAACCTAAACACACTTATGCAGATGAAGAACTCGCACTGTCCTTGACACAGTGAACATATACACCATGAACCCAAACTCCATATTCATATTTACTAATCCAAACACCACCAAACTAATGGATAACACCCAATATAGATAACACATTATTTAGCCAATATATAAATTTAGATGAATTTGATAAGCAAAGCCCCCCGCCGCCCCCGACAAAAGCCCGCCGCCCCAGCCCCGCCGCCCAGCCCCCGACGCCCCCGCCCCAAGCCCACCGCCCAGCCCCCGCCGCCCCCGACCAAAGCCGCCGCCCCAAGCCCCAAGCCCGCCGCCCAGCCCCCGACGCCACCGCCCCAAGCCTGCCGCCCAACCCCCGACGCCCCCGTCCCAAGCCCGCCGCCCAGGCCCCGACGCCTCCACCCCAAGCTAGCCGCCCAGCCTCCAACGCCCCCGCCCCAAGCCGACGGCCCAGGCCCCGACGCCCCCGCCCCAAGCCGGCCGCCCAGCCCCCGACGACCCCGCCCCAAGCCAGCCGCCCAGCCCCCGACGCCCCCGCCCCAAGCCCGAATGTCCCCAAGTCCGCCGCCCCCGCTGCCCCTACGTCGACACCGCGACACAGAGAGAGAGAGACAGAGAGAGAGAGACAGAGAGGGGATTACCTTCGGAAGAGAGAGAGGAGAGGATGCCGTCGCCGTTCACCGAAGCCGCGCGAGAGAGAGAGAGAGAGACAGAGAGAGAGAGAGAGAGAGAGAGGAGAGAGATTGAATTTGGGGGGAATGCCAAAAGTTCCCCCCGCCTTTTATTTAAGTCTGGAACGTAAATTTAGCGACAGAATAGCGACTGCTAATAATCCGTCGCCAGGTAGTCACTAATATTGATTATCCGACTGAATATCCGTCGCTAAGTCGTCGAAAATATGTTCCGCCAATTTTCTACACAAATCCCGCCAAATAATCGACTGTGTAGCGACGACGGTAAATCCGTCGCTATAACACCGACAGTCTAGCGACGGATGTGCGACCTTTTCTCCCCCTAAAATTAAAATAAAAATGGCAAATGCGTATAGTCGGAATCAGTCGCTGAGCGGCCACGAGACCGTCGCTAATACCGACAAAAAAATTTGTCGCTAAAAAACCGTCGCTAAATGAGTGTATTTTGGTAGTGCTTCTGAGCTATCCACCGTTTTTATAGCCATCTGATGACGAGCACTTTGGTGGCACAGCAACTCCTAATACACCGCAACAAAACCTGGGAGTCGTCGGTTCAAGTCCTCGAACTCCTCATTCGACGGGGTATACACCTCAAAAGGCTCGTTCCCCCACGGAAGTTTGGAGATAGTATACATCTCATGGAGAGCAAGCCCCAACTCTCCTCCGGGTGCAAAGAGCGTCCCCGTTCGCCGGCTATACATCTCCAAGAGCGCCACGAACAGTGGTTTATTGATAGGAAGCCCGTGACAAGTGCCCCGAATGGCATAGTAAAGTCCCACCTCCCGCAGGAATGTTCCGTAGGTCTGCAGAACCCAAGTGGTCAACTGGGCCCACGTAGAGGTGGGGTTTACCCAGTTCAGCAATGCCAGCCTACCAACAGGATAAGATTTTTTGCGAGCAAGTCGATTCAGGAATGTATCAGCTTGGGTGAGTGTGAAGTTGGGACCGTATACATTCAAGAAAGAGCCTGGGGCCAGACCCATCATGTACCGGAGGACGGAATCCTTACCCGCGTACGCTGACCGCATGTTCGGGTTATAATGGATGTTGCCCATCAACATCCCTGATTGGGTAGGAGTTAAGTTACACACCATCTTCCTGTCCAGCAACACCATATTGAACCACGACAAAGGATAATGACGTTCCATGAGAGGATTATGGATCGCCACCCCATCCAAAAAAATCCCAGTTCTCGGAAATCTCTAATACTCGGGGATTCTTTATGATTAAAGCGTCTCCAAAGAGGAATGAAGGCTTCAGGTATAATCCATCCAGCTTCCCAGTATTCATCATGGAACGGAGGTAATGGAGGGTCTGATTCACGATGGCATTCAACCTCTCCGAAGGCTCATCAGCAGGGAATTAATTCAACACATGCTTAATTAAGTCGTCAAGACGCATGCCCAAGACGAATTGATTTGAGCCCACTATAAGTTCTCCCGAAGGATTTACTGGCAGATTCACTGAAGAAAAACAAAAGAAACAAGCCAAAAAGATAGCTGAAACACAAACTACGTGATGCTTATGCGGCTTAGCTCAGTATAGCCTCATGCGGCTCAGTTTGAAAGAGCACATACGGTTCAGTTCGAATAAGCTTACGCGGTTCGCCTCGAAATGAACTTATGCGGCTCAGTGCGGATGAGCTTATGCGGTTCGGATTCGAAAGGAGCATATGCGGATACGGTCCAATTCAAATAAGCTTATATGATTTGGCTCGAAATAGGCTTATGCGGTTCAGTGCGGATGAGCTTATGCGGTCTAGTTTAAATGATCTTATGCGGTTCAGTCTGGAATAGGCTTATGCGGCTCAGTTTGAAAGAGCTCATGCGGTCCAAGTCTAGATAAGCTTATGCGGCCCTGATGATGAAGTAGTTATGCGGCTGCAAACAACAACTTTCATGCGGCTCAGGTCTGGGTCATATCCCATGCGGCTCGAACATGAGTCGGATACGCAGCATACTTGGAAATACAGGCTCGCGCATAAAATATGCGGCATAACCGTGACAGTTCATGTTGATGGTCCTACCAGCAATAGGCGGGTGAACGTCGGGGTGAAAAACAGGCACGTTAGCCGGCGGAGGAGCCGCCACGTTCGCCGTTGTCGATGAAGACGCGGCCTTCTTGCCCTTCGCTGTCGCAGACGACGACGCGGCCTTCTTGCTCGTAGCAGCGGTAGTCTTCTTGGAAGCCATTGGCAATCGTTGATGGGAGAAGACGAAGAAGAAGTCGGCAACAAGGAGTTCGAGCAAAAGAGAGAAGGTAAAGAAACCCTCGAAGAATAAAATTACTCCTATTTATAGGCGAAGGAGGCTCAAAAAATCAAACAAATGCCTCGATCCATGCACTGCCTAAAAGAATAAAGAAAAAAAAAACCGCTTCGGTCAAAATAAAACTGACCCTTGGGATCCTCCCCCAAGAGGCGGCGTTAATTCAAAAAACGAATCAAGGACATTTAATGCAGAAGATTTGCACACGTGGTTAGGACACGTGGCAAAAAGTCTATGCGGCCTAATAGCTCATGCGGCCAGATAAATCCATACGACTGAATCATCTATGCAGTCAACAAAGGCCATGCTTCTTATTCAAAGTATTTCAATTTTGCAAATTGAAAAATTTGAAGGGGGTCTTGTAGAAGCATGGAAAATATCAGAATGATGATCTATGCGGCTCAGAATAGGAGAACCCTATGTGGCTCATACAGGAGCAGTCCCATGCGGTTCAAAGAGACTTTTAGTCTCAGGCGGCTCGGGATAGGAGAGTCCATGCGACTTACATAGGGACAGTCCTGCAGTTCAAAGAGTCCCCCAGCCACATGCGGTTCAGAAGTACATGCGGCTCACATTCGACCAACAGAGATATGCAGCTCGATCAATGCCACGTGTCCCCAAAGGACCCCTTCACACAGCTGGCCATCGAGCAATGGCCCTATTTAATGCTCTGCCATGATTTAACAGCTGACGTCTCTGACATGAAGTGTCATAATGGCCCTGTCATAATGACAGACTCTTTGGAAATAGGAGAAAATCTCTGACACGATCCGAGATTGACACGTGGCTACCCCCATGCGGCTCCAGTGAAGAACAGCCTTCATGCGGCTGGCAACAATTGTCTTCCTGCGGCTCACCAAGAAGCCATCCCATGCGACTTGCGAGTACTATACTTATGCGGCTCACCGAGAAACCATCCCATACGGCTCACAAATATTATACCTATGCGGCTCACTGAGACGCTCTCTCATGCGGTTCAAGGATATCATGCGGCTCTGGCAGAGTCCATCATTAAGACACGTGACAGAGATTCAATTGCCCCTACGACTTGACAGCTGGTAGCAAGGATGATTATGAGATGCAAATCAGTCAGAGATTTACCAGATCCCAATGACCATATTTAACGTTATTCTTATAATAAATGAGATCAAATCATATCATTCATGATCAAGCCAATAGGACACGTGGTAAAAAATCCAAGCTTAACACAACCAATCATGAAGATTCAAAGCAATCAACATTAATCATTCACAGGATTCAATACTATCCCCATTTATGGCCCAGATCCTTCACGCCCTAAACTAAGGGTCCAGATTGATTATATATCAGGCCGCCGCCACTTTGAGAATGGGTAATCATCCAAACCCTAATGATGTCCCCACTATTATAAATAGCAAGGTGCCATTCCCTTGTAAAGATATACGCTATCAGAAAGAAAAATACACAGAGAGAGAGAAGCCAGAAGAGTAATAGAGGGAGAGCAAGAAGAGCATTTCTTCAGCAACGCCAATCATCTCTTCACAGGAGCCAAGGCTGCATACCGATCGTCCAAAGAGTAAGGCAGGGCTGCCGTCGCCTTCTCGAGCCTCTATCGTCACCTCCCATAATCTAAAATAAACAATTGTACTTAGACTGCTGTACCTAGGTTTTCGTCCCTAGGCTTTCTTTGTACAAGAGAGTTTGTAACGTGAAGTAAAAGTCCGGTCCTCCGATAATTGTTCTGTTCCTTTATATTTCATGGCGAACAGTAGAGTTCCCTCTCGCGTAGGGCTCCCTCTCGCATATAAGAGGTCTTTTCTTGGTCTTTCTCACGCATAACCTTGCTCGTGTAGAGCTATCTAACTCCGTGTCTTGCTCGCATGAAGCCATTTTTACGCTCAGGGCCTCATAGCCTAGCGTAGTTTTATTCGCGTAAAGGCTTGAGCCCTATGCGCACCCGTTTGTTTCATTATTCTTGCACCTTTTGTCATGGACTTGATAACTTGAAGTGATTGACATGAATGGAAAGATAATTATACATGGCACTGTATAACAAGAGAACTAACATGACATGACATGACTTGACAAGACATGACAAGCAAGCCTGATGGAAACTATTGAATGCTGTTGCGACGGCTAGTATGACATGACAAGAATGAATGGCCTGGACACCGTGGGTGATTGTGTTTGTATAAATAAACCAATACTGTCTCGTATCATGTCTAGGGAAGAGACCCCTGAGTACCACGGTCAGGGGTACCTACTGAAATTGACTAAGGCTAATAACTAGAATAACCCAGTAGTCATGAAGCGATTTTCCAGCTACAGGCAATCCCGTTATCTGGGAGCGCAAGTGGACTTATAGCCTACCGATGAGTAGGGCACATTTCCAGCACACGGTCATATGGTGCACCTTTCATGAACGGATATTCGACCTGGATAACCTGGATGGTCTGCAGGTCTTGTGGCTGTTGGAATAACATTGCATCTTGCTAGTAACTAGGCCTGTGATAAACCTAGTTAGTTAAAATATCAAGCCGTACTCATTGCTTGGTCGTGATTAATTAGATGGAGTCTAACCCAGTCTAGTCTTGTCCTGATCCTGTACAAGATTGTAATATGACCTGATTGCTTGTGCTTTATTTTATCGATAAATGGTGAAAAACTATGTTTCGTTCAAATGAAGGGTTACAACCCCGGTTCTTGTTTGGTTTAAGGGTTGTAACTTGGTTATCGAAATAGTCCCATAGTTATCTTATCGTATATCATCATGATTTTTCATATCTCTAGTTTTATTATATAATTATGTTTTGTGCTAATTGCTGGTTTTAGTTTTTAAGTGAAGTCTCCTTTATGGCACTTGCTCTTTCTGGGATCTGACCCAGCTGGTTTTGTATGGCCAGATACCGGAGTAGCTCCAGAGGATCTTCCTACCTTCCAGCAAAATGGTGACCACCAGGCGTGACCAAGGCAACGAGTGGATTTCCCTTTTGTTCTCCCACTTTACTGCAAAAATATTCTTTTGAGGCGTTTAGCTAGCGAGCACGTGTTAGCTCGTATTACACCTTACTTACTGTCTGCCTACGGGCTGTAACATGATTGATGAATCCTAGTGTTGATCATGTATGACTAATACTCTTGCTAGTCTTCACATTTTGTACGACTAGCTTCATGATCATCCAAATATGTAATGTATGAGATGCCTTACTATTGTATATTTGATGCTCTAACATCTTGTAACTGTTATTCCTTGCATGAAATTGAGACAATAGGCCTGTTTATGACCATAAGAGACTGATGGCTTGTAGTTAAACCCTCATGTATCTAGACAGCCGTGACCGTATAGCGAGGTGGATTCTATTTCAATATACGTAGCTGGCTATGTATGCCTCTGCTCTCCAGTATTCTGGTTTGGGGCGTTACATGGTTTAAGTGGTGGCCCGTGTCGGTCTTGTGAATCAAGATATGTAAGGGTTTACCGAATATATGTATCAATCATCACTCGCCTTTGATCTCTGCTCGTATCCTCTAAATCCCTGAAAATCTTAACCTGGTCACATACTTGTGTTTTTGATCTGTCCTGGTCCTTCCTTATTGTTCCCAGTGTCGTCTTCTTCAGCGGTATTGTTTTTGGTCCTCCCGATCGGTAAGGCGGAGCACCTCCCATGGGCCTGCAACAACCTGGAGATCAAGCCTAACATTCAGGAGTAGCCTCTAGAGTCATGCCTACTGGGGGTCAAGCGCCACCCGTTCACCTAGTCCAGCCTACAGAGCCTGATGATGGCACCTTGGTGGGTCTCATCAGGATATTGCTAGTATCTCAAGATCGTCAGGGCGATGCCCTGCACCATGCAGTACAAGATGCTCTGAACAAAGGCGGTCATCAAGGAAACCAGGCAGCCAATAGCTTCAAGCGCTTGAACCCTCCATTCTTAGATGGTAGCGAAGATGTTATTGTTGTAGATGCTTGGCTGCAGGATACAGAAGTGATTCTAGAAGCAGCGAAGACGTCCGAGAACGAGAAGATGGCGGTAGTACATCTACAGTTATTGGATCTTGCTTGCAGCTGGTGGACAGCGCAGGCCGTTGGATTAGTGGCACCTATTTCATGGATAGTATTTTATGAGAGGTTCCAGACCAAGTACTTCGATACTGTAGCTCAGTACGATCTACAGACGAGGTTCACCAATTTGAAGTAGATGGACAGGACGGTCGATGGATATGCGGCCGAGTTTTTGAGACTTAGTCGATTTGCTCCCACCTTGGTAGCGACCGAGTTCGACAGAGCTCCGCGGTTCCAGCAGGGACTCTACTTAGAGATTTTACTGGCAGTAGAGCAGTTCGAGCATCAGACCTTCGATGCAGTATTGAGAGCAGCTAGGAGGCATGAGTATACCTCCCAGAGGATCGTGGACAGGACCGGAGGTCGGAAGCAATCTCATGGCCCATGAATCAGTCTTGAGCACCAGCCCCGGTAGCCAGGGCTTTGACCATTGGAACTCCGAGGCGGGAGGCCTCAATGACGTCGGTTCAACATTCAACCCCAACGAACCCTCAGCAGCAGAAGCACTCTTCCGCAGTAGGATGTTCACATTACGGTAAGCCAGGACAGGTGGTGGTAGAATGTCGCAGAGCACAGAGATTGTGCTTGGTTTGTGGAGCACCGGACCACAGGATTGGGAACTGCCCGAATAGGAGGAGTTCCTCTTTTTTGACCTTTTCTAGTCCTTCGGTGAGAGGACCAGCACTAGTACAGCAGCAGCAACAGTTTTCGAGGCCTTTGCCACCTCAGTCCCAAGCATTCCAGCAATAAAACCCCCAACAGTATGCACAAGCCTAAGTCCTGATTCAGAGCAGACAGAGAGGTTTTCAGCATAGGGGACCCATACCCAGAGGATATGGTCAAGCGATGGCGATGACCGTAGAAGAAGAATTGGCACCAGGTGAGGTAGTGGCAGGTACTATTCTCGTCAAGTCCTCTCCAACATCAGTATTATTTGACTCTGGTGCATTGCATTCATTTATGTCTGCACGATTCGCGACACAGATAGGACTGGAGCCTGAGTCATTATTAGTAAGGCTCAATATACTTACTGGTAACGGTCTTGTGGGAGTAGATAGAGTATTTTCCTCGTGTCGGATCGTGGTTAGCGGTAGAGAGTTCTCCGCTAGATTGATAGAGTTCCCGATGGCCGATTATGATATGTCCTTAGGGATGGATTGGTTAAGGAACCAGTATGCTAGGATAGACTTCCATGTTGGCAGGGTTGTTTTTAACATTCCAGGCGAGCAAGAGTTTTCCTTTTTTCGAGACGAAGTTGAACCTTCTCCTCCAATATTGCGGATGACAGTAGCAGCAGTACAGTTACCCCAGATATTCGAGAAGTTTCCAAATATTTTCCCAGAAGAGCTTCCAAGAATGTCGCCAGAGCGAGGGATCGAGTTTACTATCGACTTGATCCCAGGGACAGCCCCAGTGTCGAAAAGAGTCTACATGATGGCACCGTCAGAGTTAGAGATATTATACAAGATGATTGAAGAACTCAGAATCAAGGGGTTCATTCATACAAGTGGATCGCCTTGGGGAGCCCCGATGCTTCTTGTAAAAAAGAATGATGGTACGTCCAGATTATATGTAGATTATCATACCTTAAACTCAGTGACAATCAAGAATAGATACCTTCTCCCGAGGATAGATGACTTATTTGATCAACTTAAGGGGGCAGTAGTATTTTCGAAGATTGACTTGCGTTCAGGATACCATCAGATCAGATTCAGAGGGCAGGACATCCCGAAGACAGCTCTCAGATCTAGATATGGGCATTAGGAGTTCCTTATTATACCATTTGAAGCAACCAATGCGCCAGCTGCATTCATAGATCTCATGAATCGCATTTTCATGCCATACTTGGATCAGTTCATGATTGTGTTTATAGATGATATCCTAGTCTACAGCAAGAGTGAAGCAGAGCATGAGCATCATCTCCGTGTGGTTCTTTAGATTCTCAAAGAGCACCAGTTATATGCCAAGTTCAGTAAATGCAAGTTTTGGCTCGATCGTATTTCGTAATTGGGTCATATTATTACCAGAGAAGGAGTAGAAGTGGATCCCCAGAAGATCGTGGCTATCGAGACATGGCCAGTACCCAACACAGTGGCAAAAGTTCACAGCTTTCTTGGCTTGGCCGGCTACTACTGGCGATTTGTTTCAAATTTTGCTCGGATTTTAGCACATATGACCCAGTTAACCCGCAAGGATGTGCAGTTTGCTTGGACAGTAGAATGTCAGAAATCTTTTGAGAAGTTAAAGCGAGGCTTGATGACGACTCCTATTCTTACGCTTCCAGATGGGATCGAAGAATTTTTAGTATATTGTGATACTTCAGATAGAGGTTTAGGATGTGTTTTGATGCAGCATGGGAAGGTAATAGCTTATACGTCACGTCAACTTTGTGATCATGAGAGGAATTACCCGACCCATGACTTGGAGTTGGCAGCAGTAGTGTTTGCACTTAAGCTTTGGAGACACTACTTGAATGGAGATAGGGTAGAGATTTTCATTGACCACAAGAGCCTGAAGTATGTGTTCACCCAGAAGGATTTCAACATACGTCAGATAAGGTGGCTAGAGCTACTTGTGGATTATGATGTCAACCTACAATATCATCCAGGAAAGGCCAATATAGTAGCAGATGCATTGAACAGGAGAGCCAGAGTTTATTTCCTCATAACGCAGCCAGAGTTATTGGCAGATCTTCAGAAGATGGATATAGAAGTGGTCCTTCCTACCAGTGTGACATTAATGGCCAGTCTACAAGTTCAATCCAGTATAGTTAAGCGGATCAAGTTAGCTCAGTCAACAGATTCTAAGCTTCAGCGGCTTAGGGCAGAATGTGTAGCAGGACAAAAACCAGAGTTATATATCTATGAGGACGGTACACTTTGACATGAAAGGCATCTTTTTGTACCTAGTGGAGATATCAGACAGAAGATCATGGCAAAAGCTCACAGTTCTCAGTATTCCATTCATCTCGGTGCCAGAAGATGTACCGTGATATCTGTCAGCACTTTTGGTGGAATGGCATGAAGAGGGAGATATCCCAGTTTGTCTCTCGATGTTTGGTTTGCCAATAAGTTAACATTAGAGACCGGCTGGACTTCTTCAGCCCTTGCCGATTACAGAATGGAAGTGGGAGCATATCACCATGGATTTCGTGACTGGATTACCTAGGTCCCCGGCCGGTAGAGATGCTATTTGGGTAATTATAGACAGGCTCATGAAGGTGGCTCACTTTCTTCCGTTCCGAGTTAGTCAGTCGACGACTCAGCTAGTAGAGATGTACCTCAGATTGTCATATTTTATGGTATTCCAGTCAGTATCACTTCGGACAGCGATTCAAGATTTATGTCACACTTTTGGCACAGTCTGTAAAAGAGTTTGGGAACTTACCTCTAGTTCAGCTTAGCTTATCATCCGCAGACAGATGGCCAGTCAAAGCGTACCATACGAACCTTGGAGGATATGTTGAGATCTTGTACACTCGACTTCGGTAGTTCGTGGAAGGATCACCTGCACCTGGTGGAGTTCTCGTACAACAATAATTTTTAAGCCAGCATTTAGATGGCACCGTTCGAGGCACTGTATGGTAGGAAGTACAGATCCCCGCTAGCATGGGATGATATTGGAGAGAGGTAGATGCTCCGTCCAGAAATGATTACTCAGACAGTTGAGGTGGTCAAAAGAGTCAGAGATCATCTTCGCGTCGCACAAGATCGCCAACGCCTTTGGACTGATTCACATCGGCGTCCCCTTGAATTTTCTATCAGCGACAATGTATTCCTTAGGATCTCGCCTAACCGTGGGTTCATTTATTTTGGCGTACGAAAAAAGCTTAGTCCCAGGTATATAGGGCCGTTCGATATCCTCGAGCGAGTAGGAGACGTATCCTATCATCTCGCTCTCCCGTCATCGTTGCGTGAGGTGCATGATGTCTTCAATGTATCCCAATTGCGACGGTATATCCCGGATCTGAGTCATGTCCTTGATCATTCGGAATTGGTTGTTGGTACCAACCTTTCGTATGAGAAGATACCCGTATCCATATTGGACCGGAGAGAGATGATACTCAAGAACAAGACTATTAGTTTAGTCTGTGTTGCTTGGGGTTATCACTCTTTGGGTGAGTCAACATGGGAGCATGAAGATGATATCCGATCGCGATATCCTGACCTGTTTGACTCATGAGGTATAATGTCTTCCTTATATCTCATGCCTTCGATTCCTTGCTTGCATGATTGATTACTTGATTGATTGCCTAGTTATAACTTGCTTGTGATTAATATAGCTTGTCCTTGCCTCTCTAGCCTCTTAATTAAATTTCGAAAACAGAATTCTTTTAAGGTGGGTAGAGTTGTAACGCCCATAGTTCGTATTACGTATTTTGGTATACGTGTAGGAAATCCCGACCCGTAATTAGACTTGTCTTGATTAGCTTGATCCTGGTTTAATCTTGCTTTGGTTTATTTTGGGTTCATCCTGGTTCGACTTGTCTTGAGTGGCTAGTCTTCGGTTTTGCATTGGCATGGATTAGTTAACATTTCTTGGTTCATGTGGTTTATCCTGGCCTTAGCCTACCTTGGGTTCGGCTTGGTTGGGCTCGGTTTGGGTTGATATGTAAACCCCTACCTACCACCATCCCTCATTTATTAACCCAACAACCATTCTCTCTCCTCCTTCATTACTCATTTTCTACTTCTTTTCTTCTTCCTTATTTCTTCTCCACCGAGCACCACCGTAGGCAAGTACAACTTGCTTCATGGAGGAACTCAAGTTCTATTGTTCCATTGTCTTCCTCACGAGATTCTAAGACACTTTAGTACTTAGTATTTGTAGTTTCCATGGTTCCTTTCATGTAGATCTAAGTTTATTACATTATCGAATTTCTCCGTTTTGATCTACTAAACTGGCTTTTTTTCTAAAACTAAGAGTTCTATATAGAAGGCATTCTGATGTTACGCAGGTTTGGTTTTGGAATGGTTGGATTTCATTGAGTCTTGACCGAGATGGAGCTTTCTTGAGCTCTTGAGTTTTTACGCCTGCTTGTCTTGGCCTTGGGGAGAAAATGAAGTTTTACGCCTACGTTTAACGTGCCAGCGTAGCATTTTCTCCTTTACGTACACGTTTAAACGTGCAGGTGTAGTGTTTCCTCCTTTTTACGCACACGTCTTAACCGTGCCAGCGTAGTATCTCCTTTACGCACACGCATTGCATGCCTGCATAATCCTTTCTATGCCTAGTTCACTTGAACTCTACGCAGGGGCCTTTCCGCTAGCGTAGACTCGCGCTATTGTATTCTTCTGCCGCGTAGATTCTCGCTAGCGTAGAGTGCCCCGTGCGTAGAGCCTCGCTCGCATAGACTCTCCCTTGCTCGCGTTGAGCCTTGCGTGCGTAGAGTTTCACTTGGGTGCTCGTGCACGTAAAGTTTCGCTTGCATAGGGTGCTTGCTATGCGTAGAGCCTTGCCCGCGTAGAGTTCCCTCTCGCATAGGGCTCCCGTTCGCGTAGAAGCGGTCTTTCCTTGGTCTTGCTCACGCATAACCTTGCTCGCGTAGAGCTAACTAACTCCGTGTCTTGCTCACATAAAGCTATTTGTACGCTCAAGGCCTCATAGCCTAGCGTAGTTTCATTCGCGTAGAGGCTTGAACCCTATGCGCACCCATTTGTTTCATTGTTCTTGCAGCTCTTGTCACGGACTTGATAACTTGAATTGATTGACATGACCGGACAAATAATTGTACATGGCACGGTATAATAAGGGAACTGACATGACATGACATGACATGACATGACTTGACAAAACATAACAAGCAAGCTTGATAGGAACTATTGAATGCTGTTGCGACGGCTAGCTTGACATGACAATAATGAATGGCCTGGACACCGTGGGCGATTGTGTTTGTACAAATGAACCAATACTGTCTCGCATCATGTCTAGGGCAGGGACCCCTGAGTACCACGGTTAGGGGTACCTACTGAAATTGACTAAGGCTAATAACTAGAATAATCCAGTAGTCATGAAGAGATTTTCCAGCTACAGATAATCCCGTTATCTGGGCACACAAGTGGACTTGTAGCTTGCCGACGAGTATGGCACATTTTTAGCATACTGTCATGTGTTGCACCCTTCATGAACGGATATTCGACCTGGATAACCTGGATGGTCTGCAAGGCTTATGGCTGTTGGAATAATCTCATTGCATCTTGCTAGTAACTAGGCCTGTGATAACCCTAGTTAGTTAAAATATCAAGCCGTACTCATTGCTTGGCCATAATTGATTGGATGGAGCCTAACCCAGTCTAGTCTTGTCCTGAACCTGTACAAGATTGTAATATGACCTGATTGATTGTGCTTTATTTTATCGATAAATGGTGGAAAACCAAGTTCCGTTCAGATAAAGGGTTACAACCCCAATCCTTGTTTGGTTTAAGCGTTATAACTTGGTTATCGGAATAGTTGTAAGCCCCCTGAATTTCAAGGTTTATTTTTATTTTCTGAATGAATTATTATCGATAAATATTTTATTTATTTAATTGTTTTG
Source organism: Iris pallida (assembly GCA_029216955.1). Lineage (NCBI taxonomy): Eukaryota > Viridiplantae > Streptophyta > Magnoliopsida > Asparagales > Iridaceae > Iris > Iris pallida. The sequence continues at coordinate 9,898,187 of JANAVB010032419.1, forward strand.
ATCATTAATGTTCATTCCCGTAACTTTGACTTCTGGAGCGTCAGGGATGCCAATCTCTGTAAACTCTCTTAACGAGTTTTGTTGTAGACAAGACTATCTTCGTTTTGATATATCTTGTCCTATTTGAACTCGTTCCCTTGTGCTCTTTTTGTATCGCGCAAGTTCGGGTCAACTTAGACCGATTAATCATTCAATAATTATTCCCACTTTTATTTTTAATCTTCGTTTGCACGTTACCGTGATTTTTAATTTAGGAGCACTAGACCAGTCATTTTCTCGGAACCAACTTCTCATGAATGATCTACTCGAGACGCTCTCCACCCATGACCTTTGTGTCCCACTCAGACACTCCATTTTGTGCTTTATTTTCTTCGCACAACTTCCGGGTCAATTTGGGCCGATTAATTATCTACCATGAAACCCGATTTAATTTCCGATTTAATTTCGGGACCCGACATCGATCCAACCTGGTCGATCCAAAGTATGGACGTGGCCCACATGAAGCCTACTACCCACATGAAACTTGTGTTCCATTTATTGGAGTCCCCGTATATTATTTATTTACCCGTGTTCATAAATACGTATTTAATTTAATTATTGCCCCCTGTCCGATTTCGACCCGACCCGGCTCGACCGAACCCGAACCCGAACCCAAGCTCCGTATTGTTCTCTCATGACTGCATAAATACCCCACATATTTTTCCCCTATTTCTCCTATTTTAAATATATATTTTTCTCTCTCCACTTTACAAGTATCATATATATATATATATATATATATATATATATATATATATATATATATATATATATATATATATATATATATATTAAACTCTCCCTCACTCTCTCTCTCCTCACACCACCTCACCCCCTCACCCTCTCCCATCACCAGCAGGAACAACCCCCCCTATTCCTAACCGACTACTCTCTCTCCCCCTCTTTCAAATCTCTCTCTCTATTCTCACCCCTCTCATTATAATATACACACACCCACACACAAATGTAACTCTCTCTCCCTCTCTCTTACTTTACTACACTCCCCATCCCCTCTCCCATCACAAGAACACAGCACACACCCCCCCTTCGGCCGACCTCCTATTCCCTCTCTCAAATATCACCCACTATTCTCACTCTCTCTTTCTATTAAAACACTCACACACATATAAACACACACACATAATAATAACTCACACTCTCTTCCTCTCCACACTCACGGCTACCACCACCACTCAGCCGGCAGCCCCCTTCCACCTAGCCGAACATCACCATCACCATGAGCAACACCCACAGCCACGTCCCTCTTCTCCTCCTCCTCTTCCACTATTATTATCATCTTACCATCACCCTCACCATCATCTTCCCACCACCGCCACCACCTCCACAAGCCGCCGCCACCACCGCACAGCCCCCCTCGACGTGTCCCGACGATGCGCCGCCGCACGCCGCCGTACCACGTGCCGCAGCAGCAGCTGCGAGCAGCAGCAGCAGCATGCGGCAGTAGCTGTCGCGCCGCCCCCGCGCGCGCGCCTCCGCCGCCGCCACCGGCCACCGGCGACCCCCTCCACCGGCGCGCGACCCCCCGGCGATCACCCCATGGCTACCACCGGCCTCCCCGACGTGTTAAACACACGATTCGTGCGTTTACGTCGAAATCCCGTCGTGACGCGCGAGTTTAGAACTCAGAATTCGCGCTGCGTCGCAGCAACTTCGTACGGATTTTTTGGGAGATCCGACTGTTGGATCGGCGAACTCTTCCCTCTGTCTCAATCTCGGTATATCCATCTTCACTCCTGTCAATTGTCGTCAGTTAATTTTATCATTTGATACCTCAAAACTGGCCACCAAGTTGACACTTTAAATTGAACTATTTTTGGACAGTTTTGTGGAGCCGACTTCGTCAGCTCGTAACTTCGCCGTCGCAGCTCCGTTTTACGTACCGTCAGTTCCGGTGCATAGCTAGTATAACCCTCTTCCTGCCTCCTTTAGGTTTCGTTTCATTATAAGCACGTTTGGTTGGTTGAATTCGACGCCAAAGTTGGTCGTCCAAATTATTTAATTTGCACTTGTAAAATTCCATTTTTGAACCCGGGACTCCGGATTCAATTTCTGACACCACCAGTAGACTCGTGGCATCGTTCTGGCATGTTTTCATGTAAAGTTTGCTTGATTTGGAGAACATGGGCCCTGGCACGCATTTCGGTGCAAAACGGGTCCCACTTTTCGAGTCAACGGGTCACTTTGAGATCGGCTCATCGGAATCCTATTCTGGATATACCGTTGAGTTTGTATCGTCATTCTAGACTCGTTGACGTATAATTTGCTGAGTTTTGAAGACATTTGCTCCGGCACACATTTCCGTGCAAACCGGATACCAAGTGTCGCGTCAACGTATCATCTTGAGATCGGCACATCGGAATCCTATTTCGGATATACCGTTGGGTTCGTATCATCATTTTGGATTCGTAGACATATAATTTGCTAGGTTTTGTAGACTTCTATTCCGACACGCTTTTCGGTGCAAAGTGTGTCCAACGGCGGACATCATTGTGACCCGAAATTACCGTTTTGCTCCTGTGTCCAAATTGGACTTATGGGTAGGCTATCCTAGCTGATTTGACCATTCTGGACACGTTGGGGATATTTATTTTATCATCCGACAACATCTGTAGATTTTGATTATGTATTATCCTTAATTTATAATTAATTATTTTTCTAGATATTGTTACTTTCTGGTTTTGAATTTTTATATATATTTTAATTTCTGTAAAAATCTGGGAAAAATTGTATTTAAATATTATGTTAATTTAGCTAATTTAATATAATTTTTCTAGCATTTAATAAGTACTTTTGGTATTTTATAAAAATAGAAAAACAGAACTCATTTTCAGTATATTTATGTTTGCTGATTTTTAATAAATATTTATGAGGGTTTATAAATCCCAGAAAAATTAGTATAAATTTCTATAATTAACAAGGATTATTTTGGTACTTTATTTTATATATATTTAAGCTTTTTTTCTATCTCTAAAATTGTCGGAACTTAGTGTACCGTTTGATTTATTTATTGAGTAGTTACAACTTGCAAGTTTTGCGTTGATTTGAGTTGTTATAGTATTGGACCTCACCCCGCACTAGTATAAAGACCCTAGAGAGTTAGTTTGTGTATAGTGGTACTTCACATTAGACTTTTATGCTAGGTCCCCACTTGGCTAGTATCTAGTTGGGAGTCGTGTCACACCACTAGAGTATTATTGAACATAGCTTAGAACTGAGTTGTATATCATTATTGACAGGACACCAGGCATCTATATCTTTGCACTAGTATTCTTGCTTTGCTCGAGGCAAGTACATCTACAGACTTATTTACTGTCTTTTAAATGCTAGAACATGTATTAATCCTGTTAAAATATTGATTCTTGAGGTAGCAAGCTATATCTTCACATGTTGTATTACTTTCAGTACTTGTCATGCTTAGGACAGTTATCATATCTTCACATACTTCTTATTGGTTCTCAGTACATGTATTACTCTGCTTTATACTACTCGAAGTATTCACATGTTTCATACGGCTCCCAGTACCTGTCATGCTTATACCGCTCCCGGTATCTTTCACATGCTTTTATTGTTCTCATATCTCTTACATGTTTAGAATATGGGTTATGGGGAAACTGATAGTTGAGTACGTGATCATGCCCCCTTACTCGTACGTACGTACCGAGCAAGGTTGACATTTTATGTATACCTTGTCGTAGGCGCACCAGCTGTATTTGTACGTATGTACATCTATCGCTTGTTTTTATTTGTACGTATGTACATTTTATTTACATTGTGCCTCAGTACATTGTACATCTATTGACCGATCACGTACCTGCTACAGTTTTAAACATTATATATACATCTGTCTTTATGACATATGTATCCTTGCCATGATAGATTATGAGATATACCATGATTCCAGATATGCCATGTTCCCTGTATTACTATGATATTGTGATCTCAGTTGTACCATGAGACCATGTTTCTAGTATTTCCTATTTTATAGACTCATCACACCATGTTTCTTATTGTACATCTCTTTCATTATATGTTCAATACTTTAGTTGTAGAGGTTGTACTTGCTCCCGTCCTAACAGGATAACGTTGTAGGTTCACTTTTCGAGGAGGAAATACTATGTGTTACATTTCATGGCACTGATTTTGAGGACCTGGCCTTAGCTCTAGAAGAGGCCCCAGCGGGGAACCTTGCTTAGATATTTTCATGTGTTTTGAGACTTAGACTTTGGTATGTTCTTATATTTGTATACTGGACTTTGTCTCCAGTTAGATACTTTGGTTATGTATTATTAAGTCTGTGCTTGTTTACCTTCGCTTATAGATGCTGTGTTGTGATGAACTTTAAATATGATTTTAGAACTGTTAGTTACTTAGATCCTTTATTGTCTATTATTAGAACAGCTTACTACGCTTTAATCAAGCGTTGGCTGGACATGGCTCGGCCCGGCCCAACTATTTGGGTAACGGGTCGTGACATATTTTTTTGGCGGCCCATGCAGGTCCAGACTTAAGTTGTTTGGTTACGTTATTGTACCAAGCACGCCTGCAATTAGGATCTGGGACAACTTGATACAACTAGGAATAAACATTTAGAACACCTAGAGGATTACTAGGATTGCAACATAGGAGAACTCATCACAGCATAGGACCGTTAGCTATAATTAGCCTCTTGTTTGTATTTCAGTAGGTCAATTTAGACCAAGTTTGTACCCTTGGGATGACCCCTGAGGATCTCACTCTAATCTTATCTAGAAATCAGTTTCCACTTATTTCCATTTGCTCTTCTTTAAATTCGTTGTTGAATTTAATTTCTGATTTTTGTTGTTAACTTTGATCTTGCATCGTGATAAATTTTGTGGATTGAATTATGATATATCCTGATAAGGTAAACGTCTGCTTTAGTTATGGAGTTTAGAATTTATCGCAGCCATATTAGCTGGTATGACAAAAACATAGAGCCTGATTTTGGATATACTATCCTATTCATAGAATTTAGATTTTCTCGCAGCCATACCGGTTGGCGTGGCGAGGATTCTAGATAACATGATTATAGGGTATATACCTTAGTTATGACTCTACCGTTTATTGCATCTAAGCTTACTGGTGGGGCGAAAATTCTGGCAACATGATTTCAGGAAGACGTGTATGGTTATCAGATCATATCTCAACTTGGTTTACTTTGTTATGACCGAATGAGCAAGAATAAGTTCTTATCATTATTCTTTCCCGTCTTGATTAACTCCGTTCTATCTACATCTACAACTAGAATTACAGGTTCTCTAGGACTCTCCAATAGGATTGCTTTCATGTTATCTTTTGGACATAATTATTTTTGTGTTCCATCTTTCCTATGACTTGACTAAACTCTTCTTTGTTAACCTCTTGGGTAATTCTTCTCGTTATGTTTTCCGTTGTCTTCATACCATTCTTGGAGATATTTCGATAAACTTTCCCGTCTTGCTTGACCTTTAACTTGTTTGGACACTATTATGGATTGCTTGACCCAGTCTTAGGCCTTGTTACCTCCTATTTGATAGACGACCGAAATAGCCAAACCTTGTTGACTGATCCTGTAGTATAACTATAAATGTATTATGTGATTGTGATAAATACTTTTCCTAGGGATTGGTTAGACTAAGCTTATGGGACAAGTATGGGTGACTGACTGTAGCAGACTTGGAAACCATTAAGAACGATTGTATTGATAGTATGACTTGATGATAGGGTATCTAAGATGGAATAATGAGATATTATATTGTTGTGATTACAGAAAGAGGATCCGAATTATGTACTTACAAATTGAGGATTTAGCATTTGTAGAATTTTGGTTGGTTATCTATAGCGAATTACATATGATTAGATGGTAGATCGATATGTGGAACGATATAGAATAAGTTAGAATGTGATGTAACATTGCGTACGAGATCGGGAAGATATCAGTTAAAAAGACAGGAACGAGACAAAGACATATGTACTTTGGTAATTAATAAATCGGGAGTTTTGAAATCGAGGATTTATATATTCGGAGGACTTGTTGAGTAAATAGAAGAAGGGTCTACGCCAAGAATAAGAATTGAAAGTATGATTTCAAGGAGAAGCTGTAGGAAAGGATTGACGACAAATGATGCTAAGGAACTGTGGATTGATGAAATAAGGATACTTAGGATATGATAAGGAAATCCAGAATTTACAATTGAGGTTGGAAATATGGTTGATGATTAAGCATTATAGGTTTATAAACATACCCAGAGAATGACCTATAGTTTAGGGTATACATAAATGTTTCATGTTAGTATGGAAGATCCTAAAGGATATATGACGTAGTTTATGATAGAAGGACTTTGTTGAACCTGAACCAAAAAGATTGCAAGGAGAAACAGAAGAAAGGATTACAAGAGTAGCAGATTGAGTATTGTAGCCAGAGCAGCTGCTTGTTATAGTTTGACCTATTGGATAATTTTTAATTTCGAGGACGAAATTTTTGTAAGGTGGGTAGGATGTAAGCCCCCTGAATTTCAGGGTTTATTTTTATTTTCTGAATGAATTATTATCGATAAATATTTTATTTATTTAATTGTTTTGATCATTATGTTCATTCCCGTGACTTTGACTTCTGAAGCGTCAGGGATGCCAATCTCTGTAAACTCTCTTAACGAGTTTTATTGTAGACAAGACTATCTTCGTTTTGATATATCCTGTCCTATTTGAACTCGTTCCCTTGTGCTCTTTTTGTATCGCGCAAGTTCGGGTCAACTTAGACCGATTAATCATTCAATAATTATTCCCACTTTTATTTTTAATCTTTGTTTGCACGTTACCGTAATTTTTAATTTAGGAGCACTAGACCAGTCATTTTCTCGGAACCAAATTCTCATGAATGATCTACTCGAGACGCTCTCCACCCATGACCTTCGTGTCCCACTCAGACACTCCATTTTGTGCTTCATTTTCTTCGCACAACTTCCGGGTCAATTTGGGCCGATTAATTATCTACCGTGAAATCCGATTTAATTTCCGATTTAATTTCGGGACCCGACATCGATCCAACCTAGTCGACCCAAAGTATGGACGTGGCCCACATGAAGCCTACTACCCACATGAAACTTGTGTCCCATTTATTGGAGTCCCCGCATATTATTTATTTACCCGTGTTCATAAATACGTATTTAATTTAATTATTGCCCCCTGTCCGATTTCGACCCGACCCGGCTCGACCGAACCCGAACCCAAGCTCCGTATTGTTCTCTCATGACTGCATAAATACCCCACATATTTTTCCCCTATTTCTCCTATTTTAAATATCTATTTTTCTCTCTCCACTTTACAAGTATCCTATATATATATATATATATATATATATATATATATATATATATATATATATATATATATATATATATACATATATATATATATATGTATATATATATGTACATATATATATATACATATATGTATATATATATGTACATATATATATATATATATATATATATATATATATATATATATATATATATATATATATATATTAAACTCTCCCTCACTCTCTCTCTCCTCACACCACCTCACCCCCTCACCCTCTCCCATCACCAGCAGGAACAACCCCCCCTATTCCTAACCGACTACTCTCTCTCCCCCTCTTTCAAATCTCTCTCTCTATTCTCACCCCTCTCATTATATTATACACACACCCACACACAAATGTAACTCTCTCTCCCTCTCTCTTACTTTACTACACTCTCCATCCCCTCTCCCATCACAAGAACACAGCACACACACCCCCCTTCGGCCGACCTCCTATTCCCTCTCTCAAATATTACTCACTATTCTCACTCTCTCTTTCTATTAAAACACTCACACACATATAAACACACACACACACACAATAATAACTCACACTCTCTTCCCCTCCACACTCACGGCTACCACCACCACTCAGCCGACAGCCCCCTCCAACCTAGCCGAACATCACCATCACCATGAGCAACACCCACAGCCACCTCCCTCTTCTCCTCCTCCTCTTCCTCTTTTATTATCATCTTCCCATCACCCTCACCATCATCTTCCCACCACCGCCACCACCTCCACAAGCCGCCGCCACCACCGCACAGCCCCCTTTGCCGTGCCCCGGCGATGCGCCGCCGCACGCCGCCGCACCACGTGCCACAGCAGCAGCTGCGAGCAGCAGCAGCAGCTGCGAGCAGCAGCAGCAGCTGCGAGCAGCAGCAGCAGCATGCAGCAGTAGCTGCCGCGCCGCCCCCGCGCACGCACATTGGCGCGTGGCGTGCGCCCCCGCGGCCGCCACCGGCCACCGGCGACCCCCCCCACCGGCGTGCTACCCCCCGGCGATCACCCCATGGCCACCACCGGCCTCCCCGACGTGTTAAACACACGATTCGTGCGTTTACGTCGAAATCCCTTCGTAACGCGCAAGTTTGGAACTCAGAATTCGTGCTGCATCGTAGCAACTTCGTGCAAATTTTCTGGGAGATCCGACCGTTGGATCGGCGAACTCTTTGCTCCATCTCAATCTCGGTATATCCATCTTCACTCCTGTCAATTTTCGTCCGTTAATTTTATCATTTGATACCTCAAAACTGGCCACCAAGTTGACACTTTAAATTGAACTGTTTTTGGACAGTTTCGTGGAGCCGACTTCGTCAGCTCGTAACTTCGCCGTCGCAGCTCCGTTTTGAGCGCTGTCAGTTCCGGTGCACATCTGGTATAACCCTCTTCCTGCCTCATTTAGGTTTCGTTTCATTATAAGCACGTTTGGTTGGTTGAATTCGACGCCAAAGTTGGTCGTCCAAATTATTTAATTTACACTTGTAAAATTCCATTTTTGAATTCGGGACTCCGGATTCAATTTCTGACACAACCAGTAGACTCGTGGCATCGTTCTGGCATGTTTTCATATAAAGTTTGCTTGATTTGGAGAACGTGGGCCCTGACACAAATTTCGGTGCAAAACGGGTCCCACTTTTCGAGTCAACGGGTCACTTTGAGATCGTCTCATCGGAATCCTATTCTGGATATGCCGTTGAGTTCGTATCGTCATTCTGAACTCGTTGACATATAATTTGCTGAGTTTTGAAGAGTTTTGCTCCGCCACGTATTTCCGTGCAAACCGGATACCAAGTGTCACGTCAACGTATCATCTTGAGATCGTCACATCGGAATCATATTTCGGATATACCGTTGGGTTCGTATCATCATTTTGGATTCGTGGACATATAATTTGCTAGGTTTTGTAGACTTCTATTCTGACACGCTTTTCGGTGCAAAGTGTGTCCAACGGCGGACATCATTTTGACCCAAAATTACCGTGTTGCCCCTGTGTCCAAATTGGACTTATGGGTAGGCTATCCTAGCTGATTTGACCGTTCTGGACACGTTGGAGATATTTTTTTATCATCCGACAACATCTGTAGATTTTGATTATGTATTATCCTTAATTTATAATTAATTATTTTTCTAGATATTGTTACTTTCTGGTTTTGAATTTTTATATATATTTTAATTTCTGTAAAAATCTGGGAAAAATTGTATTTAAATATTATGTTAATTTAGCTAATTTATTATAATTTTTCTAGCATTTAATAAGTACTTTTGGTATTTTATAAAAATAGAAAAACAGAACTCATTTTCAGTATATTTATGTTTGCTGATTTTTAATAAATATTTATGAGGGTTTATAAATCCCAGAAAAATTAGTATAAATTTCTATAATTAACAAAGTTTATTTTGGTACTTTATTTTATATATATTTAAGCTTTTTGTCTATCTCTAAAATTGTCGGAACTTAGTGTACCGTTTGATTTATTTATTGAGTAGTTACAACTTGCAAGTTTTGCGTTGATTTGAGTTGTTATAGTATTGGACCTCACCCCGCACTAGTATAAAGACCCTAGAGAGTTAGTTTGTGTATAGTGGTACTTCACATTAGACTTTTATGCTAGGTCCCCACTTGGCTAGTATCTAGTTGGGAGTCGTGTCACACCACTAGAGTATTATTGAACATAGCTTAGAACTGAGTTGTATATCATTACTGACAGGACACCAGGCATCTATATCTTCACACTAGTATTCTTGCTTTGCTCGAGGCAAGTACATCTACAGAGCTCATTTACTGTCTTTTAAATGCTAGAACATGTATTAACCCTGTTAAAATATTGATTCTTGAGGTAGCAAGCTATATCTTCACATGTTGTATTACTTTCAGTACTTGCCATGCTTAGGACAGTTAACACATCTTCACATGCTTCTTATTGGTTCTCAGTACATGTTTCACTGTGCTTTATACTACTCGAAGTATTCACATGTTTCATACGGCTCCCAGTACCTGTCATGCTTATACCGCTCCCGGTATCTTTCACATGCTTTTACTATTCTCATATCTCTTACATATTTAGAATATGGGTTATGGGAAAACTGATAGTTGAGTACGTGATCATGCCCCCTTACTCGTACGTACGTACCGAGCAAGGTTGACATTTTATGTATACCTTGTCGTAGGCGTACCAGCTGTATTTGTACGTATGTACATCTATCGCTTGTTTTCACTTGTACGTATGTACATTTTATTTATATTGTACCTCAGTACATTGTACATCTATTGACCGATCACGTACCTGCTACAGTTTTAAACATTACATATACATCTGTCTTTATGACATATGTATCCTTGCCATGATAGATTATGAGATATACCATGATTCCAGATATGCCATGTTCCCTGTATTACTATGATATTGTGATCCCAATTGTACCATGAGGCCATGTTTCTAGTATTTCCTATTTTATAGACTCATCACAACATGTTTTTTGTTGTACATCTCTTTCATTATATGTTCAGTACTTTAGTTGTAGAGGTTGTACTTGCTCCTGTCCTGACAGGATAACGTTGTAGGTTCACTTTTCGAGAAGGAAATGCTATGTGTTACATTTTATGGCACTGATTTTGAGGACCTGGCCTTAGCTCTAGAAGAGGCCCCAGCGGGGAACCTTGCTTAGATATTTTCATGTGTTTTGAGACTTAGACTTTGGTATGTTCTTATATTTGGATACTGGACTTTATCTCCAGTTAGATACTTTGGTTATGTATTATTAAGTCTGTGCTTGTTTACCTTCGCTTATAGATGCTGTGTTGTTATGAACTTTAAATATGATTTTAGAACTGTTAGTTACTTAGATCCTTTATTGTCTATTATTAGAACAGCTTACTACGCTTTAATCAAGCGTAGGCTGGACATGGCTCGGCCCGGCCCAACTATTTGAGTAACGGGTCGTGACAATAGTCCCATGGTTATCTTATCGTATATCAACATGATTTTCTATATCTCCAGTTTTATTGTATAATTATGTTTTGTGCTAATTGCTGGTTTTAGTTCTTAAGTGAAGCCTCCTTTGTGGCACTTGTTCTTTCTGGGATCTGACCTAGCTGGTTTTGTATGGCCAGATACCAGAGTAGCTCCACAGGATCTCCCTACCTTCCATCCAAATGGTGACCACCAGGCGTGACCAAGGCAACGAGTGGGTTTCCCTTTTGTTCTCTCACTTTATTGTAAAAATATTCTTTCGAGGCGTTTAGCCGGCGAGCACGTGTTAGCTCGTATTGCACCTTACTTACTGTCTTCCTACGGGCTGTAACATGATTGACGAATCCTAGGGTTGATAATGTATGACTAAAACTCTTGCTAGTCTTCACATTTTGTACGACTAGCTTCATGATCATCCAAATATGCAATATATGGGACGCCTTACTATTGTATTTTTGATGCTCTAACATCTTGTAACTGCTATTCCTTGCATGAAATTGAGACAATAGGCTTGTTCTTGACCATAAGAGACTGATGACTTATAGTTAAACCCTCATGTATCTAGACAACCATGACCGTATAGCGAGGTAGATTCTATTTCAATATACGTAGCTGGCTATGTATGCCCCCGCTCTCCAGCATTCTGGTTCTGGGGCGTTACGTGGTTTAAGTGGTGGCCCATGCAGGTCTTGTGAATCAAGATATGTGAGGGTTTACCGAATAGATGTCTCAATCAATACTAGCCTTTGATCTCTGCTCGTATCCTCTAAATTCTTGAAAATCTTGACCTGGTCACATGCTTGTGTCTTTGATCTGTCCTGGTCCTTCCTTATTGTTCCCTGTGTTGTCTTCTTCAGCGACATTGTTCCTGGTCCTACCGATCCGCAAGACGGAGCACCTCCTATGGGCCAGCAGCAACCTGGAGACCAAGCCCAGTATTCAGGAGTAGCCTCCAAAGTCATGCCTACTGGGGGTCAAGAGCCACCAGTTCAGCTAGTCCAGCCTGCAGAGCCTGATGATGGCACCTTGGTGGATCTCATCAGGACATTGCTAGCATCTCAAGATCGTCGAGGCAACGTCATTCGGAGACGTCAGTAAACGTCGCTAATATCAGTGATATTATCGACGTTTACCGACGTATCCGCGACGTACGTTTGTTATAATACAAAACGTAGTTGCAATACGTCGCTTATAGTGACGTATCGACGTTTTATATTTACGTCGCTAAATTGCTAAAATATAGCGACATCTTTCTTAAATGTCGCTTATTACGTCGCTATTATGACTTATTCTGGTAGTGAAATGAAAACTCAATATAATATCGTATTCTCTCTTATAGATATAGATTTTTTTTCCAGTTTAAATTAAAAAAACTTATACTTTTTAGGGAATCAAATAAACATATATATATATATATATATATATATATATATATATATATATATATATACATTTGTCAAAGAATAAAATATATATATTATTTATAGTAGAATTTATGGAGGGGTTTTACACGCTCATGCGCACAACTCGAGCCAGCGTACACTCTACTGACTCACACAAACAGTGTTCCTGTAAGCATGGGAAGAGTCTACCTCATCAGCAACTTTCTGATCAGAATGCCAGCGTGTCCTGTACGTAGGAACTAAGAAGAGAGAAGCTATCTCCATATCCTCACTCCTGCGTGTAGCTTCCCTTCACCTGCAATGTGAGTACAGGAATGAAGACCCCAATGCGTTCCCACAAGCGTAAATCAGAAGAGGATCCTACGACGCAAGGAAGGCCTAAACCAAGGCATACTTGCACCCAGATCACCATTAACTGTTGCTGTCACCTGGCAGCCACATCGCCATTGAGGTGACAGTCGGTCTTAAAAAGACTACGACCAATGGCGGCTATACATCAGGGACTCGACCGGGGGTCGACGAACGAGGAAGAAAAACTTCATGTTGCTCCTGCAATGCGGTGCGGGATTCTCCATCTCTTAAGCAACTATCTAAAAATCCTCCCACCTCGGCCAACGAGACCAAGAAGCAGCCTGGGAGTAGCAAGACGAAAGTTCCCAACACAGGTGTGTTCTAACACACGCGTGCCAAGTCAGGCTCCTTGTCGCAAGGAGATGCCACATCAGATGCTGGGGGTGGCCAGCCCTCCACCAATCATGACAATCCTGCATTCCAATACAATAAAGGATTGTATGACATAGATGCCTCCACAGGCGCAGCTAGCCAACAAACTGGGGATAGAAACTACAATGAGTCTGAGGATGATTGCAACCTTCCAGTCTATCCTAAAGACGACAGAACTCAGGCGTCCGAGCCGGAGAGCGAGAGATCCACTGTCCCTTCAATCCATCCGCACATGATGTCTGTGTTCATGGCCGACGGCGACAACGCAAAAAGCAGCGAAGGCTCTAGTCAAGTAAAATGTATAAAAGCTCTCAAGACGAGTCTAAATACATTGAATACTACTATACAGTCTTTAGCTTCTGTCATCCTGGAGATCAAGTAGAGGTTGACTCCCACTGCCTCTACTCCTGCTTATGACCCAGCAGCTAACGGTGGATCCAGTACACTTCCCCTCGTGAACCAAGCAACACTATTGTCGACTACTCCGTCAACAACAGGACCTGCAATGTCAACTGAGATGCAGTAGGCCATCTAGGAGTTATACGCTCGCTATGATACCAAAGAAAAGCGAGTAGCACTACAAAAGATGGGGATTCAACAACCATATCCTGCCGAACGGGATAATGTGATCTATCCTTCCAAATACAATTCATAAACTCTCACGCCCTTCGATGGAAAGGATTCTCCCCGACGATCCTTGAGGTACTTCGTCTCAACAATATGGCATATGCCGAAGGATGACGCTCTCCTCACCAACCTATTCATAGGAGTCTTACATGGGGTATCCTACGAATTGTATTACATCGTTCAAAGACTTGAAGACTCTATTCCTCAATCGATTCTACGAAGGAGGAATGGACATAACGATGTCGACTCTCATGGACATTGCCCAGAAGAAGAAAGATCATGTACGAGTATACATTGAGCGCTTCCGCCAGACAACTCTGAGGTTACCTCGTGGTATATCTGAGCCCATACTTACGAATTCGTGCCGCAAGAACATGCTTCCTGCAATCAAGTTCTGGTACAGTGCTCCTTGTACAAAATGGACGCCTTTTATGATAGAGGCGGATGTGGCACAAAGAAAGTCCCAAGATGTGCAGCTCCTGGGACTAAACTTTCCTTCTCACGAAGACAAAGGGAGGCGCTCGTCCAGCAGAAACCTCAAAGATAAAAAAGTAAAGCAAGCCATGACCGTCAATATTTCCAAAGGTTCGGCATCAGCGAACCCAAAGCCTACAGAAGCGTAGAGGCCGAAGGAGACCTACTCCTTCAACGATGAAGAAACGCTAGAATTCTTTGATATGCTAACAAAGAACGGCAAGCTTTCACTCCTATCGCTTAAGCGCTCCGATGAAGTAAAAAAATTGGACAACCCCAAGTACTGCCACTATCATCAGTACGTCCACCATTCGACACGTGATTGCTACGTGTTGAAAAGATAGACCCTGTGTCTCATCGATGCCAATGTGATCTCACTTGACTATGAGGAGAATGTAGGAACAAAATAGTAAAGCGTAATACTCTAGAGGGGGGATGAATAGAGTTGGCAGCAGAATAATGCTAATTAAAAATTATTAGCAGCACAATCACAGAATATTAATCACAACTAAAATAAAGTAAAGACAGTGTTAAGAGAGCAAACGCAAAGACAGCGATGTATACTGGTATCCCTCTGTTGAGGACTAATCCAGTCGGTAAAACTTTTGCTACCAGTTGAATCCACAATTGGAAAAACCGTAAGTTTTCTTACGAAGTCCTTGCAACTTCTACAACGCGAGCTTTGATACGAAGAACTCGTCCAACTTCAAATGTGAAGAGGTATTCATCAATCAAGCCTTCTGATTACAATCTCTCAGAAACTTCTAGATCGTACCGTACTGGCAAATCGACTAGAGGATTGTAATTGGCTTGGGATCTGAAATTGAAAGCTCTAGAAAACTCATTGAAAGGCTGAAAGCTTTAGATAGAGAGAAGATTGAAAGTGAATGAGTGAGTTGAAATGATCGAAGTCCTTCTCTATTTATAGGACTTTCAAAGGCAGACTTCTGACAGAATTCGGGCAGAATTCGGGCAGAACTCTATGAGCAAATCTCGGTCAAATCCGCAACTGCAGGAGGACCAAGTTCCAAGGATTCAAAATCACAACGGCCACTAACCGAACTCTGGCCGAACTCTGGCCGAACTCGGTCCGAGTTCTGTCAGGGTTAAGTCAGGGTTTAGTTAGGGTTTTGAAAAAGCTTTTTGGTGATTTTTGAAAACCTTTTTGTAAACCTTTTTGAGAGGTCATTTTAAAAATATTTTGAACTCTTTTGAGGGTAGCCTATTTGCCAGTACGACTCGGTGTACAACATATTCCTAGACTCAAATAAAATAAAAAATATATTGCATAAGGAATTACAGACTCGAGTAGGCAAACAGATCTTCGGTCTTGAAATCAGTAGATAGCCATTCTTGATCATGTTCAAGAGTCCGAGATGTCCCGACTAGCTTTGTATATCCAGACAGAGTTTATTCAATTATTAAAATCAGGTTTGACCAAATGGGCCAACAATCTCCCCCATTTTGATAATTAACAAACTATGAATGATATAACATTAAGCTTGTTCAAAATATCAAAAAGAAGTAGAATTGTTCATATCCTGTATTATCTCAAAAAAGATGTTAGATCTTTAATTTTCTCCCCCTTTGTCACTTAGCAAAATAATTGCAAAAGATAAAGCTCCCCCGCAATCAAATGCATAAGTAACAAATAGTGAGAAAACATATATAAAAGAAATAAGGCATAAAATTAGAAAAATATCACAGGCATGTATTTTAAGGAAAAAAAACATCACAGGCATGTAATTTCACAGGCAGTTATAAAGAATGAAGCAATATAAGAAATAGTGCTATCATAAACTGAGAATGAAACATAGTGCTGAAATAAACTAAATGCCATAAACTGAGGCATAAAAAACATGTCTATGAAAGAAAAGAGTACTGAAGCATACTAAAAAGTGCTAAAAAAAGTACTGATAATAACTTGGAATGTCGGAGCATTTCCAAGTGCACAATAAAATATCACTCAAAATCATATAGTCATATCTCCTCATCATCATCCTCATCATCATCATGAGCAGCTCGACCAGCATGTCCTGAAGTACCAGCTCCAGAGGTACCAGCGCCAGAAGGATGTGGAGGGGCGCCAGCATAGAACTCACCAACATAATCACGATGTGGAGCACAGTCAAGACGGTACCAATCATAGGCGTTACCGGACTGGAAGTAGGCATGAACAGCCTCATCCTCACAGTAGTAACTAGAGAAAGCTGGATCTCTAGGGATAGAACCGGCTGAATGACCAGTCTGGGCGAAACGAAGATCAGCTAAGGAGTTTGCAAGCGCCTGATAGCGGGTGACGTCGCGGAACTCACGCTCGTGAGCCATGTCCGTCATCGAGACGTGCAAAGCAGATAAATGCTGATGTATGCCCTCAAATGTCATGGCATACTGATGAGGTGGTGGAGGAGGTGCAGTAGGAGGAGCAGGAGGTGGAGCTGAAGCAGTCATGCTACGACGAGATAACTGAAGAAACTTGGGCTCAGGGTCCTGAGTACAAGTCGACAGATCGATATCGAAGCGCTGAAAGATGCGTGGGAGTATCATCGCGTAAGAGAGATTTCTATCTCTTGCACGAAAATGACCCATCATCTGAATCAAGGTCTTAGGGACAGAAAATGGAATCCCTTTAAGAATGTTGTACATGGCGGACAGCTCAAGAGAAGTCACATCATCCTTTGAAGTAGATTTTGGAAGGATAGTGGAATAGATGATGCGATGCAATTCATAGTTAAACAAGTTCAGGTTGTTAGCCTTGAACTTTCCATAGCATACTCTATCAGGTGCACAGAGTTCCGCTTTGAAACTGGCGAGTGTCGTGCCTTCAGGAAAGTTAAATTCAGTGATGTCAACTAGCGGTGCACCTTCGTTAGGGATACCAAGGATCTCCGCTAAGAGGTCATCATTGAAAATCAATACCTCCAACACGAGTGCTCACATCAAAAGTGTTTAATATGAGATTGCAATAAAATAATCTAATGGCATTAGTTGCTATAGGAAAGCAGATTTTAACAAAAAGATGTAACCCTAATGCCTCAAATAAATGACGATGATCAGGAAATACAGTCCATTTGACTGGAGCGCCTGTGCATATGGATCTCATGGAGAAGTCTCCATACCACAGTAGGGCTTGGTCTAGGGTTTGAAAGAAAAACCCGTCGAACGCACCGTCGCTCGTTTGGACCGACGAGAAGAGGGAATCCGTATGCGGATACGAAGATGACCCTTCCTCACTAGGGTTCGTCTTCTTCCTCTTTGATGGATTGAATTTGGGTGCCATTTGTGCAAATTGAAATAAAAATGCACTAATTGAAAAGTGGAGAAAGATGGGGTTATACCTCCCGAAATCAAAGTATGTCGAAGAGAACGGCGAACTCCGCACGAATCCAAATTTTGGATGGATTTCACCACTTAGATTGGAAGGAAGAGGGTGGTGAAAAGCTAGGGTTCGGGGCTCCTTCGCGGCTGTTGTGAATAGTTTGGAAGCAATAAAGAAGAAGGGGTGCTCGGGTTCTGTATATATAACCTGACAACCTCAACCGAACTCGGGCTGAATTCGGTCAGAGCTCTGGCCGAATTCGCCTAGGGTTCTTTAAAGTTGATTTTAGCCATTCTTTTTCATTATCTCATTTCAAATATTTAATTCAAAGATTAGTCATTTCAACTTCAATTAACATAATTAATATTATTTTATAGATTAAATGTCGTTACACAGCGACTGTTTCAGATTAGCTGTAGGAGTACTGTCCCAGCTGGCGGAGGTTCACCGGGGGACTCTTAAGTACCGCTTCGCTTCAACCGTAGTTGTGGTGACAGACAGACTCTTTATTAGCTTGTCTCTAACACAGTTTTTGCGTAATAATATATAATCATAAAACAAAATTAATTAATATTATTGACGTCCAAAATTCCTAATTCTCGACATAAATAATTGAAACGATCTTCCGCTAGAGGTTTAGTGAAGATGTCAGCTATTTGATTTTCAGTATCTATGTACACAAGGTTTATATCTCCATTTTGATGATGATCTCTAAGAAAGTGATGTCGAATCTTGATATGTTTAGTACGAGAGTGACATACTGGATTCTTAGTCAAATTAATAGTGCTCGTGTTATCACAGAAAATAGGAATATATGTGTAAAATAAATCATAGTCTTCTAGGGTTTGTTTCATCCACAAAATCTGAGCACAACAACGTCCTGCGGCAATGTACTCAGCCTCTGTTGTTGATAGGGCTACAGAATTTTGCTTTTTACTAAACTATGAGACTAAAGCCTTGCCTAAGAAATGACATGTGCTACTGGTACTTTTTCTATCAACTTTGCATCCAGCAAAATCTGCATCCGAATAACCAATAAGGTCAAAGGACTTAGTTTTGGGATACCACAAGCCAACAGAAGAAGTGCCCTTAAGGTATCGAAAGATACGCTTAACTGCGGACAGATGTGATTCCTTTGGGTTAGCTTGAAAACGTGCACACAGGCAAACACTAAATATTATATCTGGACGACTAGCAGTTAAATAAAGTAAACTACCAATCATACCTCGATACTTATGTGTGTCGACTGGCTTGCCTTGTTCATCTGAATCAAGCTTTGTTGAAGTTTCCATTGGAGTGCCAATAGGTTTGATATTGTCCAGATCAAACTTCTTTAGCAAGTCTTTTGTGTACTTGGCTTGATTTATAAATGTCCCATTATCAGTTTGTTTGATTTGCAATCCGAGAAAGAATTTCAGCTCTCCCATCATGCTCATCTCAAACTCATTCTGCATACACTTAGAAATTTTTTGACACAGAAATTTATCAGTAGATCCAAATATAATATCATCAACATAGATTTGAATTAAAAGAAGTTTGCCATTAAAAGACTTAATAAACAGTGTAGTGTCAACCTTCCCTTTTGAAAAACCGTTGTCAAGTAGAAAAGAGCTTAAACGATCATACCAAGCACGAGGGGCTTGTTTTAAATCGTATAAGGCTTTTTTCAACTTAAAAACATGATCAGGGTTTTTGAAATCCGTGAAACCTGGAGGTTGTGCTACAAAAACTTCTTCTTTTATAAAACCATTTAAAAAAGCACTCTTGACATCCATTTGAAATAGTTTGAAATCATGAAAATATTCAAATGCACATAACATACGAATGGATTCTAATCTCACAACTGGGACATAAGTCTCATCGTAGTCGATACCTTCTTCTTGATTGTATCATTGAGCTACGAGTCGAGCCTTATTACGAGTCACTAAACCATTCTCATTTAGTTTATTTCGGAATACCCAACGGGTGCCAATGACCAGATGATCAATAGGCCTGGGAACAAGTTTCCAAACTTGATTCCGTTCAAATTGGTTTAATTCCTCTTGCATAGCATCTATCCAAAAGCTATCACTACATGTTTCATCAATAGTTTTGGGTTCTAGCTGTGAAATAAATGCAACACTAGAAACAATATTTCTACTGGATGTACGAGTACTTACTCCTTTGGTAATGTCACCAATTACCAAATCTTTTGGATGATCAGCTGTGAATTTCAACCTTTTCGGTAGATTCTGAAGATAGCTGGTTCCTGGATCTTCTCTAGGAGGTTCAGCTAGTGCAGAGCTTGGTTGAGGATCAGCTGATGTTAAGCTTGGTACAGTTGGATCTTCGTCATTATCATCGATCGTCATCTGATTTAGTTCATCAAAGGTAACGTTGATTGACTCTTCGATGATCATGGTTCTTTTGTTGAAAACTTTGTATCCTTTGCTCTTGGCCGTATAACCTAAAAATATACCTTCATCGGCCTTTTTATTAAATTTTCCCAAATTGTCTTTTGTATTAAGAATAAAACATTTACAGCCAAATATTCTAAAGTATGAAACAGATAGAATTCTATCAAACCATAACTCAAAAGGAGTCTTCTTCGATTTGGGTCGAATTAGAACTCTATTGAGTACAAAGCAAGCTGTGTTGACAGCTTCAGCCCAGAAATATTTGGGTAGACTAAACTGGTTTAACATCACTCTGGCCATTTCGGTTAGAGTTTTGTTCTTACGTTCCACAACTCTATTTTGTTGTGGAGTCCTAGGACAGGAGAACTCGTGTACAAAACCGTGTGTGTCACAAAATTGCTCAAAATTAGCATTCTCGAATTCGTCTCCATGATCGCTTCTTATGCGAGTGATCATGTAACCTTTTTCATTCTGTACCTTCTTGCAAAAGGCAACAAATTCGGATAATGCATCATTCTTACGTGTCAAGAAATATACCCACGTGTATCTGGAGAAATCATCTACAATTACGAAAGCATAAAGTTTACCTCCGAGGCTAGCAACTCTGCTAGGACCAAATAAGTCCATATGAAGCAATTGTTGAGGTCTAGAAGTACATACTGCGTTTACTGACTTGAATGTGGATCTGGTAGCTTTGTTCTTTTCACATTGGCTGCATACCGAGTCCTTCTTGAATGTAATGTCCGGTAAACCGCGTACTAGCTTCTTTGTGGATAATCTTAAGATCGTATCCATATTAGCGTGACCGAGTCTCATATGCCATAGATGACTCTCATCACCCTTGGCCATTAGGCATCTACCTGAAATGTTAGTTTCTTCTAACAAATAGAAAACATATATATTGTCTTCCCTGATACCTTCAAAGATAGTTCTACCAGTTGAGCTATCAACTATAGTATATTTGTCTTTGCCAAAGTTGATGCCATAACCATGATCAGCTAGATGACTTATGCTGAGTAGATTATATTTCAACTCGGTAACCAGACAGACATCCTTAATCACAGGATAGGGAGACTTACCAACATCACCGATACCAATAATATACCTTTTCAAGTTGTTACCGAAGGAGACATAGCCTTCCTTCTTTTTCTTCGATAGTGTTGCAAATAGGGTAACGTCACCGGTCATATGCCGTGAGCAACCGCTGTCGAGGATCTATTTGCTTCTAGCATGTGAAGGGTGTTCCACCTACAAAACAGTTTGTAGATGAAACTTTTGGTACCCATTTCTTGTAGGGTCCTGTATTGTTAGCTTTAGGTATCCAAGCATAAACATTTAAATCAACAAGCTTTCTCATTCTACATGCAGATGAAATATGACCAATGAGGCCACAATAATGACATTGAGCATGTCGAGTGTTGAAAGCTGAGTGGTGTGCATGGTTGGTAGGTTTAGGTTTTCTAGTATAGAAGAAAGCATACCTATAATCTTGTTTGGGCTTTACCTTTTGGGGTAAAGGTTTTATATGGTTAGGTCTGACAGTGTTTGGCTTGGGAATGTTCCGATTTTTCGGTAAGTGACACGTGTTAGGGAATGAAGCAGCAGGCTCAGGCTGTTTTCCTAACCTAATTTCCAATCTTTTGGATGTGTCATACAACTTAGTATAATCAAAAGTAAGTGATTCTATTCTGATTTGTGCACATCGAAGACTTTTCTTCTCTATAGAAAGTTCTTCCTTGAGTTGGTCAATAATTTTGTCTTTCTCTTCAGATGACTTGGTAGTCTCGTGTAATAAGAGCTTTGTTGAAGAAAGCTCACCAGACTCACTAACATTATTTCTAACCTCAGCTAGTAGGTCGGTAAGTCTACCTATTTCACCTTTGTACTCTTTGAGTACCTTCTTAGCGGTCTGATACTTGCTACGCAGTTTCCTGCAATCAGTCATCAGGTCACTGAAGGCATCTCCTAATTGCTCAAAGGTGAAGTCATCATAAGTATCAACTACAGGTTCAGTAGGTACCTGATCGGATGCCATAAAGCATACGTTTGCAACGTCTTCTGATTGTTCGTCTTCTGAGTCGCTGGCTTCACTTTCATGCCATATGCTGGTATTGGCATATCTCCTAGATGTTAATTTTTTCAGGTTCCCTTTTTTATACCTGTTGCTCTTCTTGCTTGATGATGAGTTTGTGGGACAATCCTTCTTCATGTGTCCCTTCTTCTTGCAACCATAGCAAACAGCATCTTCTTGATACCAGTTGTTGCTGTTGTTCTTTTTGACTCTCTTTTCATGTCTCATGAATCTTTTGAACTTCCTTGCTAGGAGTGCTTGATCTTCAGCGTCAGATCCACTGCTGTCTGAGTCACCTTCAGCATCTTTTTTGTGCTGAGCCTTGAGAGCGATCGTCTTCTCCTTTGGTGCAGGCTCTTCAAAATCTTGTAGCTCCAGTTCATGAGTGAGTAGCTTACCCATGAATACTTCGAGGGACATAGTTGTGAGGTCGTTCCCTTCAATGATTGCAGTAGCCTTCGGAATCCAGTTTTTGGTAAGTGCTCGCAAGAGTTTGCGAATCTTTTCATGGTTACTGTAATCTTTGCCTAAGGAGGACAAAGGATTTACAATATCCAGGAATCTCTCGAACATTTGTATAACTATTTCGTTGGGCTTCATCTTGAACGCCTCGTACTCTTGAGTAAGTCTGCTGACTTTAGACTCTTTGACTTGAGTCGTGCCTTCATGTGTGACTTCAAGTAGCTTTCATACTTCATTAGCCGTTGTGCAGATAGACACCCTATTAAATTCAGTTCTGTCTAAAGCACAAAAGAGAGCATTAATGGCACGTGCATCAAGACTGGCCCTTTTCTTTTCTTCTTCTGTATATCTGCTGTGGGGTTTTTCAACTAAAACTCCATCAATATTTATACGAGGTGGCTTTTGATAGCCATCAAGAACAATGGACCACAAATCAAAGTCAAGTGATTTCAAGAAGAAACTCATCCGTGTTTTCCAATAAGTATAGTTCGTACCATCAAACAGTGGGAGTCTGTTTGTGGCCTGGCCTTCACTTGTGAATTTTACAGTTGCCATGTATTGTGCTATGATCTATATAAAAGTTAATCAAAATGAATAAATAATTGCACTGTTACCTTTGCTTTACCTGTAACACCCGCTCTGATACCAATTGTAGGAACGAAATAGTAAAGCGTAATACTCTAGAGGGGGGTGAATAGAGTTGGCAGCGGAATAATGCTAATTAAAAATTATTAGCAGCACAATCACAGAATATTAATCACATCTGAAACAAAGTAAAGACAGAGTTAAGAGAGCAAACGCAAAGACAGTGATGTATACTGGTATCCCTCTGTTGAGGACTAATCCAGTCGGTAGAACTCTTGCTACCAGTTGAATCCACTATTGGAAAAACTACAAGTTTTCTTACGAAGTCCTTGCAACTTCTACAACGCGAGCTTTGATACGAAGAACCCGTCCAACTTTAAATGTGAAGAGGTATTCTTCAATCAAGCCTTCTGATTATAATCTCTCAGAAACTTCTAGAACGTACCGCACTGGCAAATCGACTAGAGGATTGTAATTGGCTTGGGATCTGAAATTGAAAGCTCTAGAAAACTCTTTGAAAGGCTGAAAGCTTTAGATAGAGAGAAGATTGAAAGTGAATGAGTGAGTTGAAATGATCGAAGTCCTTCTCTATTTATAGGACTTTCAAAGGCAGACTTCTGACAGAATTTGGGTAGAATTCGGGCAGAACTCTATGAGCAAATCTCGGTCAAATCTGCAACTGCAGGAGGACCAAGTTCCAAGGATTCAAAATCACAACGGCCACTAACCGAAATCTGGCCGAGTTCTGTCAGGGTTAAGTCAGGGTTTAGTTAGGGTTTTGAAAAAGCTTTTTTGTGATTTTTTAAAACCTTTTTGTAAACCTTTTTGAGAGGTCATTTTAAAAACATATTAAACTCATTTGAGGGTAGCCTATTTGCCAGTACGACTCGGTGTACAACATATTCCTAGACTCAAATAAAATGAAAAATACATTGCATAAGGAATTACAGACTCGAGTAGGCAAACAGATCTTCGGTCTTGAAATCAGTGGATAGCCATTCTTGATCATGTTCAAGAGTCCGAGATGTCCCGACTAGCTTTGTATATCCAGACAGAGTTTATTCAATTATTAAAATCAGGTTTGACCATATGACCAAACAGGCCAACAGAGAAGGCAGTTACTACCAACATGGTTACTCTCCAATTTGAAAGTTTTCTAATCACGGAGGCGCAAGATGGCGTTGTCCCCATTCCAAGGGTGACAATAGAAGTAGTCTGTAACATTCCAGTTCCAAAATACGTAGGACTAGGATATGTATAGATGCCAGCTACGCATCGAGAGGACTCCAGCCCAGCTCGAATACGTATAAGTTGTCTGGTTATTCTAGACCAACTATATCTCAATCCACTAAATATCGGTAACAATAACGAATCAAGTGCAGTAAGGCTGATCAGACCATAATATACTGATTCTAGAATAGATAAATATGTTAGAGTGGATCCTCAATAACAAATTTATCATGAACAAGCTAGAGAAAAGTAGACGCTTGTACAAGACTAGGCTATAATGCAACAAGAATCAGATATAGGACAAAATCTAATTACAGAAGAGAAAGATAAAATATTAACTAAATAACCTGCAGTCTTGGCGTAGCAATCATCCTCCATCAGTGTACCATACCTTAATCTAATACCTTGAGAGATCACCAGGTCCTCAGAGAAATAGCAAGACACATAATATACATGCCTACTGTACAGTAAATAACATGCAAGAAAATAGGAATAACAAGTAGAAAAAAATGATAAAACATAAAGAAACTCTATGGATGGTGACATATCATAAAAATATAATATTAATCATGGCAATAGGTGCATGTGATAAAATCGTAGCCCGGGGAGACACTAACAGTCCTATAACCGGTGCCCTATCGTAGCCCAGGGAGGCACTAACAATAGAGGTATAGACACGGCTAATGAAACATTCTCTCCTAAGGCACTATAAAATCAAGTCTATCTAGTCATGTCCAAGTCAAGTATGGGTCAAACAGGTCAAGAAAATATGGCACATGCATAAAATACTATCACTAGACATGAACAAGATAGGAAAGATAGAACAAGTAATATGGAAAGAAAAGTAATAATCTACGTGCATGTGAAACTAGAAAGTAGCCATAAATAAAGCAAGAGAAATATATAACCAAGCAAGAAGGAATGGAACTATAGAAAAGCATGTAAATACTGTAAAGTTTGGCAAGGTGTACTTGCGTGGAGTTTTGTCCAGTCTGTACGGAGAGTGCAGAACCAAAATCTACCCGAACCATCCATGAACGAATGAATCATACTCCGTGCAATATCCACCAACCCAAATCATAAAAAAACATATATTATTTACTAAATATAATTATGACTAACCACTCATACCTGGAAAGTTTTGGTCGTTCTAAATCGTGTAATACCTACATAAACTATTTTATTAATCATACCACCGAGAGCTAGGTTATATTAATCTCTATTATCACTATTCATTAATATTATGGATTATAAACTCTAGGTTCAAATATTACGTTTGCATCTTATAATTCATACAACGAAACCTATGCCACACGAATCGAGATAAGACGATTAACCACAAGGTTAATAATTTTGTCTTGGCGATCCATACGGTCGTTTTGTCAATTTAAGCGATGTGAGATCACTGGAATTGACGGATCTCAGTTTCGACGCTCGAATTTCGAAATATGAACATAATATAAATTAATAACTTAATATATATATACTTACAATATATAGACCTTAATAATATATTTATACCAAAACTAGTCATATTGACTACTCTATTTTATATAACATATATAATATTAAATCTACATATAAAAGTAATATATTATTAGCATAAAATATCACTTTTAGATCTAAAAAATATTTATAAATATTACATAATAATAAAAAATATATTTTATATGTAGAAAAATATCTGTACAAGATTTGTATTGATTGTACAACATTATTTCTAGACTTGGTTTGCGATTTGAGGCCCAAAACAATAAATGTTTTAAAATATGAAATTCTATAAAAAAATTCAAAAATTATTGAAAATAGTATTTATAATGTTAGACCTTGCACAACATAAAGTTCAATATGGTTTCATAGAGTTTTGACACTTTTGGACACAAGGAAATCAGAATTTTTCGGAGTTCGGTGACACAATAAATATCTTATATTTTTAAAAATAGAAAACGGATGCGAAACCTATCCTACACATATGCCTCGGAAAGGTATCGACGTCTAAATTCTGAATAAAAATATAAGAAGATTAGAAACTAACCTTAGATAGGTGAAAAATGGCTTGCAATCAGATTTATTAGTTTTGGACAACATGTCGTAGAATCGATGCCACGGGCAAACTGCTATGAAATGGATGATCCAACGATCAGAGGTTGGAGTAGACACAAAAATTTAACTCTAAGATTTGGTTTAAAGTAAAAAAGATGAGAAAAAGTTGATGAAATCTCGTCTACAAGTTGACTAACCTGCTGTGACGAATTCAGCACTAATTCGATCAACTTCGGGTGCCTTCTGCCCCTCGTATCGATCAAATTAGGGGCTGAGGCTCCTTGGAAAGGTGTCGAGATGTTAGGGGGATGTCTTAAGGTCTAGATGAAGGTGGTAGGAGGTTTAGAAGAGGTCGGGGTGATGAGTTTCTGTAGGGTGGAAAGAAAATTACGAAAATAGAAAAGAAATTGGAGGGTTTTAATAGAGAAATATATACAAAGTGTACGTAAATCCTAGATCAGAGAGATTCACATAAGGAAAAAAAATTTGTGTGGAGTAGGATTTGGTTTGGTAGAATTTGATTTCATATTCTAAAGGATACACAAATTCTATCTCCTAGGATTTAAATTGGTTCCAAAATAGAAAAGTTGTTATACGATTTGATTTAAATTAGATTTGATTAATGTGGCTGCATATTAATCCAAAAAAATCAATCTAAGATATGTCTAATAGGTTAGGATACCCTAGGATAGGCTCCACGGGTCCCTAATTGGACGAGTTTTGGGTCGGTAGAATTTTTGTGACCGATTTGAGTCCGATATGTCTATAGTTTCGACTTGTATGCCACTTAAGATAAACTAGCACATGGGAACTCAATTGAGTGGCACACCGATGATATGTGAGTTGTAGGCTCAAAATGGGTCAAAGCTATATATTGAGTCAAATGATTTGGATCGAAGTTGGGCCTTAATTGCTAATTGGAAAGCTAGTCAAATTTTACGGTAGAGACTAAAATAACTATTTTACCCCTAAAGTTGTACATAAAAAATATAGCACAAGGGAACACGTTCGGATGGGACATGATATATAAAACTGAAGGTGGACTCATCTAGAATACAATGATGGGGATAAATTTGAGAAATTGATAATTATTGTGCTTTAAAAATCAAAACTACGAAAAAGTACATCTATAGTCATAATTAAAAATAAAAATCTAATTTAATAAATAGAAAACATATAAAATACGTATAGAAATAATTCTAAAAAAAATCAATGTCCTTACAATGTACCCACCTTAAAAGAATTTTATCCTCGAAATTCAACAACTCATTAATGATACGGGAGAAGGCGATTTCAACCACCGAACAAGATCGGTCTGGTCTTCAAATATTTAAGAAACATAATCTAAAAGATTGCCACTCTAGCTAAAAGAAATAACTAGCAAGTTAATACCAATTCAACTATCGTTAATTATTTTTCTACCATCCATGGCTACTAACTTCTTCCTAAATTTGAAAGGTTGCCAACTTATTTACCTACTAGGGATCCTCATATATTATTGTGATTATCTAGGTTGAGCTTATGAAATTTTTAAATTGTACATCTAATCTAAACATCTAGCTATATTCTCATAACCGAACTATTATCACTTTTGTATAAGTTTATTTTTACCTGACCAAGCTAAGCGATATCTACCATTCTGTCTAATCCTAACTTCAAGACTGATATAGCATAATAGTAAATAGGCTGGGTTAGACTATGTTTGGGTTCTTCTTTTAGAGGGCCAATCTCTACACTAAAACTATCACTCTATTCTTGATCAAGTGACTACCATAAGAGCATAACCTAGTATGACGATATATTTATTTCTATATTGAGGATGTCTACCCACCTATGGTCACACTACCCCATCAAACACACGATGGCTTAAAATTTTATAACCCTTGCATACTAGTTGCAAAAAATCCATACCACTAGATACCGATGGCACATGGCATCTTTAATCCCTCCTATCTATCGAGCAACCAAAATACAATAAGCAAACTAACTTACACTATAACTAAAGAATTTTTTGATAATTCCTATATAGCACGATCATTCGTCACTCCAAAATATGAAGGGACGAGAATCAATGGTACGAGAAAGCAAAAGAAGAATAGTTGACCGCAATTACGAAGTTCAAGGACGATAGAGAAATTTCTAAAAGAATTGTCAAGGCAGTTGTGGATTGAGATTCCTAATGGTTTAGTCATATTCGCAGGCCCGTTCGGTACAGTAACTTAACCAAAACGGCCAACTCGACCTGCGTGGACCACCAAAAAAATATGTAACGCTCCGGTCCTAAAATACGTAGGACTAGGATACATATACATGCCAGCTACGCATCGAGAGGACTCCAGCCAAGCTCAAATACGTATAAGCTGTCTGGTTATTCTAGACCAACTATATCTCAATCCACTAAATATCGGTAACAATAACGAATCAAGTGCAGTAAGGCTGATGAGACCATAATACACTGATTCTAGAATAGATAAATATGTTAGAGTGGATCTCTAATAACACATTTATCATGAACAAGCTAGAGAAAAGTAGAAGCTTGTACAAGACTAGGCTATAATGCAGCAAGAATCAAATATAGGACAAAATCTAATTACGGAAGAGAAAGATAAAACATTAACTAAATAACTTGCAGTCATGGTGTAGTAATCATCCTCCATCAGTATACCATACCTTAATCTAATACTTAAAGAGATCACCAGGTCCTCAGAGGACTAGCAAGACACATAATATACATGTCTACTGTACAGTAAATAACTTGTAAGAAAATAGGAATAACAAGTAGAGGAAAGGATAAAACATAAAGGAACTCTATGGATGGTGACATGTCATAAGAATATAATATTAATCATGGCTATAGGTGTATGTGATAAAATTACAGCCCGGGGAGACACTAACAGTCCTATAATAGGTGCTCAATCGTAGCCCGGGGAGGCACTAACAATAAAGGTATTGCCACGTCTAATAAAACATTCTCTCCTAAGTTACTATGAAATCAAGTCTATCTAGTAATGTCCAAGTCAAGTACGGGTCAAACAGGTCAGGAAAATATGGTACATGCATAATAATACTATCACTAGACATTGACAAGATAGGAAAGATAAAACAAGTAATATGGAAAGAAAAGTAACAATCTATGTGCACGTGAAACTAGAAAGTAACCCTAAATGAAGCAAGAGAAATATATAACCAAGCAAGAAGAAATGGAATTATAGAAAAGTATGTAAATACTGTAAAGTTTGGTAAGGTATACTTGTCTGGAGTTTTGTCCAATTTGTACGGGGAGTGCAGAACCAAAATCTATCCGAACCATCCATAAACGAATGAATCATACTCCGTGCAATATCTACCAACTCAAATCATAAACAAATATGCATTATTTACTAAATACAATTATGACTAACCACTCCTACCAAGAAAGCTTGG
Organism: Iris pallida; assembly: GCA_029216955.1. NCBI lineage: Eukaryota > Viridiplantae > Streptophyta > Magnoliopsida > Asparagales > Iridaceae > Iris > Iris pallida. The sequence goes on from JANAVB010032419.1 coordinate 9,928,321, forward strand.
GTCGTTCTAAGTCGTGTAATACCTACATAAACTATTTTATTAATCGTACCACCTAGAGCTAGGTTATATTAATCTCTATGATCAATATTCGTTAATATTATGGATTACAAACTCTAGGTTCAAATATTACATTTGCATCTCATAATTCATACAACGAAACCTAAGCCACACGAATTGAGACAAGACGATTAACCCCAAGGTTAACAATCTTGTCTTGGCGATCCATACGGTCGCTTTGTCAATTTCAGCGATGTGATGTCACTGGAATTAACGGATCTCAGTTTCGACGCTCGAATTCCGGAATACGAACATAATATAAATTAATAACTAACTATATATATACTTACCATATATAGATCGTAATAATATATTTATACCAAAACTAGTCATATTGACTACTCTATTTTATATAACATATATAATATTAAATCTACATATAAAGGTAATATATTATTAACATAAAATATCACTTTTAATTCTAGAAAATATTTATAAATATTATATAATAATAAATAATATATTTTATACATAGAAAAATATCTGTACAAGATTTGTATTGATTGTACAACATTATTCCTAGACTTGGTTTACGATTTGAGGCCCAAAACAATAAATGTTTAAAAATATTAAATTCTATAAAAATTCTAGAAATCAGTTAAAATAGTATTTATAACGTTAAACCTTGCACAACATAAATTTCAATATGGTTTCATGGAGTTTTCACACTTTTGGACACAAGGAAAGCAGAATTTTTTGGAGTTCGGTGACACGACAAATGTCATAACTTTTTAAAAATAGCAAACTGATGAGAAACCTATCTTCCATATATACATCAGAAAGGTATCGACGTTTAGCTTCTGAGTAAAAATATAAGAATGTTAGAAACTGACCTTAGATAGGTAAAAAAATGGCTCGCAACCAGATTCGTCAGTTCTGGACAACATGTCGTAGAATCGATGCCATGGGCTCGCTTGAAACAGGAGGAACCGACGATCAGAGTGTGGAGTAGAAACACAAAGGTAACTCTTCTATTTGGTTTGAAGTAAAACGAATGAGAAAAAGTTGATAAAATCTCGCCTACAAGTTGACTAAGCTGTTGTGGCAAATTCATCACTAATTCGGTCGACTTCGGGTGCCTTCTGCGCCTCGTATCGATCAAATTAGGGGCTGAGGCTCCTTGGAAACGTGCCAAGGTGTTAGAGGGATTTCCGAGGGTCGAGATGAAGGTGGTAAGAGGGTTGGAAGAGGTCGGGGTGATGAGTTTCTATGGGGTAGAAAGAAAAGTTTAAAAATAGAAAAAAATTTGGAGGGTTTTAATAGAGAAATATATATATACAAAGTGTACGTAAATCCTAGATGGGAGAGATTCACGTAAGGAAAAATAAGTTGGGGTAGAGTAGGATTTGGTTTGGTGGAATTTGATTCCATATTCTAAAAGATACACCAATTCCATCTCCTAGGATTTAAATTGGTTCTAAAATAGGAAAGTTGTTATAGGATTTGATTTAAATTTGATTTGATTAATGTGGCTGTATATTAATCCAAAAAAATTAATTTATGATATGTCTAATAGGTTAGGATACCCTAGGATAGGCTCACGGGTCCCTAATTGGACTAGTTTTAGGTCGGTAGAATTTTTGTGATTGATATGAGTCCAATATGTCTATAGTTTCGACTCGTGTGCTACTTAAGAAAAACTCGCACATGGGAACTCAATTGAGTGGCACACAAATGACATGTACGTAGTTGGCTCGAAATGGGTCAAAGCCATATATTGGGTCAAATAATTTGGATTAAAGTTGGGCCTTAATTGCTAATTGGAAAGCTAGTCAAATTTTACGGTAGAGACTAAAATAATTATTTTACCCCTAAAGTTGTTCATAAAATATATAGCACAAGAGAACATGTTTGTATGAGACATGATATATGAAACTGAAGGTGGAATCATCTAGAATATAATGATGGGGATAGATTTTGAGAATTTGATAATTACTGTGCTTCAAAAATCAAAACTACGAAAAAGTACATCTATAGTCATAATTAAAAATAAAAATCTAATTTAATAAATAGAAAACATATAAAATAAGTATAGAAATAATTCTAAAAAAAATTATGGTCCTTACATAGTCAATCTTCCACCAATTCGTGACAATGCTCAGGAGCTTATCCCATTTACAACGCTGCGAGGCAAAGTTATGTGGATCCATCATGATCTTACTCCAGACATGATGACGCTTGCAGCGTGCTCTATCAAGGAAAAGAAGGTTAGGTCGTGTCACATGATCTCTACGACAATTGATGACACACTAATTACCACTCACTCGGCTCATCAGCGAGAAGAGAACCAAGCTCCAGAGGAAGAGACACCTCCGCCCGTCGGGGCCAACGCCCCCGATACATCGTAAGCAGGCCCATCTCAAGCGCCTGCTGCAGATAAACAGAAGTAGAAAGAGGTTTGATTTGACAAACCTTTGAGAAAAGATTCGGTAGTAGGGCCAATCAAGTCCTACAATTTTGACATATTGGCGCAGCTGGCCAACACTCCGGCTCGACTATCACTCTTCGAGCTTCCTTGTCCCTCCAAAGAGACTCTAGACGCCTTCAATAAAATTTTATAGAATGCTGACTCCTTCCTTACTCAGGTAAAAACACCCAAGGAGAACCTTGCTAAATATCCATATTGTTATAGTATGGCTGAGGTGATTCCTAACATCACCTTCACTCAGCATGACATGCTACTAAAAAACAATCGGCACAACTGACCCCTATAATATACAGGGTACGTTGGTGCCATTAAGTCGATCGCATCCACATCGACCATGGCTATTCTTTCAGCATCATCCTTCGAAGTTTACTTCAAGCTTGGGGATCCCAATGCATCGGCTAACTGCATCGAACACTACAACCAACGGTTTTAACACTGGAAAAAGTGAACCCCTGGGCAAGATCTGCCTGAAATGTCAAATAGATGATCTCCAGACTGACGTTACTTGCTAAGTCATTGACGCTGATATAAACTACAATATGATATTGGGACGACCATGGATTCATGAATACATGATCATGCCCTCCACTCTCTACCAGTGCATAAAGTATGTGGCCAGCGACAGGACTATCAAGACCAAGTTTGCTAACATCAATCCCTTCTGAGGGCTTGAAGCATACTATACAGATGTGGATCTATACAAATCAGTCCCATGGGAAGACGACGCCAATGATGCTGACAATGACGCAGAAAGTGCAGCTATTGCTGAAGAACGATTGAGTGTTTGATTAAGGGGGAATCTCTCCAGACATCAGCCCCTCTCGTCATCAAGCTTCGAGGAAAAGCTTTGGCTAGATCATCCTCGAACATGTCAGAGGATAGACAGGAGCCTATGCAAATAAGGCATCCTCGGGAGGCTCCGAAGCCAACTCTGAGGTCACACGAACCTCTGAATGCAGCCCCTTATTAGTAATACTGAAGGAGAAATGTCCTCCACCTTCTTCCGTAACAGCCCTGGTGATCACGGATGATGAGTTAGAAGACTACATATGCGCCATTACCGAAGCGCATTCTTTAGATGATGTAATCCCTTAGGATAAAATTTTGCATCTCATTAATAGGAAGTTGTCTTTGAATTACTCTTGTGCGCATTGGAACACTAGGTATTTCTTAGACACTGCTCTATATATGTTGCAAACACAAGTGACAACCGCCAACCTTGCAAGCCAAGTTGTTCCTTCTCAAGATGCCTACTTCATAGTTCCAGCAAGGAAGAAGGAGGAGGAACCCATCATCTTCGACCGATTGGAGCATCCTCAACGACTGGCACCAGTAGAACCAGAAGTCGATAACGGCAAGATGCAACTCTACCGTTACACTACACAAGCCAAAATCCTTATCCACAGAATGGGTTATGAATTGAATAGTGACAGAGGACTAAATAATAGCAAAGGCCGATGCCTTCCCTTGCGACTTTATGCTCCAAAGAGAAAGTCCTAAAACTATTACCAGTGCACTCGCCGGGGGTTGGGTTTTGTTACACCCACAACAACTTCGGGAGCTTGGAGTCGGAGGCCATGATGCAATCACACTCCTCCGATTTCTTAACCTGGGACTCTGATACCAGTATCGGCCAGGCCTTTAAGAAGATATTGTCCGTTAAAATGGTCTCTACAGATCCTCCAGTCGAGGATGAAGACCAAATACTTGAATACTTCGAGGTTGAACCCTGGGCTCAACACTTGGGATCCCAATAGGAATATCGCTTCGAACAACACGAACCTTCCACTGAAGACGAAGTCATCCAAGTCGAGCTCGGAGATGAGGTTTCCCCTAAACCCATCTTCATTAGCAAAAGCTTGAAAGGGAAAGACGATGAATCTTTGATACAGCTTGTCCGAGAATACATCGATGTTTTTGCATGGAGCTACGTAAACATGTTGGGTTTAGACCCGTAAGTCGCCCTGCACCATCTTAGCATCCTACCCGATGCTAAGCTTGTCAAACAGCAACAATGGCATTTCCACCCTAATATCATAGATGCTATCGAGGAAGAACTCGACAAACTCTTAGAAAGTGGCTTCATTCGCGAAGAACAACACCCAGATTGGGTGGCTAATATTGTCCCAGCCTCTAAGAAGAACAAGAAAATTTGGGTCTACATAGATTTTAGGGATCTCAACTCGGCCTGCCCAAAAGACGAGTTTTCCCTTCCGGTCACCGACGTGATGATAGACAACACTTGTGGCTACGAGCGTATGTCCTTTATAGATGGTTTCTCAGGCTACAACCAAATCAAGATATTTCTTGAAGATGAGAAACATACTTCATTTCAAACTCCAAATGGGATATACTGTTACATAGTGATGCCCTTCAGGTTGAAGAATGCAGGAGCAACATACTAACGAGCAATGAGCACCATATTTCGTAAGCACCTTAGAAAGACGGTAGAATGTTACATTGATGATATTGCCGTCAAAGCAAAAAAAAATCTAGTCACTTGGATGACTTGAGAACAGTGTTTGACTTATTGCGAACACATCAACTGAAGATGAACCCAACCAAGTCGTTTCTGGGAGTTTCCAGTGGCAAATTCTTGGGCTTTATCGTCACAGCCAAGGGTATTCATATTGACCATGAAAAGACTAAGGAGATCTTGGACATGGCTCCTCGTAAGAATCTTCGCAATCTCCGAGGCTTTCAAGGGCGCTTAGCAAACACCAGATGATTCATAGCAAATCTCTTTGGTAGATATCACCCTTTTACCAAACTGATAAATAAAAGGGTTTCTTTCATCTGGACGAAAGAATGCCAGCACGCATTTGACGACATCAAATAGTACATCACTAGTCCTCTAGTACTAGTAGCACTAGTCGTGGGAAGACCCTTCCTGCTATACGTCCGGGCTATGGACCATTCTCTCGGTGATTTGTTAGCCCAGAGGAGCAATGAATGCCACGAACAAGCAATCTACTACCTTAGCAGGACCATGATTGGGGTCGAGCATCGGTATAAACCTGTCGAGATGGAGTGTATTGCCCTGCTCTTCGCCATCGAGAAGACACGTCATTATGTGGCCAAACAGACGATCAACGTCATCTTCCGAGTCAACCCCCTCAAGGTCCTCATGACCAAGCCAGGGCCTTGAACTCACGGTTAGCCACATTCGAAATACTTTTGACTCCTTATGACATAGTGTTCGTCCCACAAAAGGTATTCAAGGGCCAAGCATTGCCGACTCCTTAGCAGCATACCCCATGCAAGAGACATCAAAGCTCTATGATGACATCCATGATGAAGTCCTAGAGTCCAATTCCATCTCAGATAACTCAATTTGGCACATGTTCTTTGACAATGCTTCAAGAATAGGGCCCAAAGACGAGATCATCGCAAGGGTCAAAGTGGTCCTCATCACTCCTGACAGCTTGGTCATCAACCGGGCATATTCTTTCATGGAGTCATGCACCAATAACGTCGCTGAGTATAACGCTCTCATCATCGGACTCCAGCTTGCTAAACTGTTGGAGGTTGACTACATCGAAGCCTATGCGACTTAAAATTGATTATCAACCAGGTTCTGGAAAAATACGAAGTCCGGCATGAAGATCTGGTTCCATACCACCAAGCGGCAATCGATATCATTTCTACCTTCAGAGGGTTCTTTATAGAACATGTAGCTCAGTTGTAGAACTTGGAGGCCGACACATTTGATGGCCTCGTCGCTTCTCTGGCAGCTCCTGTGGGAACCCAATATACCATCACGGTAATGGACCGGGAGCTAGTTTTCCTGAAGAACAATCTACATACGTGTTTGAGTTATTCAGTACAAATAGATACTAATGTGGACATTCGAGATTGGTGATTTTTGTTCATAGACTACACAGTCTACAGGATCCTACCCGAAGACCCGAAGGAAGCTACTTCTGTCAAGAGATGCTCTCTTCGGTTCTACTACAATACAACTACCAAGATTTTGTATTGTCGTTCATTCGACAGGCTTCTTCTGCAATGTTTATCTAAGACATAAGTACAAGAAGCACTCAGGGAGGCACACGATGGCACCTGCGGAACCCATCAGCCTAGTCCTAAGTTGCAAGACCGATTGCATCGCATGTGCTACTACTGGCCTACTATGATGGCAGAAGCTGTTGATTACACAAAAAAATACTGGGTGTGTCAGTTGCATGCTGACTTCATCTACCGAACTTCAGAGTTCATGCACCCCACAATGGTCGCCTGGCTATTTAAAGCATGGGAAATGGACATCATTGGGCCGACTAGCCCACCATCCTCCAGAGGACACCAGTTCATACTTGCCATCACCGACTACTTTTTTAAGTGGGCGAAAGCAGTACCTCTGGCTGAGGTAAAAATCTCAAGCATGATCAGCTTTGTCAAACATCACGTCATATACTGCTTCGGTATTCCTCAAAGGATTATCCACGACAATAGTTCTCAGCTCGTTAGCCACGCTTTCCATCAGTTCTGCGATAAAAAACGAACACAGAATGTGGTATCAGTGGCTTACAATCCTGCTGTGAATGTACTAGCTGAAGCGTTCTACAAAACTGTCGTCAATCTACTTAAGAAAGTCATTTTGTCTAATAAGTGCGACTAAAATGAGAAGCTTGGCGAATGTTTGTGGGCTTACCGTACGACCGTTCGAACACCTACGGACAATACGCCATTCTCTGTTGTTTATGGAAGTAAGGCAGTGCTTTCCGTGGAGATCCAAATCTCATCCTTTCGGGTAGCTATCACTAACCAGCTGACTGACGAAGACAATCAATGCCGGCGGTTATAAGACTTAGAGGCGTTCGATGAAAAATGACTACTAGATCATCAACGGATCGAGCTTTACCAAGCTCGGATTTCTGAGGCCTTCAACAAGAAAGTCCAGGAAAGAACATTCCAAGTGGGTGGCCTTGTCTTATCAGTTCGAAGACCGATGGTAATGACTCACAAGACGGCTGGAAAGTTCGAGCCCAAGTTGGAGAGACCATTCATCATAGAAACGGTCTACTTCAATGGTGCCTATCGACTGGCCAAACCCAATGACGACTTGCTAATTATGCCAATCAACAGCAAGTTCCTAAAGAAATACTATGTCTGAGTTTTAAACCAGCATAGGCTCTCACGTCCCTTGTGGGTATTCATGGATTCCGTTAAAGGAATTCACCACTTCTATACTTCATACCAGTAGAAAAACAATTCACGTCCATATCACCTTTGAGTTATCTTCCTATACCCTAGCGAAGTTCACGTCTACCATGTCCATATTACCTCTGAGTAGTCGTCTCTTCTATGATGACCTCGTATTGTCATAACTCCCTAGAAAATATTTCACATCCATAATACCTCTGTATTTTCATTCTATATCCTAGCAATGATGTGCCTACCATGTCCATATTACCTCTGAGTAGACGTCTCTTCCATGACAATCCACCATAATTGTCATATTCATCTATAGAACCTTTCACGTTCATGTTACCTCTGATTCGTTCTATACACCTGTAGAGTTTATCCTTGCAACGTCCATATCACCTCTAAGTAAGGAAAAGTCTACCACCAAAGGATTCTGTGTTTATCATGTCCATTTAACCTCTGAGTAAGTACCATATTCCCAACGGAGTTATCTCCATCCCCTCGTGACATGCTACTTCTGAGGGAATCCTCGTTCTAATGAGAGGAAAAGTTCATAAGTAAAAAGACAAACAGAAAAACAAAGCCAATATTTTCATTTATAAAGTGAAAAGGTTTTTTTTCATTGATTACAAAAATTTCTCTCACAAACCGAGAGACAAGAAGACAAAAATAAGATCAAAGCTGAGAATACCGGCGCCGAATTTCTTCCAACGGACTCTTTAAAAAAGAAACCTGGGGCTAACCAATGCTCGGGCTCGACGCTCGGCCTCCTGACGGCGAGCGGCTTCATCTTTAACAGAAGAGAGGCTTTGGCACGCAAGGGCCAGCTCGGCCTGACGAATGCCAATGTTTTCTTTCTCCCGATACAGGGTCTCGGAACGTTGGCGAAGGATCTCCTTCTGGTCCTCAGACTTGACCAGGTCACTCTCAACAAGGGCCATGGCCTCTTCTAACTTTTAGATCTGCTCCCAGAAGTCCTTGCACTGATCCTTCACAGCTGCACGGTGACAAACCCGAGCCTCTTCGGCATCGGTCACTGCTTCAATCTCGGACTCAACCTCGACAAGCCGATCAGTTGTGCCCGGCATTTCTTCTCATACTGAGATGCCTCGAAGACTATCTTCTCTAACTCTGTAGCGGCTAGTATCGAAAGACCAAGCTCCAGATCCTGGAGCTCCAAGGCAGCAGCTTCTAATTCAGGCAACAGATCTTCTATAGCATCGGTCTTAGCCTCACACTCCGGATAGTCGTACAAAGCCACCAACTGGGCCTCCACTATATTCTGGACCTGTCTGAAAGATTGGTTGCTTCATAAAACACTCTCTATGCCACGCGTTAATGCATGACGAATTGTGCTCAAATTAAGGTTGGTATAATATGCATTGTTAGCCAAGCTTATTGGGGTTACCGGAGATGCCACAATGGAAGGCCCCTGGACGGCAGCAGCAGCCAACGTATGCCTAGGGATCGTTACAGAAGCAGGAGGCGCCATCATCGTAACAGAGGACGTTGGTGGTGCAGAGACAGTATGAGCCAACACAGTCTGACGCACAACTGACTTCTCAACAAGATCCCTACCAGTCCTTCAGCCGAAACTACGCTAATTGGGGCCAGAGCAATCACAATAGTCGACGTCTCAACGGTTGCTGTAACAGACTCCTCAACAGCCTTCTCAACCGGTGCGTCAGCAACCGGTTCGTCCATAGTCTACTAGACCGAACCCAGAATAGGTAGCTCGAGCATAATCCCTTCAGACGGTCTTGGAGAGACTACATGGTTCTTCAACTGATTCGTCAGTAGCCTCCTTCACCAATTCCTCCTCCTCAGTTGGACCCTTAGGGGTTTTATCGACAGGCTCATCAATAGCACCGTCGATAGTGACCGCCCCGGCTGGAGCCTTGGTGGGTGGCTCATCAGTGACCATATTGCCTCGACCAGTCCATTCGTTGGCAATGTCCACCACTGGATCTTTGATATTTTTTTCAACTGCCACTCGGGGTTGAGGTACAATATACGCTAGGGCTAAATCTTCCAACACTGGTTCCTCGATGCCTCCGTAAGAAGGAGGCTCCCGGAAGGAACTAGTAGAAGCGCCTCACCATCCTCAACCGATCGACCCATCTCAAGCTCGGGTTCCCGAACGGTACTTTTACGAAATGTGCGGCCGACTCCGGGTATTATCACGGAGCCACCCTGGAAGCCATTATCTTATAGTCCAAAGAGAAAGGAAGAGGAACCCCCTCTGCCTCAGTGGTTGGGCCCTTCTCAGGGATATAGTACTCTTGGGATTGCTCCGACGTCTTCCTCGCCTGCACTAGCAAAATAAAGATAAATAAAAAGCTGTGAGTGAAAATTTGAAGAAAAAAGGGAACTAAAATGTATCCTTGAGGTCGACGCAATAGATGGCATGCTAGGCCACAAAGAAGCACGACCCTTGGATGCCACTTTTTTTATCTTCTTGCCATACGGAGGTTTTGTCGTCGAACGAGTTCGACGTTTTAGTAGGGAACTCAGGAGCACCACATCTTTCCTTTGCTTCCGAGAGGTGCTAGATTCATACGAAGACCCATATCCTGCAGCTTCAGACTCCTGAGACCGTCGCCAAGGCCTCTCAAACATCGTACCCACAATAAAACTCCATTCTCGGTCATAACCCGAGCAGAAGTTATTCACTAAATAGTAGAACTTTACAGCGGAATATAAGACAACGGGCTCTCCATGCACGTGAGGGAATGTAAACGCTGTCCAGTAGATTTGGTGTTGTAATAATGTCACCCTTATTTTCCGTATTTCCTGTATTTCGTATTTGTACTCGTAATTTGATTTTGGCACGTATTTTATTTTTTTCGACTTGCGGATTTTGGTTTCTCGTAAATGGGTTTTGGACCATGGTTTGGTTTTATTTTGTGGAGTTGGTTTGGTTCATCAAGAGTGGAACACCTTAGCTTGTGCTCCACCTCCATTCCACCACAACTCCCCTCTTTATAACCCCACCTACTTTTCTCTCTCCTCATTATTTCCATTTATTTCTTCTTCTTCTTCTTCCTTCCTCTACACAACTCCCCATCACCTATAGGCAAGTGCACCTTGCCAACAAATAAGCACCCAATTTTATTTGTCCATTTGATAGATTAGGACATGTAGATCAATATTAGAACTTGGAATTTTATGATTTGGAGTCTCCATTGTTCTAGATCTAAGTTTTGATTATTTTCGGAAATCCTTGGTTTTGATCTATTAAACTTTGATTTTTGCTTGTTTTGATGCTTCCATGTGGAAGAGAATTCAATTTTACTCAAGTTAGAACTTTGAAAATCTAGATTTGGCTTTGATTTGACAAAGATATGAAGATTTAAAGTTTTGGTGTTCTTGAGGAGTTCATCTCAGCCTCGGTAAAGGCTCTCGGCCAGTGCTCTTTAGCACTTGACCGTTTGCGCACCCCGGCCTGTGCTCTTTAGCGCATGGTCGATTGCGCATAGGCTCAGCCAGTGCTTTGTGCTGCACTGGATTGCGCTGGCCCAAGCTAGCCATGCGCAAGCCAGCCATGCGCAAAGTAACCCCTGCGCACTTGACCATTGCGCCAACCTCTCCTGCATAATTCACTCCTGTGCAATCCACCCCTGCGCAGTCTGCTCATGCGCAATCTAACCTTGCGCGCTTGGACCCTGCGCAGTACAACCCTGCGCAGTTCAACCCTGCGCCAACTACCCTGCGCAGTTGGCACCCTGCGCAATCCAACCCCCCCTGACCCCTTGCGCAATCTATTGGCTCTTGGAGATTTGGTTTAATTTCTTTAAGCTTGGCTCTTCTATAGCCCTATTCATTGATATTTTATTAGATATTTCATGCCCATTTTATATCCTTACGCCTTTTGTCATGAACTTGATTTTACTTAATATGTTTGCAATGACTATTGTACATTGCTTGGTATGATAAGAACTAGCATAACACGACAGTGACCCGTAGTGGTACACTCTTGACATGACCAACTCGACTTGATAGTGGCCCGTGGCGGCGCACTCCTGACTTGACTTGACTTGATAACTTAACTTGACCTGCCTTGACACCGTGGGTGGTTCTTTCTTGCTTGCTTGTTAAATCCACTTGTCCAGTCTTGCATCATGTCTAGGATGGCACTCCTGAGTACCACGGTCAGGAGTACCTACTAAAATGGATTAAGGCTAATAACTAGAATAATTCAGTAGTCATGAGAGATTTCCCCAGTTACAGGCAATCCCGTTATCCCGGCCGCAATTGTTTGGACTTGTAGCCTGCCGTCGAGTAGGGCACATTTCCAGCTCACCGTCGTGTGGGGCACATAATTATTGATAACTGCTTAATGAATTCGAATCGCCTGGATAACCTGGATTAGCTGCAGGGCTTGTGGCTGGAGGAACATCTCATTGCATCTTGCTAGTAACTAGGATTGTGATAACCCTAGTTAGTTAATGTAGAAAGCCGTAGGCCATGATTGGCCGTGATTGCTTGGATGGAGTCTAGTCCAGTATAGTATTGTCTAGAATTGATTGATTGTAAGATTGTACCAGAATGATTGAAGGATTGTCACTCCAGATTGTCACTATAATGATTGTCACTCCAGATTGTTACTTGACCTGATTCTTATATTTACCTTGCCGATAAATGGTGAGAGAAACCAAGTTCCGTTCAGACGAAGGGTTACAACCCCGGTCCTTGTTTGGTTTACGGGTTGTAACCTAGCTATCTGAATAGTCCCATGGTTATCTCATCGTATATCATCCTGTCATGCTTTTCCATATGTCCTGTCTTTTAGTGATTCTATACGAGATTGTCTTTTATATTACTCATCATGCTTTTCTTCAACTACTGCCTTTTATTATGTAATTATATTATTGTGCTGATTGCGGATTTTTGTTCTTATTTCGTGGCCTCCTTTGTGGCACTTGCTCTTTCTGGGGTCTGACCCAGCTGGTTTTGTATGGCCAGATACCGGAGCGGCAGCAAAGGATCTACCTGTCTTCCAGCCCAATGGTGAACACTAGACGGAACCCGGGTAACGAGTGGGTTTTCTATTTTGTTTCGCTCACTCTATTGTAAAAATTATTCTTTTGAGGCGTTTAGCCGACGAGCACCTGTTAGCTCGATGCACTTTTATTTACTGTCTGCCTACGGGCTGTAAGCATGATTGGCAACTCGAGGTTGATCATGTATGACTTAACTCCTGCTAGTCCTTACATTTTGTATGACTAGCTTCATGATCATCTGGATATGTAATGTTTGGGACGCCTTACAATTGTATATTTGGTGATCTGATATCTTGTGATTATTATTAGTTGGTTGAGATTGAGACAATAGGATAATTTATGACCCTAAGAGACTGATGGCTTGTAGATAAAATCTCATATATCTAGACAGCCGTGACCGTATGGTGAGATGGATTCCATTTCATCATACGTAGCTGGCTATGTCCGCCCTCGCTCTCCAGTATTCTGGTTCTGGGGCGTGACAAATAACTCCAAGCGTGGGCGCCGTCCAACAAACTTCCCTTATAGCCAAGATACGGGCTGGGATTGCCCATCATAGTTTGGCTATAACCGAACTGTCATGCGAAGCGACTCGGCAGATAGGACTCCAGATATGCCTTATTCTGGCTCCGGAACACCAGGTACGAAGGACGAATGGATAACAACCCGCAAAAAGCACCGATAGTTAATTCGTCCCTTCCACCGGCCCAGTCAACCAGCTCGTCACCAACTTCATGGCAAGCATAGAAAGACGAAACCCTGCTAAAACTATAAATGTCTAAGCGGTTCAATGCCCACCTACAAGCAGGAACATCATCATGAGACCATTTTGCCTTGTGGTATTTGCGCAAAAGTGCATCCCCCTTCTCATAACCGTCTATGGTGGTAGATTAACTCAAACTAGTATGATGCAATTCCAACCAGGCCATCAAATAATGGTAGGGAAACTTTGCTCGAGGAAACTTGCTGGCACACCCATGATAATCTATGATATTTTTTGAGAGGTCCCGTAGGCCTCGAAGAATATCGCAAACTATAGCTGGAAGCAGCACAAGAGAATGACCAAAAGCCAACCTCACGGCCAGCATGATAAGTTCCCTACTCAGTCGCCCCATAAAGCCTGAGCCTCCAGGAACTACAAACTTTCTCAACCATATCATCAGGAAGGCAGCTAGTGTCGCTTTCGGACATACGGGAGTTAAATTTTGGTAAAAACAACTAAGGACCGTGGAGTCGGGTCTTCCCTCAAAATCCAGCGAGGGAGCTCGCGTCTTGGCCTCTACGAGAGGAAAGATGAACCGATCGGCATTCCGATGGATCATCGCTAAAGAAATACCTCCTCCACGCATTGAAGTGAGGCTGACCCTTTGCAGAGTCCTGGCGTACACAAACTTGATGATGGCAAAGCAGCTCCTGTACACTGATATCATCTCCTTATACTTGTTTTCCAACCCTGCGAGCTTATCAGGAGTAGTGCATTATACCTCGTTTGGGTGCTCACCCCAAGGCAGCTTCGAGAAGGCAAAACATCTCATGTAGAGCCAATCCCATCTCCCCACACGGCAAGAAAAAAGTTCGAGTATGGTAATTAAACAACTCCAGCAAAGCCAAAAATAAGGACTGGTTAATGGGGATTCCATACTCAGTACCCTTTATGGCACGACGAAGGCCAGTGCCGCTCAGATCCTCCTTAAAAGTGCTCAATGCCCACCGAATCAAGTCACCCCACTTTTTTTCAGAATGAACCCAGCCTTCGACCCGGTAGGCGCCCGTCGGATAAGTAAAACCGACCGCCAGAAGTATATTTGCGAAAATCGAAGCACCAAATGGATGCACATTTACAGGAATATCGCTGAGCCGACGACCTGGGAGTAACATTCGCAAGGAGAACGATGAACCACCCCGAACGGTCGTAAAAGCATCTCTTCCCTTGGAGCCCTTATCTACTTTGATACGGCCTGCAATTAGACCCCCCTGACTAGGGGTCAGATCCCACTCCAGAAGCCATCCTTCGACAAAATAGGACAAAACTGACAGCGGGAGATGACGACCAGTCGCCGAAATATAAAAGGCGAGGCCATTGCTCTCAAAATACCAGACCAACTTAAGTGTAAGGAGATCCGCTTCCTTCAGAGCCAACTGATCACCAAAGAGAAATTGGGACTTTAACATCCTCGCGAAGGCATCAAAAGAAGTAGTCAGCCTACCTTGATCTAGCTTGCGACAAAAATAGCCTAGATGCTGCTCCTGCATTTCATCCAATCGCCCCGTCGGTTGAACTTCCACAATTAACCTTCTGGCTGGCTCGACGAGTTCTTTCTCAACGTTTGTCCCCAACACGCAGACAGAGATGTCGTAAAGAATCTCATTCAGGGAGGTAGTCACAGAAACTGTATAAAAGCAAGAAACAGGAGCCCAAGACTTGTGTTTAGTAAAGCCAAGCATTCGTGCAGGTACTACCAGATGATACTGTGTCTCAGCAAGTTATCTTCCGCGCAGGTATCACCAAGTATCACTGCGCTTCTGCAAGTTAGCTTTCGTGCAGATACTACCCAGTAGAGCTGTGTTTCAATGTAGAGCATCCGTACATATATTGTAGCCTGTGTGCCAGCAAGATCCTCAGCACATCTTACAGTTGTTACTTTGTTAAATGTAACAACCAGGTGCATCGGTTGAACAAAGCTTCAGCGCATCTACAGACACTCATCCAAAGAATGAGTGACCACGTGTATTAGCAGGAAAAGCTTCAGCACATCTACGAGACGACACTCCTAGGAGTGACCACTCATGTGCATCAGCAGAATGGGAGATCAAAGTTTATTACCTACGATTGGCGTCCGTACGTCGCTATGAATTACCACACCAACGTTCGGTAAGTCATCAAGATCACCGGCCTCGGAAGCAGCTACCTTCCTTTAGCCTTCTTAGAGGTCGCCGCAAGAGCTTTTGGAATTCTTGATTTCTTGGGAGCCATGGTGGAAAAGTTAGGGTTTAAAAGAAGAAAAAGACTCTTAAAAAAGCTTCTGTGGGAAGTTAGGTGAAAGTAAAAAAGTTTTTCTCTCTCCCCAACGACCCCTACTTATAGGGTGCTGCCATGTCAACGAAAGAAGACGAAACGATTCGTGATCAAGGGAACTCTTCGAACAAAGTGGGAACGAAAAGTTGGGATCATGATGACCGTTCCCTAGAAACGAAGAATTAAGATCAACTTTAATGAAGCGACGACTCAATACATTTAATGCTGAAGCCTAAGCGTGACGACAGCCTGTCCGTAGGCACGTCAAGCATTCGTTCAAAAAGTAAACGTGTCATGCTTCTATTCAAAGTATTCCGAGCTTGATTCAAGTTTGAAACACTTTGAAGGGGGTCTTGTAGAAGCATAAAAATGCGCAGATATATCTAAAGCGCAGGTAATGTTCTCGACTACACAAAGCTTCATAAAAGTACAGGTACCAGGAAAGTACAAATAGAAGATCAGAAAAAACAGTTCTTAAAAAGCCCTCTATTAAATCATGCCTACAAGGATCTATTACAGATTCATCATGATTACAAGAAAATAGCTTTGCCTAGAAGGATCTATTAAAGATTCAGCAAAAAAGGAAATAGGCATCTAAAGATCTACAAGAGGGTTAATTTTTACAGCCGCCATACAAGGGGTTAATCTTCACAGACCCGCAGCTCCCTAGATACGCAGCGCTGTCAGAGCGATCCACTTCCTGAAGCAGCTATTGGCCCTAGCAAGAACTTAGTCCACAACACAGGCCTTGCCACCGCCATTGAGCAGGACAGACCACAACCTGTGGCTCTTCAGATTGGCAACCAATCCAAATTCGAAAGCTTGGATCTCGAAGACCTCCAATACATTTTTAGGTTCGAACTCCTTATACCAAACGCTCAAGTGCATCCCGAAACTCAGTATTAGTTCTTCTACAAAGGCACAGCTTCTTTGAACGAAGGGATCCACAACCATCAGCCGCCTTGTGCAAGGCCAATGGTCATTCGAAGCTAAGTCAGGATCGAGTATAACGTTTGAAATGCTAAGAAAGGAAGATGACTCTTCAGAAAAACTCTCCCTTATATATGGTGAGTGTGGTCCAACCAACATGCCACATGGTAGTAGGCCAAAGATGCCTAAATTAATGGGATGAACCTAGAACTCAGCACAATGAACCTTATTTTATAGGTTCATTCCACAGAGTCCTAGGCCACTAACTTCTTGAATTCTCTCGAATAACGACGATAATTAAAGAGGAGGACGACCGACTCGGCCATCAAGAAGAGCAGTCATTAAATGCTCTTAAAAGACTTCGACAGGAACTAGCTCCTTCGACTCAGAAGTACAGATAGGTACCTATGCCCCCTCTTCGACCCAGAAGCACAGATAGCTTATTTTCTCACATAGAGCCCTCACTTCAGTCTAAAAAGCACAAAACCCTTAAACCCAAAAGCTCTGTACCATCGCTTCAACTCAGAAGCGTATAGCCCTCGCTGTAACCAAAAGCCCGATCTATTCAATGACCCCCATCATCTGATACTTTGGTAACATCGTTGCCCAAAGCACAAGTCTACTCATCGCCCTAAGCCACAGTGACTCTGTTGCTTAAAGCATAAGTCTACTTGTCGGCCTAAAGCACAGTGAATCCGTATTTGAAACACAAGCCCACTCGTCATCCTAAAGCATAGTAACCCTATTATTTGAAACACAAGTCCATTCGTCGCCTTAAAGCACCCTAAAAGTGTAGTGACTCTGTCGCCTAAAGCATAAGACCGCTCGTCGCCCAGAAGCGCATTGACATCAGAAGCTCTATCAAAAGTACAGCTTGTATAGTGGCACATCCTTACGACGTGACATGGCTCTACGTGGCCAAACATGTGCTCATATCCTTCAGGATACCACCCTATCGATTTATTTAAACTGCTGCTCTTAAGATAAGATAGAGTTTAATTATGTTGATAAAAGCAATATCTTATCTGTTTGTTTAAACAACTTATATGGACAAAGTTTATTATTATGGACGAGTGCTATATCTAACTAGTTTATTTAAACCAATGGCCCTCTAAGATAAGACAAAATCTATTTCGAGGATAGGAACAGAATCTGCTCAGGTACATCTGATCAACAAATAAGCACACGCTATGTGTCAAATATTCAGCTATATTGATAAAGCCTACCAAAAATCTCGATAGAAGAGAATCCTAGTACCTGCCACATGTCAGCTCAGTAACAGCCTTCATCGTGCTGCTTCAAAGATTCTCTGATATCTCCATGTGCAACATATCTAAAAAATCCTTATGCACATCGTATATGTGCTCTTCTATAAATAGATAGAGTTTTTCTTCGATAAAGAGGCTTCAAAATCTTCAACTTCGACATCTTCTTGATTGGTAACCCTAGAGTTTCAATCACCAACACCAGAAAGCCAATGCAAGTTCAACTCGTTGTCAGATCATTAATGAATTAAAGGAGCCATTGCAGTGCTCGATCTCCATTGCCACACTTTTTCAAAAAAATTCTACTTATATCTTTTTTGGAATCAGTTGTACTCTTTTTACGTTTAAAATACAAAAAGTCTGTTTAACCTTTTGTCATGGCAAACAGAGACTAGACGAGTTAAATACATGTGTCACAAATAAATAAATCTAGAATATCAATTCGTGTTGTGACAGAGAATCAAAATAACTATACTAGAAGCTGAATCATAATAATCATCAAGTAAATAAAAACTATCAGAGAATGTACTCGCTTGTCGTCTAGAGCAATGAGTGAGGATCGATGTCCAAAATGGTGTGACACAAACCTATATTTGAGATATACAAAGTTATTCATTGTTGTAGAGTAAAATGTGCATCTAAATGAGTTGACTACATGCTTATAGGCCTTCTCAACGTCAATGAAGTCAATTTAGTCAAATAGTCAACTATTGGTCAAATTTGGTCAATTTGGTCTAGTTAGACAACATCTAGTTCTAGTCAAATAGTTACATTACTCTAATTTCACAAAATACAAGATCTTTCCCATACCTTGACAAAACTCCATATCTTAACTATTCCCTTGCTCAATGCTTGACCTATCTTACATTACCCCTTCCTATGACACTACTGCTATGCCTCTTGCTTTCCTATTATAGACACACACTCAAGCACAATCTCAGACTGTCTATACTCCCTTTACTAGCCTAACCCATATCCACACAATCATGAGACATACCATATATATATATATATATATATATATATATAGGGTCATTCTACCATACATCCCCTGGAAAAAGATGTATCGATACATCCCAAATCTGGACCATTGGATTTTCATCCAATGGTTCTGATTGACACTACTAAAATACCCCACTTTACCGACGGACTTTTAGCGACGGACGGATTCCGTCGCTAATAGCGACCAATTTCCGACATCTTAGCGATAGATTAGCGACAGACAACACAACATAATTTTTTTCAATTTTAAATGTAAAAATTTGTCGGGTTTCCGTCGCTAAGTCGACGAACATTAGCGACGGATTATTTTTCGTCGCTTATTCGTCGCAAATGTTGGCGGCAAAATCTTTATAACATTGGCGGGAACTTTGGCGACTACCTAGCGACGGATATAGCCGTCGGAAAACACCTTTTAATTGGCGACGGTGTAGCGACTAATTTATTCCGTCGCTATTCCGTCGCTAGATTCTGTGCCCTAACTTAAATTGAACCGACGGGGGGGAATTTTTCATTCCCCCCAAAACTCTCTCTCTCTCTCTCGCGGCTCTCCCTCTCTCGTGCGCGACTCTCTCTCTCTCTCTCGCGGCTCTCTCTCTCTCTCTCTACCAGGTCTCTCTCTCTCTCTCTCTCTCTCTCTCTCTAATTTTCTCTAATTTTGTGTTTTGGGGCCGGAGGGGGGGGAGTGGGGGGGGGGGTCGGCTTCGCGGGGGGTGGAGAGGGCGGGGGGGGGTGGTGAATGGGGTCAGGGGGTCGGGGGGGTGTGGGGAATGGGGGCAGGGGGTGGGGGGGTGGGGAATGAGGGTCGGGGGGTCGGGGGGGTGGGGAATGGGGGCAGGGGGGTCGGGGGGTGGGGGGTGGAGAGGGCAGGGGGTCGGGGGGGGGTGTTGAATGGGGGCAGGGGGGTCGGGGGGTGGGGGGTGGAGAGGGCAGGGGGGTCGGGGGGGGGGGGTCGGGAATGGGGGCAGGGTTCTCACTCCATTTTCAATTGTAATTAGTCTATAATGTTGCTAATATACTGTTATATATGTGTGGGCTGTGCCATGTGAATTGGAGAGGGTTTGATGGGTTATTTGGCCAAGGGGGAGGCTCGGGTTATGATTTATTCTTTGTGTTCACTGTTCTGTGGTGTGAAGTCTGTCGTTTTGGTTATACCATGTTTATTTAACACTCTAAACACCCTAGATGCATATCCTAGCATCTGTGCACCACCCATATTGCTAGGAACACAAATTTTATACTGCACTTGTCATGAAATTGCCATCATCAAGATGTCCTGTACATATTTAGTTTGTGCATTGCTGCTTGAGCATCACATTACCTTTTACTGCTACTTTGTATTGCTTTCACAATGTCACGTACCCTGCACTAAACATCCGATACTTCGATCCGATACCGCCGATACTACCGATATCGCCGATACCAATACTACCGATATCGCCGATACTACCGATACCGCCGATACTACCGATACCGCCGATACTACCGATATCGCGCGCCGATACTACCGATACTACCGATATCGCCGATACTACCGATACCGCCGATACTACCGATTCCGATACCGATACTTTGAACCTTGATTTAAATACATGTTAGTATAGTGTCTTCACATATATGTTAAGAGTTTATACATGATTAGCAAGGTAACTAGATACAAGTTATGATACAATGTAAATGCAAGTATACATGTTAGCTAGATAGCTTAGACTTATATTGCAATCTCCTATTCACACGAGTATTGATATCGCCGATACCAATACTCGTAGGAATAGTCCGATACCGATATACATTGTAGAGCTCTGTTTTGCTATTCTGGATATGTTGTGACCTGTGCTGTTCTAAATAGGAGCCAGACACACTCCTGAGACGGGGGAGTATGTATAGTGATGTGGATTCTTACTAACTTATCATGTGAACCCATTTATGGGCCCTTCATTGAACCTTCTCATGTGCAACTTTCAGTCCATTCACAGTTCCCTATATTGTACTCTACATCACCTAGTTCACTTATATCTAACATCCTAACCCTAATCCAAATTTATGAGTATCGGTATCGGGCTATTCTTATGTTTAGTTTGTCTTACGATACGGATTTTCACATCCAAATTGAGGATGAGTCGTTATTTTGTTGATCGTACATGGATGTACATACGGCAACACGAGAGTAGAATTGGTGTGAGTGACGATTTTCAGGCAGGCGTAGAAGTATTTCTTAATTATGCAATGAGCAAAGCTCAGTACATGGACGGTAACAAAATTAAGTGTCCATGTGTTAAATGTCACAATAGACGTTACGAAGAAGTGGTGACTGTGAGAGATCATTTGACCCGTAAGGGTTTCGTACGTAATTACGGCCTGTGGTCATCGTAAGGTGAACTATATTCGGAAAGACAGGCTGCGGAAGCTGCTACTTATGCTTTTGATGATAATGCTGCAACGGATGTCATCGAAGACCACGGATGCTCTGTTGATTATGGAGATCTGTAGAACCTTGCACGAGATATGGTGTATGATGCGGTAGGGCCTAATTTTGATCCGGAGGATCCTAATCCCGAGGCGAAGGAGTTCTATGACATGTTTCAGGACGCAGATACTTCTCTATATCCTGGTTGTGAGACTCATTCCGCACTGTCAGTGACGATGCGGTTGTTGAACATAAAGTCTGATTTTAACTTGCCACAAGCTTACTATAATCGGATCACAGAAGTAATCAAGGAGGTGTTACCGAAGGAATCAAAAGAGCTACCAAAAAACTTCTACAAGTCAAAGATGATGGTCCGACAACTGGGACTGGGGTACGAGAAGATAGATTGTTGTCGCAACGGATGCATGTTGTACTACAAAGAGAATTGCGTATCAGAAAGTTGCAGCTTCTGTAATGCGGATCGTTACAAGCCAGTACAGGGAAAAGGAAAGTCGACTAGAAAACGACGTCCTTACAAGTATATGCATTACTTGTCGATCACGAAGCGCTTGCAGAGGATGTATATGTCTCTAAATACAGCAGAACACATGACGTGGCACAGCGAAGAACGCATAAAGGACGAAGGAGAATTGTCACATCCTTCGGATGGAGAGGCGTGGAAACATTTTGATTTGTGTCATCCAGATTTTGCTGCAGAGCCTAGAAATGTACGCCTGGCGCTATGTGCTGATGGCTTCGCCCCTTTCGGACAGTCGGGATCTCAGTACTCATGTTGGCCGGTCATTCTTACCCCTTACAATCTGCCACCATGGATGTGTATGAAGACTCCTTATATGTTTCTGACAGCTATCATACCCGGTCCTAAAAATCCGACGAATAACATCGATATATATTTACAGCCGTTGGTGGATGAGCTGAAACAGCTGTAGGAGATCGGCGTCACGACCTATGATATTTCCAGGAAACAGAACTTTCAGATGAGAGCTTCACTCATGTGGACAATCAATGATTTTCCAGCATACGGTATGCTGTCGGGATGGAGTACGCACGGCAACATGTCTTGTCCGATATGCATGGAAAATAGTAAGGCGTTCCGCCTTAGGCATGGAGGAAAAACTTCTTTCTTTGACTGTCACCGTCAATTTCTGCCCGCGACCCATCCTTGGAGAAAGAATAAGGACGCGTTCAGATATGAAAAACAAGAATTTTCTCAACCTCCTGCCAGATTTTCGGGATACGATATTTGGGAAGCTGTAAAGGAATTGCCCACCGCAATGGAAGATCCATCGAACCATCGTGTCGAGGGGTTCGGACAAAGCCATAACTGGACCAAACGGAGTATCTTCTGGGACTTACCTTATTGGAAAGATAATCTTATAAGGCATAATCTTGATGTCATGCATATCGAAAAGAACGTGTTCGATAATGTCTTCAATACCGTAATGGATATTAAAGGAAAGACGAAGGACAATCCAAAAGCAAGACAAGACATAGCCGAGATATGCAAGCGTCCTCATCTGAACTTGATACAAAGGGGTGCTGGTGGACAATTAAGTAAGCCTATAGCGCCATACACATTGAGCAAGGAAGATAGATTAATAATCTGCAAGTGGATATCTAATTTAAGATTTCCCGACGGCTATGTTTCGAATTTGTCTAGATGCGTTGATCTCAATGAACGCAAGCTAACGGGAATGAAGAGTCACGACTGCCACGTGTTTATGGAAAGATTACTGCCCATTGCTTTGAGAGAGTTGTTGCCTTCTGCTGTATGGGTTCCGTTGGCCGAGCTGTCTACATTCTTCAGGGATATCTGTTCAACTAAGCTGACGGTGCAACATATGGTACAACTTGAGGAGAAGATTGTCTTAACAATCTGCAAGTTAGAGAAAATATTTCCATCGGGCTTTTTCGACAGCATGGAGCATCTACCGATTCATCTAGCATACGAAGCCCGTGTCGGTGCATCTGTTCATTATCGATGGATGTACCCCTTTGAAAGGTAAATAAAAATCGATATAATTTAAGTGAAATTTAAGTGCATTTTATAATTCATTGTTAATTCTCAAGATAATTTGTCTCTTTAGGTACCTACACCATCTAAAGAAGAAAGTTGGCAACAAGGCTCATATAGAGGCTTCGATATGCGAATCATATCTTATCGAGGATGTGTCAAATTTCTGCTCCATTTATTTCGATACTCATGTCGAGACAAATCGAAATAGACCTCAAAGGAATGAAGAAGACGTTGAGGATGGAGGTATATTCAATTTAAGGGGCAAGCCTATTGGGGCTAGTAAGAAACGGTGGTTGACCGACGATGAGTATGATACCGCTCACCGATATGTCTTGTTAAACGGTGGTTGACCGACGATGATTATGATACCGCTCACCGATTAGTCAGATTGAGCCCCCTGTCGAGGTTGTCGGCGAAACGACGCCCACCCAGACGCCCTCTTCTATGGCCGCTCGCTACGACGACGTGTTCGTAGAGTCTGTCGGCGGCTTTAATAAAGGGTACGTCTACGGTGTAGGTTCCATGGCGGCGTCGTTGCAGGGCGCGACTCCGAGATATCCACCGCCCCCGCCTCCTCCCGCGCCCCCGTCGGACGATATGAGGACGCAGCTTGCGACTCTCACCTCCGATATGTCGAAAATGCGGAGTCTAATGTCGGATGTGCTGGAGCGCCTTCCGCGTCCTTCTGCTCCCGGTCCAGATCAGTCTGCTTCCGGTACGTCTACTGCGGTTGCCGGTCCTTCCGACCCTGGACGTTATTCATTTGACCGTAATGCCGAGGTCCGCCTGGTACCGGATACTGCGCTCATTGGGCTCATGGACATGATGTCGGCAGAGCAGCTCCGCACGCTTCCAGAGCATGTGTTATCCCAGGTGCCGGCGTACATGGTGGAAGAGTACATCCGCAGAGCCGAGGCGGCACCGAGACGACCACGCGATCCATCTCCGAGAAAATGATATTTGTACTGTTTTTTGATATTATGAATTTGGATATTTGGATATTATGAATTTGGATATTTGGATATTTGTTATTGGATATTTGATATTGGATATCATGAATTTGGATATTTGGATATTTGTTGATCGTACATGGATGTTTGGATGGATATTTGGATATTTGTTGATCGTACATGGATGTTTGGATATTGGATATTATGAATGTGTAATATTTACGAAAAGGAAATAGAATATTTCTGTAATTTTTTTTAATTGATGTTACATTTAGCGACGGACTAGCGACTAACTAGCGACGGATTATATAAATATTTGCAGTTACCGACGGAAGAGCGACGGAATATCCGTCGCTAACTGGGTGATATAAAATATTTTGCAGTTACCGACGGAAGAGCGACGGAATATCCGTCGCTAACTGGGTGATATAAAATATTTTGCAGTTACCGACGGAAGAGCGACTACCTAGCGACGGCGAATCCGTCGACATGGTTCTGGAAATATGGTAGGTTTCCAGAGACTTAGCGACGGATAGATGGTCGCTAATCCGTCGCTAATCTGTCGAGGATGACGACGGACTAGCGACGGATGAGCGACCAATTATCCGTCGACATGGTTCTGGAAATATGGTAGGTTTCCAGAGACATAGCGACGGATAGATGGTCGCTAATCCGTCGCTAATCGGTCGAGGATGACGACGGACTAGCGACGGATGAGCGACCAATTATCCGTCGACATGGTTCTGGAAATATGGAAGCTTTCCAGAACCAGGCCGACGACCTACCCGTCGCTAATACGTCGCTATAACATCGAGGTTAACGACGGAATGGCGACGGAATAGCGACTGATTTTGCGTATCAGGAACCTCTCTGATACGCTTTTACCGACCTATTGACGACGGATTAGCGACGGATATTTTAATATTATATGGCATGTAAACCGACGGGAACATGTCGCTAATCCGTCGCTAAGTAGGTGAAAGACAACCGTCGCTAACCAGTCGCTAGTCCGTCGGATAATTATTTGTCCGACGGCTTAGCGACGGACATTTTTTAGCGACGACGTTTTTCCCGACGGCCATTTTCATCAAATATCCGTCGCCATTACGTCGGTAATTTATGTTACCGACGGATAAGCAACGGATCTGGCCGTCGCTAAAGTTGGTTTTTTTGGTAGTGTGAATAATAGAGTAGAAACATCATTTAATGCTGATTTTGACTTTTGACCTCTTTGTAACTTGCTTTAGCAGGTCATTCTTCACTTTATTTTTTTCAATGAACACCCTAAATTGACTCATATTTACTCTCTCTTTCGTCCATCTAATTTAATATTTTGTGCATCAACGTATAAAATTTGTAATTTTTTTGTTACAGGCCGTGGTGGTGGTGGTGTTAGTTGTGGTGGTGGAAGGAGAAACGGAGATGAAGAAGGAAATAAGAATCGGTCCGGATCACTTCAAACATCGTCGAACCCTAGTAGAACAACGAGGAGTACCAACGGCACCGAGAAGAATCAGTACGGTACGCGTCGGACATCGTCGAGACCTCCTCGAACAAGGAGAAGTACCTGTGGCACCGCTCCTGCAGGCTCCCGGCTAAGTAAATTTTACTGTCCATGCCATTGTCAGGAATTTTATTTTTCATCTAAAATTTAATATTTTGGTAATAAAGCCACATGCCATGGTGGTGGTGAACTAAGAAAACTTGCTTCTGAGGTCGGGCGGATCATCTGCTCACATATTTTAAAAAAAATGTATTGATCGGACGAAATATTTTTTACTTTTCTAATGATAATATTTTCGAAGAGAATGTTTTTTTGTATTGTGATATTTTGTCATATCAACCACCTTGTAATATTTACAGTATTTTAAAAAAAAATATATCATTTACCAAAGTATATTCAAATTTTTACGTTAATAAAGTATGGTGCATTTTGGACGGAGAATGGACATTCTTCTTGCTTTTAACACGGAGAATGATCATTCTCTTTATTTTTAACACGAAGAATGGCCATTCTTCGTTCTTTTAACATAGAGAATGACCATTTTCCTTGCTTTTAAAACGGAGAATGGCCATTCTCCGTTCTTTTAACATGAAGAATGGTCATTCTCTGTGCTTTTAACACGGAGAATGGCTCTTCTCCGTGCTTTTAACACGGAGAATGGAGACTCTCTGTGCTTTTAACAAAGTATGGTACATTTAGGACGGAAAATATTCAAGTATCTCATATTTTTTCATCAAATATTTATAGTATTTTTAATATCATTTACCAAAGTATATTCATTTAATATTAAAGCATGTTCAAGAAAATTTGAATATCATTTTATCAGGCTTCCACTGTATGGCTGCACAAAATTGCTTGCGAGTGCTTGAATATAATTAACCTACTATCCAAGAGAATTTTTCTTACATTATATACTTTGCTTCAGCAATAACAAGGGTTGAACATGCAGGATTATATTATGCATTATACTGGCATCGAATTTATACTGATGGCATTGATGTACTGATTATTTACAGAAAGTAAAATACATTACAATCAAATAAAGTTTAGTGATCCCAGGAATGCATCCGTAATGAGGCCATCTGTAAACCCTAGGAAAGCACCCATGACTCATGAAATCTGTGAAGGGCATCTGCAAATCAAAAGAATACACCAAAAGATCAAAATCATCTGTGAAGGCCAACTGCAAATCAAATAAATGCTTCAACCAAACAAATCATAATCGAATTAAGTATACTTCTTTCCAAGTCCAATAAACTGCATAATCCACGTTACAGTAATCTGCCTAATCCACGTTAGTAATTCAACATAGAACCTAAGTAATTTACAATACAATAATCCAAACAAATATCAGACCTAATCTAAATTCAAGAGAATATTACAATTTCTAAATAAATTATGAACCATGCACCGCAACGGTGCTTAGTACAAGCGAAAAGTTCAGTCTTACAATATTTCAAACACAAAAATTAGTTTGACTGCCAAGACAACAAATATTTAGAACCATATTATAATTCAAATATTACTTCCAAATTAAAACAAAAGTTTCAAAACTCAAAAGATGAATCTTCATCTCCATCTCCATCTTCTTCTTCTTCTTCTTTCTTCTTTTTTTCTTCTTCTTCCTCAAAATATCCTTCACCTACACCTTGAGGGACGGAATAAAAGAATTATAGTCAATATGGACTCACTGTATATGTAGAAATGACATCCAGAAACATAAATAGAAGTATCAAAGTGAGAGCTAGCATTAGAGTGTCAATGTGCATAGTGCGTATTTTTACATAAGTGTTTGGGCTAGCCCTATTTACCTTCTTCACGAGGGAAGGAAAATCTTATTCTTCGTCAGCAAATTCAACCTCTATCTGTTTATTTTTATCCAGAATCAATTTCTGGTTGTCGGATATAGTCTTCATCTCTTTGAATACATTCTCAAAGTTTACATCAACAAAATTGTATATATCATCAACCCTGTCCTTAGTGTTTGGGATTCCATAAGTTGATGGTTTTCCAGATGTTGATGGTTTGCTTGCAGCTGTTGCCCATTTTTCTAAACATTCGAGTGAAGGTTAGTTTTCTCATGGGGCCTTTATTTTTAATATAAATAACCCTTGCTAAGCTTGTGACAGAATGTTTACTAGCCATTGAGCATACAAATCCTCCAAAAGGGGGAGCTGTCCTTGCAGTTGGTTTTCCCATGAGATGCATCATTCTACTGAACATGTAAGAACCTATATCCATCAGTTTTTTCTTCTCCATATAATAAAGAAATTTTACTCTCTTGGGATGGATGAAAAACTGTAACGCCCCAGTCCCAAAATACGTAGTACCAGGTATACGAATATATGTCAGCAATACTTCACCAATGGACCAAGCTATATAACAAGCCCATTAGTGAAATACTTAAGCTGTAAATCATGATAACACCAAGAAATATAACACAGTCCAAAGGTATATTCATCTAATCACATCCACAGAGTCCACAAAGAGATCAAGGATAAATAAGAAAATGTCTCAATATCCAAGAATAAAAGTAATGAAATCTGTGCGGGTAAAACATCCCAAAACGACAGAAATTGTCACCCCCAGTTTTCAGAAACATGCGTATTTTTGTCATTTTATATTTTAAAATACTTTTGAAATTTATTTTATTATTTATGATATTATATTGGGTTTAAAATTTATTTTATTATTTATGATATTGTTTTGGGGTTATTTGAGTCGGGTTCGAATTGCAACTCAATCTGACTTGAAACGGGGACCTGGGAGGTAGTTTGACTCTAGTGGGACCCACACACTAGTTAGGCCTGGCCCACATGATATTAATTTAAGTCCACATGATATTAATTTGAGTTAGTAGTTAGACTAATTATTTATGGATAGGTTTAGTTTAATTAGAGACTTAAAACTAGACTAAATTGACCTCAACCTTTAACCCATTCCTAATTTAAATCAAATAGATTAGTGGAGGGCATTTTGGACATTCAAATAGGGGACACCTCACCCTTTTTGGGCAGCCACTTATGGGGGGGGATAAGGAGTGAGTCACTCCTTCATTCATTTTTTTTCATCCACTTTCTCTCTCTTGTTCTTCCCCAAATTAATTTAGAGATGAACCTCCATTGATTTTATCTCCAAATCAACCCCTTCTTCTACCAAATCTTCTTTATTTCTCTTCTACTCCATGGTTAGAGGGTGCTAGCCAAGTTTGGGAGGATTCGGAGCTCGTTCGTGTCCTTTTGGAATCTCTACGTTTCGGTACCGTATCGGAAGGCTTTTCCTTTGAATCACTCTCCCGGAAGGTATAATCTCTCTTCTAATCTATCCCTACATACATATAAAAATATTTTGAACCCATAGGAATGACTCCCATGGTTGTATCTCCATTTGTGTCTATTTCGTGTCCATTTGGAGGTCATAGGAGTGTCCTTTGTGTTGTGGTTGTGTCCAGTAGGAAAACCCCAAATTTGGACACACTATGTGTTGTTGTTATGTATGAATGAATTATTACATGTTTAATCTCATATTTTTGTATTGGAGATGTGTTCTATAGTGTCTCATATATATATATATATATATATATATATATATATATATATATATATATATATATATATATATATATATATATATAAATATATATATATATATATATATATATATATATATATATATATATATATATATATATATATTAGTATAGAGAGTGAGTTCTTGATATATTATGTTATATACTTGTGTTTCTTTTGTCTCAAACTACCTAAATTCATCATAATATTTATCCACATTTTTAGTAGCAATAGCAACTTAGAAATGCCATAACTTTTAGCTCATAACTCCAATTAACCTCCTATTTTTTTGAAAGAAGCGTATCGAAGTTAGCTTTCCAAATATATATTTTAATAAGCCAAATTCGTTCTAAAACTTTCTGTAAAATTATTTTAGTGTCAGTTGTACGAAAGACGAACGTGTTTCGGTGTCTTTGCGATTCCGGGAGCTTCCGAACACAAAAATGCGATCCGTTTAAAGTTTCGGAAAGCTAACACAAAGATATATAACATAATTTAATCCTAGAATTTAGTGAATGCCCAATTGGTACAGTATTAGTTTTAAGTAGAAGAGTGACTATACGATATATGTATTTTGTGTAACCTATGAGCCTATGTAGTATGGATATTAAATAAATATAGAGTATGTAATGCATGATATGTTAGATGAATGAAATTATATATATATATATATATATATATATATATAAAATAAAAAAATAAAAAAAAAAAAAATATATATATATATATATATATATATATATATATATATATATATATATATATATATATATATATATATATATATATATATATATATGATATAAAAAATATATATATATATATATATATATATATATATATATATATATATATATATATATATGATATAAAAAATATATATATATATATATATATATATATATATATATATATATATATATATATATGATATATATTCTCTTTACATTAATGTATATATATGGTTGAATGTAAGCATGTAGGAATACAATAATATAATACATATAAGCAATGCATGAATGAAAGAATGATATACAATGTATGCATGAAAGTACATAATGAATGCTAAATATAAATACAAGATATATATGTAATGATAGATATAAATACATAATGTATAAATATTATAATGCAATATATAATGATAACATGTATGGTAATGTAGAGTATATGATGCAAGCATGAATGAATGGAGGAAATACATGTATATCGGTAATATAGAATATAATATATGAATGCAAGCATGCAAGATAATATAATATATGAAAGGAATGAATGATAATGTATAACATGATATGTAAGGTAATACAAGGTATAAAATATATGATGTGTGCATGTTTGTATGTCTCTATGTTAATGTATGAAATGATATGAATATACAATGTATGCATATGTATAAAACATGTAGGTAATACATAGATGCATGAATGAAATGAATGTTTGCAATATGTTAATATAAATACAAGTATCTAATATCCATGAATGTAAGTATAATATAATACAAGTATACATGTATGTATCATGTAAATGTAATATACATGATATGTATGTATGCATGTATACAAGGTAAGTATATATGTATGTATTTCTATAAACTAAGTTAATCTATAACCTTTATACACATGCATTCATACTCCCTTTGACATCATGTAACCCATGTCACATACACCTACCTATCACTAAATTTTAGAACATTAACACATATCCTTTCACACACATGCCAAACACACACATACTCACTTACTCTTTTACCTCTCTTTCTCTCTCTATATATATATGTATGTGCCTATATATATAGCTTTCCTATATATATCTATGTATATGAATATATGAATGTGAATAATATATATACATTATATAACTAAGTTTGTGTGCCTTGTTAGCTTATGATTTAGTTTTGTGCTTGGTTTAGCAAGTGACTTAGGCTATGAGTTAGTAGCTTTCTTGGATACTTGATTTGCATATACTTAGTTTGTTTAGACCTAGAATAACTTGTTTGACCTTATTTAGACTTATTAGACCTAGTTTGACCATAGTTGACCTAGGTTTGACTTTCACGGTTGACCAAGTTGACCAAGAGTTGACTTTGGTCTAGATTGACCTAGAATCATGTAGAATGCATAATAGAACTTCGTATTGCCATTTTGGACTTGTTGTGACTTGTGCTGTTCTAATTAGGAGCCAGACACCTCTCCTCGGACAGTATATTTACTTTGAACATTCAGACACCAGGCGAGTATATTCTCTGATCATTTCATATCCTGCTTAGAATTATTTCCTGTATTAAATTACTTTACTTGTTACTGTCACGTTGGTCACACGGATTAGTACTATACGGATCCCTTCTTGAGATGTTATCCTTAGGGAGCATCGGGAACTACATGTTCTGTGCGTTTCACTTACATGACGTATCACTATGCTTCAAAGGTTCTTTGATCACTTGTGACATATACCTTTATGATCACAGAGTCTCCTAGAATCTCTTATCCCATTTACTAGGTATCCTAGAATCTCCATTCTTGGGACTACTATGTACCACCCTTCAGGGGCTTACCACCCTTTGGAGGTTATTACATAGAATCATAACATAACCTGTTTGGATCCTTGTGTACTAATTGGGGGTACGGAGGAGTAGAAGTAGACATATGAATAATACCCAAGTAGTATCTTAGCAGAATCTCTTCCATAGTATCTTATCAGAATCTCCTATACCATTTACATGTCTATATTGTACTCTGACTCACTAGCCACTGTTAGTCTCTATTTATAGTAGATATTTCTATTACAGCTCTCTCTGTTTACATACAACATTTCTTTCAGTACCTGTATCTTACTTTACTGTATGATTATATTTTCTAACCTGATATGAACTGTTGAGATATAATATGCTCGCTCCTGTCCTGACTGGACCAGTTGATAAATTTTACAGATGGCCTGGGATTGCCTGCTAGCCTAGAGGAGACACAGTAGAGGTTGTTTAGATAGTTATTTTATTTTGTCTGGAGTTGTATTTACTTGTGGATTACTGTATTTGAGTTTTGAGATGTATTTCTGGGTTTGTGTATTTTAGACACTTAGATTTCTCTCTGCTGTATCTCTTTTGGATTTCATATTTTATCTATCCTTGTCATGCTCTACCTTAGATGTGATTGAGACTGTATCTGCTATGTCACCCCCATTCGGGGAGTATAAACTGTTTATCCTTATACTGCTAGATGTATGAGACCTAGGACAGCGTTCTATCGCTGACACTACGGTGTAGGCTGGGCGTTGTGATGTTCTCGTGCCCTTACTCTAGGGTACGGGTCATGACACGTTTTTAGTGGTGGCCCATGCAGGTCGAGTTTATGTAGTGGTATTCGAACTAGAGTACCACTACAGCCTGCAGTAGGAATAGGATATATTTTTGAAGATACTCAATCACAGTTAGGAACCCTTGAGAGATTCCTGGGACGACCCTTGAGAATTTTGTTTAACTCCGATTTGAAAACTCTTTTTCCTTGATTTGATTTATCTTTACTTTCTGTTGTTGAATTTGATTTTGATGTATTATTATTGAATTTGAGTTTGTATTTATTGATTTTGTTGGATATTGTGGAATTTTGAATCTTGATGTTAGCTGTAACATTCGAGTTTGTAGTTATATGATTTGAAGAATTTTGTTCATTTTTGAATTTTGATGTTCGTTGATAAATTTAATTTTTTTTTTGGTATTCATTGTTGATTTAATTTAATTTTTGGCAAGATGAAATTATATGGGCTAGGTCATCTAAGTTATGGAAATCTTGTCGTCTATAGTCACATTAGCCAGCATGGTGAGGACATATAGTCTGACTTTGGATATATTTCTCGGGTGTGGGAATTTAAGGTTTTCGCAGCCAAGCTAGCGGCATCGCGAAAATGTTAAATACCATGATTCTAGAGGTATGTGCATAAGTCAAGGACTCTGTGATTATCGTAGCCTTGCTTACTAGTATGACGAGGATTTAGAGTACCATAATTTTGGATAGACGCATATGATTATCAG
Source organism: Iris pallida (assembly GCA_029216955.1). NCBI lineage: Eukaryota > Viridiplantae > Streptophyta > Magnoliopsida > Asparagales > Iridaceae > Iris > Iris pallida. The sequence goes on from JANAVB010032419.1 coordinate 9,961,659, forward strand.
ATTGTACCTTAAATATTTTCGAACATATTTTTGCTACTTTTGTTTTAGCCATTCAAAAAAGAGAATTATTGTTGTTTTGTTTTGTTTTGTTTCTCATTGTTTACTTAGGAGTAGCTTGTGTAACTTCTTACCATGAAATTCTTCTTAATACAATGAATCGATGATTTTGCTAGACTTTATCTTGGAATTTTTCTTACCATGAAATTCTTCTTACCATGAAATTCTTCTTTAAACAGATAAGTATAATGAATTTTATTGTTATTTCCTTCTTGCTATTATTCTTGTTTTAAATAATAATAATAATAATAATAGTAATAATAATACTGCCTTGATTACGTCAATCACCTGCTTGCAACCTTGGTAGGAATCTAATTGTTGGTCTTAACGTAGAATTAAATTTTTATATTGGGACGTGAGAATATATATATGAATATATATAGTGGACACTTTCCTGACACTTATGCATGCTACACTTGATTTTTACCTATCTGAATACATATTAATATGTCGTTAATGTTTAAATTTTTAAAATCCCACTATTTCTGGTTTCTTGCTTTTCCAGTTTAAATTCGTAATTCAAATATAAATTTTATGTTATAGTTTTGTTAATATCACTACACATGTATGTTATATACAAGGTTGAAATTTTTAGGGAAATTGGTTGAGTTTGGTGTTTGAAATTGTCAAATCTAAGACTGTACATATTAACCCTTAATACGGAATTTTAAATGTTAGTTCAATTGTTATTTTAAATGTAATATTTAGAGCTGTGTACATTGTTGTTGTAGGGATATAATGTTAGGTTTCATATTCTTACATGATAGGTTGTGATAAACATTGAGTTGGTTTTGATGTACAAATTCTCCAATATCCTGAAAACTGAATACATGTTAACATTTTTACATTGATTTCAAATGTTTAGTTCAATTTCAGATTTAACATGTAATATTGAACTGTATGCGTAGATAAATGTATGGATAGTATGTTAGGGTTTCAATTATATGATGTTAGGATGTATTGGAAGCATTGAGATTAGTTGTGATGTTCAAACTCATAAATTTTGAAATTGCATTATGTTAATATTGCACTGGTTAAATGTTAGATTATTTTATGATTTTGTATGTAAATGCTGAACTAAAATTGGATTTAACCTTTCAATACTAAGCTATATCCTGTACAAGGACACACACACAACCTAACTTAGTATACACTGCCATGTAAACCTAACCCTTCCTCTCTATGTTATGTTCATATATCTATATAGATATATATAGAGTTTAAGCATACATATTATAATGTATATATATACATAACTAAATCTCTACCTCTTTACATAGATATATATATGGTTAGCCATGCAAGTTATGAGTAAATAGGTTGTGCATTGTAGATTGTTTAACCAATATGCCATGAGTAGTGTAACTTGATAGCTGTTGTTTTGAAACCCAAATTCTCCTATACTCTTTCATGTATATTTCACATACACACATGTCTACTATCTAACAATATGAACATGTCCACGTACACCCATACACACACGAACCACATGACCTTTACATAATGCTAGCTTTTTTCTCTCTAACACACTCTCTATATATACACATATTATGATTGAATTTTCATGCAAGTGACTTTCATTCTTTAACTTTTGATTTTAATTTTCTTGAATAGTACCCATTATTAGATAAATGGTAGTTAACTTTATTTTAGTTTAATAAGTACCAGTTTTCATATAGGATGGTAGACTGCCTTACAGTCTTGATGATTGTTATTTCTGTATCTTTTCTAGTTTAGCACCCTAGATTGCTTTTGTGTTTTGATACCCTATGACCGTTTTGGTTTAGCATGACTAGTATACCTAGATGAGACTTTTACTACCACCGTATGCCATGACCCTGTATGTCATCCATTTAAATTGTATGATTATTTAAGTTCTGAGACTTTGATTATGGGGGGTTTGACCTAGAAGGAGTATGAACATTTTAATTTCGAGGACGAAATTTTTCTAACGTGGGTAGACTTGTAACACCCAGTTTTCTAAAATGAGGGTAATTTTGAAATTTTTGTAATTTTAATCATTTATTGATTTGATATTTAAATCATGATATGATTTTTGGTAATTTTTAAATTATTTTAAAACTATTTAAAATTATGACTTGTGATTTTGATGTTTTGCTAGTGAAACCCTAGAGACTGTTTGACCTAGAGCCTAACCATGTGATTAGGATATTTTAATATCATTTTTGGCCTAAGAATATTTTACATTTGACCTATTTGAATTATTTTGATATTTACTGCGTTGGTAATTGTTGATTTTGACCTTTGATAGGTGTGATTTTGTGATGGTTTTGTGTCCGTAGCGGACACGTATCAGTTTTTATTTACAAATGTTTGATGTGCCTCAAAGAGATTTTTTTATTGCTAATTTTTTTGAAAAGTATTTGAATGAGATTGTTTTCTTCATGTGTTTCCTGTTATTGCTTTGTTTTAATTTCGAAGACAAAAAATTTTAAGGTGGATAGATTTGTCACCCCCAGTTTTCAGAAACAGGGGTATTTTTGTCATTTTACATTTTAAAATACTTTTGAAATTTATTGTATTATTTATGATATTATTTTGGGTTTGAAATTTATTTATTATTTATGATATTGTTTGGGGTTATTTGAGTCGGGTTCGAATTTTAACTCAATCCGACTTGAAACCGGGACCCGGAAGGTAGTTTGACTCTAGTGGGACCCACACACTAGTTAGGCATGGCCCACATGATATTAATTTAAGTCCACATGATATTAATTTTAGTTAGTAGTTAGACTAATTATTTATGGATAGGTTTAATTTAATTAGAGACTTAAAACTAGACTAAATTGACCTCAACCTTTAACCCATTCCTAATTTAAATCAAATAGATTAGTGGAGGGCATTTTGGACATTCAAATAGAGGACACCTCAGCCTTTTTGGGCAGCCACTTATGGGGGGGATAAGTAGTGAGTTACTCCTTCATTCATTTGTTTTCATCCACTTTCTCTCTCTTGTTCTTCCCCAAATTAATTTAGAGATAAACCTCCATTGATTTCATCTCCAAATCAACTCCTTCTTCCACCAAATCTTCTTTATTTCTCTTCTACTCCATGGTTAGAGGGTGCTAGCCAAGTTTGGGAGGATTCGGAGCTCGTTTGTGTCATTTTGGAATCTCTACGTTTCGGTACCGTATCGGAAGGCTTTTCCTTTGAATCTCTCTCCCGGAAGATATAATCTCCTTTCTAATACATCCCTACATGCATATAAAAATATTTTGAACCCATCGAAATGACCCCCATAGTTGTATCTCCATTTGTGCCCATTTCGTGTCCATTTGGAGGTCATAGGAGTGTCCTTTGTGTTGTGGTTGTGTCCATGTGGGAAAACCCCAAATTTGGAGACACTATGTATTGTTGTTATGTATGAATGAATTATTACATGTTTAATCTCATATTTTTGTATTGGTGATGTGTTCTATAGTGTCTCATATATATATATATATATATATATATATATATATATATATATATATATATATATATATTAGTGTAGAGAGTGAGTTCTTGATATATTATGTTATATACTTGTGTTTCTTTTGTCTCAAACTACCTAAATTTGTCATAATATTTATCCACGTTTTTAGTAGCAATAGCAACTTAAAATGCCATAACTTTTAGCTCATAACTCCAATTAACCTCCTGTTTTTTAAAAGAAGCGTATCGAAGTTAGCTTTCTAAATATATTATTTTAATAAGCCAAATTCGTTCTAAAACTTTCTAAAAAATTATTTGAGTGTAAGTTGTACGAAAGACGAACGTGTTTCGGTATTTTTGCGATTCCGAGAGCTTCCGGACACGAAAATACGATCCATTTAAAGTTTCGGAAAGCTAACACAAAGATATATACATACTATAATCCTAAAATTTAGTGAATGACCAATTGGTACAGTATTGATTTAAGAAGAAGAGTGACTATACGATATATGCATTTTGTGTAACCTATGAGCCTATGTAGTATGGATATTAAATAAATATAGAGTATGTAATGCATGATATATTTGATGAATGAAATGATATATATATATATATATATATATATATATATATATATATATATGATATATATTCTCTTTACATTAATGTATATATATGGTTGAATGCAAGCATGTAGGAATGCAATTAATATAATGCATATAAGCAATGCATGAATGAAAGAATGATATACAATGTATGCATGAAAGTATATAATGAATGCTAGATATGAATGCAAGATATATATGTAATGATAGATATAAATGCATAATGTATAAATATTTTAATGCAATATATAATGATAACATGTATGGTAATGTAGAGTATATGATGCAAGCATGAATGAATGGAGGAAATACATGTATATAGGTAATATAGAATGTAATATATGAATGCAAGCATGCAAGATAATGTAATATATGAAAGGAATGAATGATAATGTATAACATGATATATAAGGTAATACAAGGTATGAAATATATGATGTGTGCATGTTTGTATGTCTCTATGTTAATATATGAAATGATATGAATATACAATGTATGCATATGTATAAAACATGTAGGTAATGCATAGATGCATGAATAAATGAATGTTTGCAATATGTTAATATAAATACAAGTATCTAATATTCATGAATGTAAGTATAATATAATACAAGTATACATGTATGTATCATGTAAATGTAATATACATGATATGTATGTGTGCATGTATACAAGGTAAGTATATATGTATGTATTTCTATAAACTGAGTTAATCTATAACCTTTTACACATATGCATTCATACACCATTTGACATCATGTAACCCATGTCACATACACCTACCTATTACTAAATTTTAGAACATTAACACATATCCTTTCACACACATGCCAAACACACACATACTCACTTACTCTTTTACCTCTCTTTCTCTCTCTCTCTCTCTCTCTCTCTCTATATATATATATATATATATATATATATATATATATATATATATATATATATATGTATGTGCCTATATATATAGCTTTCCTATATATATCTATGTATATGAATATGTGCATGTGAATAATATATATACATTATATGACTAAGTTTGTGTACCTTGTTAGCTTATGATTTAGTTTTGTGCTTGGTTTAGCAAGTGACTTAGGCTATGAGTTAGTAGCTTTCTTGGATACTTGATTTGCATATACTTAGTTTGTTTAGACCTAGACTAACTTGTTTGACCTAATTTAGACTTGTTAGACCTAGTTTGACCATAGTTGACCTAGGTTTGACTTTTAGGGTTGACCAAGTTGACCAAGAGTTGACTTTGGTCTAGATTGACCAATCATGTAGAATGCATAATAGAACTTCGTATTGCTATTTTGGACTTGTTGTGACTTGTGTTGTTCTGATTAGGAGCCAGATACCTCTCCTCGGACAGTATATTTACTTTGAACATTCACACACCAGGCGAGTACATTCTCTGATCATTTCATATCCTGCTTAGAATTATTTCCTGCATTAAATTACTTTACTTGTTACTGTCACGTTGGTCACACAGATTGGTACTATACGGATCCCTTCTTTAGATGTTATCCTTAGGGAGCATCGGGTACAACATGTTCCGTGCATTTCACTTACATGACGTATCACTATGCTTCACAGGTTCTTTGATCACTTGTGACATATACCCTTATGATCACAGAGTCTCCTAGAATCTCTTATCCCATTTACTGGGTATCCTAGAATCTCCTAGAATCCCCATTCTTGGGACTACTATGTACCACCTTTCGGGGGCTTACTACCATTCGGGGGCTATTACATAGAATCATAACATAACCTGTTTGGATCCTTGTGTACTGATTGGGGGTACGGGGGAGTAGAAGTAGACATGTGAATAATACCCAAGTAGTACCTTATCAGAATCTCTTCCATAGTGTCTTATCAGAATCTCCTATGCCATTTACATGTCTATATTGTACTCTGACTCACTAGCCACTGTTAGTCTTTATTTATAGTAGATATTTCTATTACAGCTCTCTCTGTTTACATACAGTATTTCTTTCAGTACCTGTATCTTACTTTACTGCATGATTATATTTTCTAACCTGCTATGAACTGTTGAGATGTAATGTGCTCGCTCCTGTCCTGACTGGACCTGTTGATAAATTTTACATATGGCCTGGGATTGCCTGTTAGCCTAGAGGAGACACAGTAGAGGTTGTTTAGATAGTTATTTCATTTTGTCTGGAGTTGTATTTACTTGTGGATTACTGTATTTGAGTTTTGAGATGTATTTCTGGGTTTGTGTATTTTAGACACTTAGATTTCTCTCTGCTGTATCTTTTTTGGATTTCATGTTTTATCTATCCTTATCATGCTCTACCTTAGATGTGATTGAGATTGTATCTGCTATGTCACCCCCATTCGGGAAGTATAAACTGTTTATCCTTATACTGCGAGATGCATGAGACCTAGGACAGCATTCTACCGTCGACACTGCGGCGTAGGCTGGGCGTTGTGACGTTCTCGTGCCCTTACTCTAGGGTGCGGGTCGTGACAGAAATAGAAAGAAAGTACAAATCAACTACAAGTATGATGAAAAGAAAAGGAAATAATATAGCAAGACTAAATATGAAGGTAACATGATCACGAAAAATCCTCTAGCACTATCTTGTCCTCCTGTGTCGGTACGCCTCCGATCTCAGCTCACGAACCGTAAATCTCTGGGTAGTCTTTAGCTTCGTCTAAGCCTGGGAAATAGCCAGGTCCTCAGAGGACTAGCAAGGTGCATAATATACATGCCAAGGTACAGAAATAAAAATATGAACTAGGGCAATCTAATATATTCGTCTATGTGTTATGCAAGTAAAATACTTTTCTAGAATACCAGACCCCTTCCACTAAGGCTCACTATCACCTCAGCAGGATATTGTCCCCAGTACCTATGTCGTGGCACCAAGGACAATCAATTCTCGACAGTGATAATCCTTTACTCTGCTACAGAGATAAAGGTCACTAAACAACGGGCCACATGACAATTGGTCTGATATTGTAGTCAAGTTATCTCCAATCCCCATATATAGAATCTAGCAACGTCAAGTCTGTACAGTCATCTCGAAAGTAAAAGCAATCCTGATAAAGAAATCTAGAATGCTAAAATGAGGTCAAAATCATAAATAGTCATGCAAACCTTGCATCATGAATGTGTCGGTTTCCTGTGGGCAATTATGTCAATGGACACATTAGTATGTACGTAATGCCTAATGTCAATACTCGATGTCACTATCATGACATCGGCACCCGTCTATAAACGTACACTAAGTATCAGCGTCCTACGTCATGCAATTCCAATCAAAAAGAACAAAAAAAAATATATAAGAAATAATCTGTAACGAAGGCAAGGCACGCTTGCCTGTAACTGCTGTCTGCGGGTAAGCCTGTCCAACTCCGGTGTCCTTGTCGATCCTTCCAAGCGCACCTATAATAATACACTATATTTAATATTTTATATCAACACACCATATATAAATTATATGAGTATCTATGCCTCATAGTTGTCATAACGTTGCTACGACACTACATCTATTATATAAGTACATATAGGTATCAAATCCTCTCGTAAATACTTTACAATTATAGCAAAATAATATATTTAAAATCTAGAATTTATCTATAAATACATATATATTTCTATAATTATATTTTCAAAAGAAAAACCCTTTCACAAGTGGTCTTATGTCAATGCCACATATGACTTCCTCAAATCGACCCATTAATTTAGCCCAAACATAATAATTAAATAAAATTAATAATTTCTATAAAAATCCAAAAAATTAATTAAAATAGTATTTATAATGTTAAACCTTGCACAACATAAAGTTTAATATAGATTCATGGAGTTTTGAGACTTTTGGACACAAGGAAAACAGAATTTTTCGGAGTTCGGTGGTACGACAAATGTCATAAATTTTCAAAAATAGCAAACGGATGCAAAACCTAACTTTTAGATATGCGTTGGAAAGGTATCGACGTCTATTTCTGAATAAAAATATAAGAAGGTTAAAAACTAACTTAGATAGGCAAAAAGTGGCCTGCAATAGAATTTGTCAGTTCTGGATACCCTGTCGTAGAATCAACGCCATGGGCAAACTAGTTGGAACTAGGAGATTCGACGGTCAAAGGTTGGAGTAGACATACAAAGGTAACTCTCAGATTTGGTTTGAGGAAAAAAAGATGAGAAAAAGTGGATGAAACATCATCTATAAGTCGACTAACCTGCTGTGACATTTCAGACTTCGATTCGACAGAGTTTCGACCCAAGTAGCGCGTCGTGCACCTCTCCTACAGCCGCAAGGTTGTTCCTATAGTTGTTAGGGTGGAAGGGGATGTTGAGAGGGATGTCCAAGTGGTGGTGTTTGGAACAGAAATCGAGGAGAAATTATATTTTGTGAAGAAAGGGGGGTCGGCTAGGGTTTCGGGTTTGGAGTGGTGGCCGCTAGGTTTGGGGGGATTTATGGAGTAGTGGGTGGTTATGAGAGAGGGGGATGGTTAGGGTTTGATAGGTATATATAAATATATATATATATATATATATATATATATATATAGTGCTTGGGCTTTGGTTGGGCTTTGGTTTGATCTAATTTGGATAGAATTTGGTTCTCCAAATCATACTATTATTAATAGGTTTCCTATTTTGGTTAGATGTTTGACCAAGCCAAATATATAAGGAAATATTGCATATGGCTGTTACTAAGCCTCTAAAATTCCCTTAAATATATGTATACTTGGTTTTAGTACTCCTAGTTAGGCTCTAACTAGTAGGGTTGACTAGGTTAGGGTCCGAGTAGCATTACTAGTCAAATTGGACCCAAAAATCAATTTAATGAGTCTCATGTGCCATTTGCAAATAAGTAGCACATTAGAACTCGATTAGATAGTACACCCTAGGAATGTGCATTGTAGACTCAAAATGGATCAAAACATATATTGGGTCATACGGTTTCGATCTATGTCAAGTCCAAAAATTAAATTGGAAGTTGGCTTAAAATTACGCCAATGGCTCAAATTAGCCTAAGTTGGCCCGAAATTGTGCAAAGTCAAAGGAATATTGAAAAGCAAAATTGGATGGGACATGATATATCAAACTCAAGGTGGACGAGTTTAGAATTCAAATATGGAACTGGATTTGAGAAAATAATATTTGTTGTGCTTCCAAAATCAAAGCTACAGTAAACTACTAACTTGGTCATTATTGACTGTAATAAATTAAAATATATATATAATAATTAAAAATAAGATTCAAAAAATGAGGGGGCTTACAACCTATCCACCTTAGAAAATTTCGTCCTCGAAATTAAAATAACACAATTATAAAAAGAAAACTTATCATAAGAATAATAAAGCTAAGACTTACGGGCATCTACGAATAAGTGGGGATAACGCTCACACATAGAATCTTTATGCTCCCAAGTTGATTTTCCCACAGAATGGTACCTCCATGCAACACGAACCAGTCTAATCGTCTGCCCTCTGAGCGTCTTCTCACTCGTATCCAAGATACCTACCGGCTACTCCTCGTATGATAAACTGGATCCCACCGTGATCTCAGAGTGATCAACCACATGACTGGGATCAGTCACATACCTCCTCAGCTGTGAGACATGGAATACATCATGCACTCCCTCTAGTGATGGGGGTAATACAAGACGGTATGCCACCTCTCCTACACGTCCAATGATATCGAACGGTCCTATATACCTTGGAGTCAACTTCCCTCTACTCCCGAATCTAATAGTTTTCCACGTCGATGAGATCCTCATAAATACATGCTCTCACTCCTTGAATTCCAATAGTCGACGATGCGTATCGGCCCAATGCTTCTACCAGTCTTGAGCTGCCTGAAGATGACTCTGCATCTGCTTCACTTTTTCGACTGTCTGCGTCACAATCTCTGGTCTAGGTAACTGTCGCTCTCACCTCTGTCCTCTCGCGAAGTCTTCAAAATCTTGCATCTGTAGGTAACGTTGTCTTGATTCTATCCACTAGTGACGACTATACTTCAAGGTTGGCAAGTACTCATTGTTGTCCCGACATAATGACTTCTATTCCAAGCTCATAAAGATCCTCTAATAACTGTGCCTGAGCTGCCAAGAAATATGCAATAGGCTTCCTACTTAAAGCGGCCGCTACTACGTTCGCATTGCCAGGATAGTACTGTAAATCTATGTCATAGTCTGTCATGAGCTCCAACCACCGCCTCTGTCTCATATTTAACTCCTTTTACGTGAAGACATACTTCAAGCTCTTATGATCCGTAAATATCACCACACGCTCTCCGTACAAATAATGCCTCTACGCTCTCCGTACAAATAATTCCACCATAACTTCAATACAAATATCACCACTGATAACTCCAGATCATGAGTAGGGTAATTCTTCTCATATACCATCATCTGCCTCGATGCGTAGGCTGTAACCTTTTCATGTTGCATCAAAACACATCAAAGTCAACTACCTGACGCATCACTATGAACCATGAATCCTCTCAATCCAGAAGAAAGTGTCAAAATAGGTGCTGAGGTCAACCTCTTCTTCAATTCTTCAAACACCTTCTGACAATCTTTTGTCCATCGAAACTCTTGATCCTTGTGCGTCAACCGCATCATGGGATCTGCAATCCGTAAGAAATTTTCTATGAACCTACGGCAATGCCCGGCAAGTCCGAGAAAACTCCTAACTTCTACAACCGATGTTGGTGTCGGCCAAGACTCTATGGTAGCTATCTTCTCCGGATACATTGAAAGTCCTTCTCCCAAGATAACGTGTCCAAGGAATAGAACTCTATCAAAGCAAAATTCGTACTTACTAAGCTTAGCATACAATCTCTCCTTCCTTAATACTCCCAACGCAACTCTAAGATGCTTCTCGAAAATAAGTTAGGGAAAAAGGATTAAAGTGTTTACTGCAGAAGAATTCTAAAACCACTAGTCGTACCATTCTATCGTAGGTATTGTATTATAACCTATTCAATAATTCTTGTCAGTTCACTCCTAAAAATTCCTCTTAATTGGCTCTATGCATCTGATATCCAGGCACTCATACTCGACTCATAATCTCACTAGGATCCATCTCTAAGAAACTAACCCGTTTCTAGCAATCCAATATCACATTCAAGCTTAATTATATTCTATAATATAGCTATAAGGTTTGTCTATTTTATTCATCTAATAAATAGAAGGTAACGGAAGCCTAAGGCTGGGTCAAACAAACCTATATACCAATTTCAAACAACGGTAGGGTCAAGCAAAGCAGGAGGGTTTGTCGAACTATTTTCAAGAACGGTATGAGGCCAAACAAGATGTATAGGACATAGTCTAGGTAAGACTCGAGAACCATATATCTCCGTGATTATGTCACATAAAGTTACTGTCACGCTAGTGTGCATCTGGCTGCAAATAACTTCCTTGTTCCATAATACGACGAATGACTGCAGTGCACATCTGCTATGCTAGTAATACAGGTTCTTGAGTTTATCTTGGCCGAATCTTTAAAAAAAATTGAATTATCTTTATATGAAAGTACATAAGAAGAGGTCAACATGCATAGGATATGATTTAAGTAGAGTTCGAGAAACATATGTAGCCATGATATCGTTATCTGAAGTCCTGCCTCGCCAGTATTTCTCTGGCTGCAAAACTTTAATTCCGTAATACAACGATAAATATAATTTCTCAAACTTTTCCTTCAACCAATCCATAAAACACTATCCAACAACTTAGCAGAAAGGAACGAAAAGAATTACTCAGAAAGTCAACGGAAAAGGATTTAGTAAAATCCCGAATAGATAAGAACACAAAAGCAATCATGTGGAGAAGGAATATAACATGAAAGCAATCAAGCAAAGAGTCTCAGAGAAGTCTATATTCCTAGTTGTGGATGTATCCTCAAGTCCTATTCCTCGATCAGTTGCAAGCTCGTAATAGTACAACTATCCAAGATATAACTATGACTTCCCATAATTCGCTAAGACTCCACCTGCACTTTTGACTTCTAGTATCTATGCCTCTGCTTTCCTTATATGATAGTAAGGGAAGATACATCCATTATGAAGATTTGTCATGCTAGCATGAATAAATAAGGATTATGGTAGAACATAATCAAACTGGATGCAAATCAAGAAGTCAAGCGAGAGTTTAAAACAAAGCCAAGGAATGTATCAAGCATGTGGATGTGATCCTATGGGTCTTTTCTATTCTAATTGTAGGCTCACGTCGGTACAGTAACGTTACCGAAGTGATTAACGTAGACCTGCATGGGCCACCACAAAAACATGTAACACTCCAGTCCCAAAATATGTAGGACCAGGTATACGAATACATGCCAGCAGCACTTCACCAATGGGCCAAGCTATATAACAAGCCCATTAGCAAAATACTTAAGTTGTAAATCATGATAACACCAAGAAATATAACACAGTCCACAGGTATATACATCTAATCACATCCACAGAGTCCACAAAGAGATCAAGGATAAATAAGGAAATGTCTCAAATATCCAACAATAAAAGTAATAAAATCTGTGCGGGTAAAACATCCCAAAACCACAGAAATAGAAAGAAAGTACAAATCAACTACAAGTCTGATGAAAAGAAAAGGAAATAATATAGAAAGACTAAATATGAAGGTAATATGATCACGAAAAATCCTCTGGCACTATCTCGTCCTCCTGTGTCGGTACGCCTCCGGTCTCAGCTCCCGAACTGTAAACCTCTGGGTAGTCTTCAGCTTCGTCTAAGCCTGGAAAATAGCCAGGTCCTCGGAGGACTAGCAAGGTGCATAATATACATGCCAAGGTATAGAAATAAAAATATGAACTAGGGCAATCTACTATATCCGTTTATGTGCTATGCAAGTGAGATACTTTTCTAGAATACCAGACCCCTTCCACTAAGGCTCACTAGCACCTCAGCAGGGTATTATCCCCAGTACCTGTGTCGTGGCACCAAGGACAATCAATTCTCGACAGTGATAATCCCGTACTCTGCTACAGAGATAAAGGTCACTAAACAACGGGCCACACGACAATAGGTCTGATATTGTAGTCAAGTTCTCCCCAATCCCTATGTCTAGAATCTAGCAACGTCAAGTCTGTACAGTCATCTCGAAAGTAAAAGCAATCCTGATAAAGAAATCTAGAATGCTAATACGAGCTCAATACCATGAATAGTCATGTAAACCTCGCATCATGAATGTGTCGGTGTCTTGTGGGCAATTGTGTCAATGGACACATCAGTATGTACGTAATGCCTAATGTCAATACTTGATGTCACTATCATGACATCGGCACCCGTCTATAAACGGGCACTAAGTATCAACGTCCTACTTCATGCAATGCCAATCAAAAAGAACAAAAAAATAGAAAAGAAATAATCAGTAACGAAGGCAAGGCACGCTTGCTTGTAACTGCTGTCTGCGGGTAAATTTGTCCAACTCCGGTGTCCTTGTCGATCCTCCCAAGCTCACCTATAATAATACACTATATTTAATATTTTATATCAACACACCATATATAAATTATATGAGTATCTATACCTCATAGTTGTCATAACGTTGCTACGACACTACATCTATTATATAAGTACATATAGGTACCAAATCCTCTCATAAATACTTTACAATTATAGCAAATAATATATTTAAATTCTAGAATTTATCTATAAATACTTACATATTGCGATAATTATATTTTTAAAAGAAAAACCCTTTCACAAGAGGTCTTATGTCAATGCCACATATGACTTCCTCAAATCGATCCATTAATTTAGCCCCAACATAATGATTAAATAAAATTAATAAATTCTGTAAAAATCCTAAACATTAGTTAAAATAGTATTTATAATGTTAAACCTTACACAACATAAATTTTAATATAGATTCATGGAGTTTTGGTACTTTTGGACACAAGAAAAACAGAATTTTTTAGAGTTCGGTGATATGACAAATGTCATGAATTTTTAAAAATAGCAAACGGATGCAAAATCTAACTTTCAGATTTGAGTTGGAAAGGTATCGACGTCTATTTCTGAATAAAAATATAAGAAGGTTAAAAACTGAACTTTGATAGGCAAAAAGTGGCCGACAATAGAATTTATCAGTTCTGGATACCCTGTCGTAGAATCAACACCATGGAAAAACCGCTTGGAACTAGGAGATCCGGCGATAAAAGGTTGGAGTAGACATATAAAGGTAACTCTCAGATTTGGTTTGAGGAAAAAAGATGAGAAAAAGTGGATGAAACATCATCTACAAGTCGACTAACCTGCTGTGACATTTCAGACTTCGATTCGACGGAGTTTTGACCCAAGTAACGCGTCGTGCACCTCTCCTACGACTGTAAGGTTGTTCCTACAGTTGCTAGGGTGGAAGGGGATGTTGATTGGTATGTCCAAGTGGTAGTGGTTGGCACAGAAATCGAGAAGAAATTATATTTTGTGAAGAAAGGGGGGTCGGCTAGGGTTTCGGGTTTGGAGTGTTGGCCGCTAGGTTTTGGAGGATTTGTGGAGTAGTGGGTGGTTATGAGAGGGGGGATGGTTAGGGTTTGATAGGTATATATATAGTCTTAGGCTTTGGTTGAACTTTGGTTTGGTCTAATTTGGATAGGATTTGGTTCTCCAAATCATACTATTATTAATACACTACCAAATTACAGTATTTTAGCGACGGCCATTTAGCGACGGAAATTTTTCGTCGCTATTACCGTCGGATCACCGACGGCTTTGTGACGGAATACCGACGGAAAGCAGTGGACAATTTTTTTTATTTTTTTATGTCCATATCCGTCGCTACGCCGTCGATAGGTCGTCGGCCAAGTAGCGACGGTTTTATATCCGTCGCTAGAACGTCGCATATTTTGGCGGCAAAAGCCTAAAATATTGGCGCGAGATTTACTGACGACTTAGCGACGGAATAATCCGTCGCTACTCCGTCGCTAATTTCTGTACCCTAACTTAAATTGAACCGACGGGGGGGAAATTTTCATTCCCCCCCAAAACACTCTCTCTCTTCCCTCTCCCTCTCTCCGACGATCTCCCTCTCTCCGACCGGCGATCTCCCTCTCTCTCTCTAAGGTATGCTCTCTCTCCCCCCCTCTCTCTCTCTCTATCTCCCTCTCTCTCTCTCTCTTTTACGATTTGGGGGGTTGGGGGGCTGTCGTAGTGGTCGGAGAGGGTATGGGGCAGGGGGGTTTCGGGTACGGGGTGGGGTGGTCGGGGCAAGGGTGGAGTGGGGTGGTCGGGGGCAGGGGGGTCGGGGAGGGGGTCGGGCAGGGGTGGGGGGTGGTCTAGGCAGGGGGGGTTCGGGTAGGGGGGTGGGGTGGTCGGGGCAAGGGTGGGGTGGGAGAGGGGGCAGGGGGGTCGGGCAGGGGTGGGGGGGGTGGTCTGGGCAGGGGGGATGGAAGAGGGGGTCGGACAGGGGTTGGGGGAGGGTCGGGCAGGGGTTGGGGGGGTCGGGGCAGGGGGGGCAGGGGGGTGGAAGAGGGGGTCGGGCAGGGGTTGGAGGGGTCGGGCAGGGGTTGGGGGGGTCGGGGCAGGGGGGGGCAGGGGGGGCAGGGGGGGGCAGGGGGGTGGGAGAGGGGGTCGGGCAGGGGTTGGGGGGGTCGGGCAGGGGTTGGGGGGGTCGGGGCAGGGGGGCGTAGGAGGGACTCTGGAGTCCCCGCGCAGGAGTCCTCCTCCTCCTCTCCCACAGACACACACACACACACGGACACACACACACACACACGGACACACACACACACAGACACACACACACACGGACACACAGACACACACACACACAGACACACACACACACACGGACACACACGGACACAGACACACGGATACACACACACAGACATATATATATATATATATATATATATATATATATATAGGCATAATTTTAAGTAATTTATTAATAATATATATATATATATATATACACAGACACACGTCGTGAAGTCTAGTATATATATTTGATTAGCTAAGGTAGAAGTTTAGCCTAATTAAGGTTAGTTTTGACAGAGTTGACTTGGACTCCTAATTTGACCTAGAACTAGCCTAGTTGACCTATTTGTATTTCGATTGATATCATATGAATAGTTTGCCTAAGATTTGATTGGGTTGGTTTTAATGTGTGGGTAAATTAGTTTACCTTATTTTAGAGTATGACTACGTAGCTAGTGTGTAGAGTAGTATATGGTTACTAGATCCTAGTGTAGAGTAGTATGTAGAGGAGTATGGCTACTAGTGATATATAGATATGTAGGTCCATGTGTATCTGTATCGGACTATCGCTATCGGTATCGAACTATCGCTATCGGTATCGGACTATCGCTATCGGTATCGAACTATCGGTATCGATCGAACTATCAGTATCGGACTATCGCTATCGGTATCGGACTATCGCTATCAGTATCGACCGTATATACTTAGTATCGGGCGTAGCGGATTAGTATCGATCAGTATATAGGTTTGGGTTAAGATCAAGGTTCAAAGTATCGGTATCGGAATAGTAGGCCGAATAGGAGGCCGAGATAGTCGAATGAGAAGAAGGGAAGAAGGGAGGAGCAGATGGGTCCAGAGCCATGGTGGAGGAGGAGAAGTAACATGAGAGCAGTTTCCGCCGTAACATCTCCTGGCTCTACTGGCAACTGAAGTCCAGATGCTACAAAGGACGATCCTTCGCTGAAATCGACTACAACACCCATCAGTTCAAGTTCATTCCTATATGAGTAGATTCCAATGCCATAGAAGCCATCAGTTTGTTGACCTTCCTCTATGGCATTGGAATATACTCATATAGGAATGAACTTGAACTGATGGGTGTTGTAGTCGATTTCAGCGAAGGATCGTCCTTTGTAGCATCTGGACTTCAGTTGCCAGCAGAGCCAGGAGATGTTACGGCGGAAACTGCTCTCATGTTACTTCTCCTCCTCCACCATGGCTCTGGACCCATCTGCTCCTCCTTTCTTTCCTTCTTCTCATTCGACTATCTCGGCCTCCTATTCGGCCTACTATTCCGATATGCGTTTGATACGGTCTACCTAACCTATATACTGATACTAATCTGATACTCTCTGGTATTAAGTACATCCGGCTTACTAGCTAGCGGATCCACCAGTTACATGATTATATACTAATTATGTTAGATTGTGATACTAAGTAGCCTCGTCGTAGGCCTAGCATGTTATCCACAAGTTTAGTTTTTCTTACGATATGAGTATCGGTATCGGGCTATTAATTCTTATGTTTAGTTTGTCTTACGATACAGATATTCACATCAAATCGAGCATGAATCGTTACTTTGTTGATCGTACATGGATGTACAAACGACAACACGAGAGCAGAATTGGTGTGAGTGACGATTTTCAGGCAGGTGTGGAAGTATTTCTTAAGTATGCCATGAGCAAAACTCAGTACATGGACGATAACAAAATCAAGTGTCCATGTGTTAATTGCCACAATAGACGTTTCGAAGAAGTGATGACTGTGAGAGATCATTTGACCCGTAAGGGTTTCGTACGTGATTACGGCCTGTGGTCATCGCAAGGTGAATTATATTCAGAAAGACAGGCTGCAGAAGCTGGTACTTATGCTTTTGATGATAATGCTGCAACGGATGTCCTCGAAGACGACGGATGCTCTGTGGATTATGGAGACATGCAGAACCTTGCACGAGATATGGTGTATGCTGCGGCAGGGCCTAATTTTGATCCGGAGGATCCTAATCCCGAGGCAAAGGAGTTCTATGATATGTTTAAGGACGCAGATACTCCTCTATATCCTGGTTGTGAGAGTCAGTGACGATGCGGTTGTTGAACATAAAGTCTGATTTTAACTTGCCACAAGCTTGCTATGATCGGATCACACAATTAACTAATGAGGTGTTACCGAAGGAATCAAAAGAGCTCCCAAGAAACTTCTACAAGTCAAAGATGATGGTCCGACAACTGGGACTGGGGTACGAGAAGATAGATTGCTGTCGCAACGGATGTATGTTGTATTACAAAGAGAATTGCGTATTAGAAAGTTGTTGGTTCTGTAATGCGGATCGTTACAAGACAGTACAGGGAAAAGGAAAGTCAACTAGAAAACGACGTCCTTACAAGTATATGCATTACTTGTCGATCACGAAGCGCTTACAGAGGATGTATATGTCTCTGAATACAGCAGAACACATGACGTGGCACAGTGAAGATCGCATAAAGGACGAAGGAGAATTGTCACATCCTTCGGATGGGGAGGCGTGGAAATATTTTGATTTGTGTCATCCAGATTTTGCTGCAGAGCCTAGAAATGTACGCCTGGCGCTATGTTCTGATGGCTTCGCCCCTTTGGGACAGTCGGGATCTCAATACTCATGCTAGCCGGTCATTCTTACCCCTTACAATCTGCCACCATGGATGTGTATGAAGACTCCTTATATGTTCTTGACAGCTATCATACCCGGTCCCAAAAATCCGACAAAGAACATCGATATATATTTACAGCCGTTGGTGGATGAGCTGAAACAGTTGTGGGAGATCGGCGTCACGACCTATGATATTTCCAGAAAACAAAACTTTCAGATGAGAGCTTCACTCATGTGGACAATCAATGATTTTCCAGCATACGGTATGCTGTCGGGATGGAGTACGCACGGCAACATGTCTTGTCCGATATGTATGGAAAATAGTAAGGCGTTCCGCCTTAGACATGGAGGAAAAACTTCTTTCTTTGACTGTCACCGTCAATTTCTGCCAACGAGACATCCTTGGCGAAAGAACAAGGACGCGTTCAGATATGGAAAACAAGAATTTTCTGAACCTCCTGCCAGATTGTCGGGATACGATATTTGGGAAGATGTAAAGGAATTGCCCACCGCAATGGAAGATCCATCGAACAATCGTGTCGAGGGGTTCGGACAAAGCCATAACTGGACCAAACGGAGTATCTTCTGGGACTTGCCTTATTGGAAAGATAATCTTATTAGGCATAATCTTGATGTCATGCATATCGAAAAGAATGTGTTCGATAATGTCTTCAATACCGTTATGGATATTAAAGGAAAGACGAAGGACAATCCAAAAGCAAGACAAGACATGGCCGAGATATGCAAACGTCATAATCTAAACTTGATACAAAAGGGAGCTGGTGGACAAGTAACTAAGCCGATAGCGCCATACACATTGAGCAAGGAAGATAGATTAATAATCTGCAAGTGGATATCTACTTTAAGATTTCCCGACGGCTATGTGTCGAATTTGTCTAGATGCGTTGATCTCAATGAATGCAAGCTAACAGGAATGAAGAGTCACGACTGCCACGTGTTTATGGAAAGATTACTGCCCATTGCGTTGAGAGAGTTGTTGCCTTCTGCTGTATGGGTTCCGTTGGCCGAGCTGTCTACATTCTTCAGGGATATCTGTTCAACTAAGCTCACGGTGCAACATATGATACAACTTGAGAAGAAGATTGTCTTAACAATTTGCAAGTTAGAAAAAATATTTCCACCGGGTTTCTTCGACAGTATGGAGCATCTACCGATTCATCTAGCATACGAAGCCCGTATCGGTGCATCTGTTCATTATCGATGGATGTACCCCTTTGAAAGGTAAATAAAAATCGATATAATTTAAGTGGATTTTACAATTCATTGTTAATTCTCAAGATAATTTGTCTCTCTAGGTATCTACATCATCTAAAGAAGAAAGTTGGCAACAAGGCTCATATAGAGGCTTCGATATGCGAAGCATATCTTATCGAGGAGGTGTCAAACTTTTGCTCCATTTATTTCGATACTCATGTTGAGACAAATCGAAATAGACCTCAAAGGAATGACGAAGACGTTGAGGAAGGAGGTATATTCAATTTAAGGGGCAAGCCTATTGGGGCTAGTAAGAAACGGTGGTTGAGTGACGATGAGTATGATGCCGCTCACCGATATGTCTTGTTAAATTGTGACATACAAGAAGTGAGAGATTTGGAGAAGTAAGTGACTATACCTCGTTATAATCTCTAATTTGGTAAGGTAAGTGACTACACTAATTTTTATTCTCTCTAACAGTGTATTTAGAGATGAAGTCAAAATAAGGACACCCGATATTACCGATGAGGGACTTCAAAGAGAGGTTGATTTTACCTTTCCGTCATGGTTTCGAGATTACGTAAGTAACTGAGATAATATGTTATGCGGCTACCATTTAAATATATATATGCAACTAAAACATTTAAAGTTTACAGGTTTTATTAGCTGAACCAAGTACACTCACAAATGAGAGCATTCGTTATTTGTCATTGGGACCGAAGAAGCATGCAAAGACTTGGTCCGGCTATGTCGTTAATGGCTTCAAGTTTAAGACAACTCAACATCCTATAAATGCCGAATTTCTCAATGACGGCTTCAGTACGAAGGATTCTGGTGTTTGCATAAGAGGCACAATCTATGACGACGAGCCGGACTTTGACTATTATGGAGTGCTTCGGGATATTGTAGAATTACAATATAGTGCCCCATTTGATATGCATATTGTTATGTTCAAATGTGAGTGGTTCGATACGACACCAAATATCGGTTGGAGAATCGATAAACAATTTGGATTCGTCGATATAAATCATCGTAGGAGGTATAGAGGGTCCGACACGTTTGCGATAGCAAGTCAGGCTGTTCAAGTCTACTATACAAGCTACCCAAGGCGTCGTAGAGATCGCTTTGACTGGTGGGCAGTATGCAAGATTAAATCTAGAAATACATTCAACGTTGGAGACCCAGCATACCAAGAGGACCAGATCGAAAAGCCCCAATACTTGGGACAACAGTCTTGTGACATGGATGTTGAATTAGAGGTTGATATACCTCTTGCTGATGAAAATAGAGGGGAGGAAGAGGTTGATATACAAGACTTAGATGTCAACCAGGGGAGAAAGAGGCGTCTTGTCCCAAGTATTGAGACTGAAGAAGAAGAAGAAGAAGAAGAACTTTATAAGGATGAGGATGAGGATACAGATGAATTCGACGATGAGGATGATGATGATGATGAGGCCGAGGCCGAGGAAGAGGACGATGACGATGATTAAATATCGCTATATTTCAGTTGTATCTTGAAGCACCCAATATCTAGTCTCGAATCCTAAATTACCCTATTACATTTAGATTTACAATTACAAGTCTAGTGGAACACAAGATGCCCTTTCATCAAAAGTTACAAGAATTGTACTTTGTTATATTGGTGCGTGATTTTATCAGATTTTGTGTATCTAGCTTTTATTCGTACTTCACTTCTGATTGTAATATTTATTTTAGTTTGGGATATTTGCGTATTATTGTATGAGTTTCTTTTTGCAGATGGCACTCCTAGGCCTACTCGTCTGGGCGGCACTCATCGCCCTGCTGCTGGTATGGATATGTTTAGTTTTATATTCATTTATAAATCTATGTTGTCGGTATTTTGTTTATGTGTTCTATTTACAGGGCATGGTTGCGAGCACCCGTACTGGTGGTGCTGGCCGTGGTCGTGGCGGTGGCGGCGGCGGCGGCGGTGGTGGTGGTGGTCGTGGGCGTGGGCGTGGGCGTGGTGGTAGCGGTCGTGGTCGCCAGCCGCATTCCCCGGATGTGACCTCCGATCCCGACTTGGAGAGCCCGGACACAGGCTCTTCCCGCCGTCATTCTTCCTCGGTGCCACCGACATCGTCGTCGAGGCTTGTGACTCCATCCGCTAGCGGATCCGTAACGCCACCGGATGTACCAGCGGATACAGCAGCAGATGCAGCAGGAGGGCCAGCAGTTACTGCAGGGTAGGCCTCGGAGTACCCCGGGATTCAGTTTCATCCTGTTACCGGGGAGTACATGCGCGGACCCGCGGATCCCCCGACGCCACCAGAGAGGCTGGTGGGCGAGTTCCGACGAGAGCTATGGCCCGCTGGTGAATCGTAAGTAAATTTAAGTTAATTTATTAAATTTGTTTCATTTATTCAAGTTAATAATCCAGTCGTTGCTTCTTTATAGGTTTTTTCCGTGGGATGCTGCCCGGATTCTAGGACGTATTATCCGGAATAACTACCATGGCCCCTACCTCAATTTTTCTGAGGTGCCTCAGGACATGAAGTACGTCTGGCTCGACGAGATGAGGGTATAAATCCGTCGGTGAATTATTAATTATTCTTTAAATCATTAAATTTTTTATTACGTGATATTTGAATTTGTATGTCAGAGGACGTTCTGGTGGCCCCCCCATCGCGAGGAGGCGATCCGCAGGACATACAAAGCCGTCGCCGGGAAGAAGATACGGGATGCGGTGTACGACCTTCGTACGGTGCATACGAGGAAGGACTGGATCCGGGCGGAGTACTATGAGCAGATGTTAGAGAAGATGGATACTCCGCAGTTCAAGCTGAAATCGGAGAAAGCTAAGGCTAATCGACAGGCTGCGGGTCTGCATACGGGGGGATCAAGGCCCCACGCATCGACGCGTACAGATTTGGTGAGATAGCACAAATTCAAATTCATTCTATTATTTACTTTCGTACTGTTAATATACGAAGTTAATTAAATTCTACGTATGCAGGCCCAACGGGCGGTGAAGCAGGGGAAAGAGGCGGAGACGGTCACCGCTCACGATGTATTCGTGCATACGCACAAAAGGCGGAAGGACGGGAGCTTCGTCGACGCGAGGGCCGAGGAGACTGATGTAGGTACTTACGTTTATGAGATTTATGTTAGAAATATAATTATTGTTAAGTTAATTAGATAAACTTAGGATTCAGACTATAACTTAGGAAAACATAGGATTTAGATTATAACTTAGGAAAACTTATAGTATAAACACATTCATTGGATAGGCTGCGTATCGTGAGGCACTTAGTCGGCTTGAGATCGAGCCCCCTTCCGAGAATGTCGGCGAAACGACGCCCACCCAGACGCACTCTTCTATGGCCGCTCGCTACGACGACGTGTTCGTAGAATCCGTCGGCGGCGTTAGGAAAGGGCGCGTCTACGGCTTAGGTTCCATGGCGCCCTCGTTGCAGCCGTCCCCGAGATATCCACCGCCTCTGCCTCCCCCAGCGCCCCCGGTTGACGATGTGAGGGCGCAGCTTGCGACTCTGACCTCCGCGGTGTCAGATTTGTGGGCGATAGTATTGGGGCGCTATCCGTCTGCTCCCGGTCCGTCTGCTCCTGGTCCGTCTGCTGGTGCTCCCGATTCATCTGGTGGTGCCCCCGGTCCGTCTACTGCTGCTGCCGGTGCTTCGAATCGACCTGGTCCTTCTTTCCCCGAACGGCTTTCGTTTAACCGCTCTGCGGACGCCCGCATCGTATCGGATAACACCATCTTGACGCACCTTGACATGTTGTCGCCAGAGCAGCTACGCGCGCTTCCAGACCATGTCTTGTCCCAAGTGTCGACACACACGGTGGAGGAGTACATACGCAAAGCGGATGCGGCGGCACGAGCACGAGACGATCCGACGGACGGAGTTTGATTTTGTTTATGTTGTTGGTTTTGTAGACATTTGGATACATTGTATGTTCGGATATTTTTTTTATGTTTGGATAATTTAATGTTGGATATTGGATATATTGTGTTGGTAATATTTTGTTGGATATTGGATACGTTAGATATTGGTGTCGGATATGGATATTTTGCATATGGATATATGGTGTTGGATAATGGATACGTTGGATATTCGTGTTGGATATGGATATATGGTGTTGTATATGGATATTTTGCATGTTTGATATTGTGTTGGATGTGTTGTATAAACAGGAAAGAGTCTGTTTGCAGTATTTTTTTTAAAAATTAGAAGTTAGCGACGGACTGACGACCACTCAGCGACGGATAGTCCGTCGCTAACTGGAGAAACTGAGGTTAGCGACGGAGTGGCGACGTAAAAAACCGTCGCTACCTGGAGCATTTCAATAAAGCGACGGATTGGCGACGGACGATCCGTCGACCTGGTGCTGTTTGATGTCCATAAATTTTAGCTTTCGCGACGGATTGGCGACTAACTTACGGCGGACTGGCGACAAAGTCCCGACGGACTATCCGTCGCTAACTGTAGGAATTTAATGTATCGACGGATTGGCGACGTAATATCCGTCGCTACCTGGAGAATTTTACATTGAGCGACGGTTTAGCGACGGAATGTCCGTCGACCTGGTTCTGTTTGATGTCCATAAATTTTGCAGTTAGCGACGGATATTTTGTCGCTAATACGACGCTAATCCGTCGTACACCTCGGCGGATTAGCGACGGCATAACGACGACCTGCCGTATGGGAAAATCTCTGATACGCTTTTACCGACAAATTTACGACGGATTAGCGACGGATATTGCGTATCAGAAAATCACTGATACGGTTTTGCCGACTCTTTAGCGACGGAGTTTTTCGTCGCTAACCCTATATCCTGATACATGTTTTGACGAAAGCTAGTCGGTAATCCGTCGCTATATATATTTAAATGCGCCGACGGTATTCCGTCGCTAAGTCGTCGCTGAGCGACGGAGTAGCGACGGATATGTTTTAGCGACGAGGCTATTCCCGACGGCTGTTTTACCAATATATCCGTCGGTAATCCGTCGGTATTTATTTTTGGCGACGGACTACCGACGGATAAGGCCGTCGGTAAATACATGTATTTTGGTAGTGATAGGTTTCCTCTTTTTGTTAGATGTTTGCCAAATATATAAGGAAATATTGCATATGGCTGCAATTAAGCCTCTAAAATTCCCTTAAATATATGTATACTTGGTTTTAGTACTCCTAGTTAGGCTCTAACTAGTAGGGTTGACTAGGTTAGGGTCCGAGTAGCATTACTAGTCAAATTGGACCCGAAAATCTATTTAATGAGTCTCATGTGCCATTTACAAAAAAGTAGCACATGAGAACTCGATTAGATAGTACACCTAGGAATGTGCATTGTAGACTCAAAATGGATCAAAACATATATTGGGTCATACGGTTTCGATCTATGTCAAGTCCAAAAATTAAATTGAAAGTTGGCTTAAAATTACGCCAATGGCTCAAATTGGCCTAAGTTGGCCCGAAATTGTGCAAAGTCAAAGAAATATTGAAAAGAAAAATTGGATGGGACATGATATATCAAACTCAAGGTGGACGAGTCTAAAATTCAAATATGGAACTAAATTTGAGAAAACAATATTTGTTGCGCTTCCAAATCAAAGCTACAGTAAACTACTAACATAGTCATTATTGACTTTAATAAATTAAAATATCTATATAAAATAATTAAAAATAAGATTAAAAATAAGTGGGGGCTTACAAAAACTCAGGTCCAATAGGGTTGAGTATTTGAGATACGTAGGCATGCAACAATTTGTACAAAGTTTTTAATTGACCTTTGTATACATTATGAGGGGTCTTGGCACCCACTGATACACCTGTAATCTCATGAATTGTATCCCTCATGGAAATATTATCAGTATCTTTTATATCAAACTCAGAAACTGGATCAAATCCATAAAATTCGTTGATGACAGCAGCATTTACCCTAATCAGTTTCCGTCTCAAAAACACCAGTTGTTGATCCTTTTCTTTTTCTTTAATTACAACCGAAAGATTTGAATAAAATTATCTTACTATTGTCTGGAAGATTTTCTTAAGACAGGATTTGTTCAGTTTCTCCAACTGATAGAATTTCAATACATCCAAGAAAGCTTCGTCTTCGACATCATCCATCTTAATTGATCTTTCAGGCATAACAACCTTTTTTTGAAATGTTTATTGTAAATCTTCTTAGATTTAGAGTCTATAAAAATTTTTACCTCCTCTCCATCTTTGGACTTATTTGATGATTGCTCTTCCTCTTTATCTTTCTCTTCTATTGTCGATTCAAAATCCTCAGAGTATGCTGATGACTCTGTATCCATTGCCACCTTAGCCTTCGATTGAGTACGCCTTCGATCTTCATAATTTGAGTCTTCCGACGACTCTATATCGAAGATAGATTTTTCGGTCTTTGTAGAGCAATGAGTTTTTTTAGCCTTTTTCGTTGGTGGCTTGGTTGCCGTCGCTGCCGCCGTTGCTTTCGCCTCTGCCCTTTCGGCCTCTGCCCTAGTGACCATAATCTTGACTTTTATCGCCCTTGCAAGTTCTGCCCTTCGGGCCTGTATCGCATCCCTTTGTGGATTCTTCCCCTTCGGAGAAGGTCGTTGTTTCTTCGGCGACATTTTGATAATTTTAAGCAATCTTTTGGGGGAGTATTTGGAGAGGGTTTGGGAGAAGAAAGAGGGTTTGAGAGAAGAAGAGAGAAAATTCGACCGTCTTATACGAACTTGGGAAGTGGAAACTTTGAGTAGTTTTGAGTCTTGAATTTTATAAGAGCACCAACCTTTCGGATTCTGAGACCCTAATTTTAAAAACTACTTTCCAAAATTAAATTTATTACTATTATTACTAGTATATATATCCACGTGAAATCGATACATAAACTTTAAGCATGCGAAGTTTTAAATGTGTTTCGTATAAATTATAGAAAAATTTGGCACAAAAACGTGGTGGAAACATGTTTAATTAATGAAATTTGACAACATATTTAAGAATGTGAAGTTTCTAATCTCAATATTTCCATTTTAAAATATTTGATTGAATTTTTGAACGTATTTTTTTGCATTGTGCCGATCTATACTCGTATTTTTGCCATCCCGAATTTTTCCCGTTTGACGACTTGCTAACAAGACTATGTTCTTGAAAAGAGTAAAATTAAAACACTCAAAGTTGTCCTTTAGTTTACTTTGTAATCATATTTAAGATGGATTTGACGGCAATAACTTGACGCTGGCAGCATAATAAATTTTATGACGTAACAAGTCATTGATGGGGATATCGTCACAGATATATGGATTTGACGTAACGAGATTTGTTAATTAAACAATTAATAAAATAGTTATTCGCTTGCAGCCGAAACCAAATTGAGTTAACAAAATATTAGATTGCATTAAATCCCAGCTTCTTTGCGGAACATTCACCGGCGAAGGATACAAGAGGAGAAAAAAACTATAAAAAACTAAAAAAAAGAAAAGAAAAAGAAGAGGTCTACGTAGACCCCTCACTAGCTTCGCAGAGGACCTCTACAAAGTCCTACAGGGTGCGCAAACCTGCCCTATGGCACAGGCGGCGTAACCCTTCCCTCTTCTCCAGAGATTCCCGTTCCTCCGGAGTGATCGGCAACAGTCAAAGTTGGGCGCCAGATCAAGAGGTCGAGCAATGATCTCCAGTGACAACCCGCAGGAGGTCAGGAAGTCTGCAGCCTCTGCCAGCCAGTCATGGGCCGGAGGTGGCGCAGAGGGTGCTCCATGCGGAGAGGCTAGACGACGACGGACAGAAGACTCTGGCCATGGTTCCCAACCAAAAGAA
Source organism: Iris pallida (assembly GCA_029216955.1). Taxonomy (NCBI): domain Eukaryota; kingdom Viridiplantae; phylum Streptophyta; class Magnoliopsida; order Asparagales; family Iridaceae; genus Iris; species Iris pallida. The sequence continues at coordinate 9,989,082 of JANAVB010032419.1, forward strand.
TTTTTTGGAGCCATGTTAAATTTACAACCTACTCAAATGAATGGGGAGCCATATATATATATATATATATATATATATATATATATATATATATATTAAGGAATAAGAAGAGTATATATATATATATATATATATATATATATATATATATATATATATATATATAAAATATATATATATATATATATATATATACTCTTCTTATTCCTTAATATATATATATATATATATATATATATATATATATATATATATATATATATATATATATTTTAAGGAATAAGAAGAGTATATATATATATATATATATATATATATATATATATATATATATATATATATATATATAAATATATATATATAATATATATATATATATATATATATATATATATATATATATATATATATATATATATATATATATATACTCTTCTTATTCCTTAAAATATATATATATATATATATATATATATATATATATATATATATATATATATATATATATATATATATATATATACTCTTCTTATTCCTTATTGGAAGTTGGGGATATTCAATGACCGACAGTGACTCTTCTTATTCCCAGCTTAGTTGGTTGTGCTGTTTGGCTTTTACATGGAAGGCCTAGGTTCGAGTCTGGTGTGTGGGTTCTATAGAATTTTTTTTATTGTTATTATTTTTTTGGTGCTATTATATGCTTTTAACTTAGTATGGAACATTTTGGGATGGATAATGGTCATTCTCCGTGCTTCTAACACGGAGAATGTCCATTCTTCGTGCTTCTTACACGGAGAATGGCCATTCTCCGTGCTTCTAACACGGAGAATATCCGTTCTCCGTGCTTATAACACCTAGAATGGCCATTCTCCGCAGTTTTAACACGGAGAATGGCTATCCTCCGTGCTTTTAACAAAGTATGGTAAATTTAGGATGGGAATGTTCAAGTATATACAAAATACTAACCCTAATTTATTATTTAGAGTCCGATCTATGTAAAGATTTAATGTAATGCATATCAAACTAACAACGTAATATTTTAAAAATTAAGAATTCTAATTATAATCAAATTTAGTTTGTTCTAATACACAAAGAAATCTGAGTATGATTAATCTAAACTAATTTTGAGTCCTTTTCTTTTGCAGCCTATAATAATACAAGAACCTTGTTAAAAATGTAGAAATCCTCTTAAGTCGATCACCTAGTTCAAGTGAATCATCATTCTCCTCCTCCCATGGGTTCTGATCCTCGAAGGGATCTGTTACAAAATCTACCAAACCATGTATGTACTTGAGGTACCCATCTAGCCGCACATTCCAGCATCCTCTTAGGTCGAGTATGCGAAGATCCGTATACTCCATCATGATAGCTCTCAGCCCATTGTTGTCGAATATGCCAAACTTTACCTCGAGGTGCTCGAGACGCGGCATCGAAGAGGCCAGGGCCATGGCCTCTGACTTGTCGAAGGTGTCTTTCTTGAATCCCTTTATGATCATGAACTGCGGAGGTGGCATGTTCCTCTTCAGCCCTCACAGTGCGCTACTAGCTTGTTCACCATCTCGTCAATTTTTGTGGTTAGGTTAACCCTGTGGCCCCACTGGGTCAACTTGACGTCCGACCAGAAGCATGGACAGTAGTGCGCATTCCACCACGATCGGCAAATAAAAGACAAGCGGACGACCTCCTCAGACGACATCTCCGCTAGTACCAAAACCATGGCTAGGATCTCCTTGGGGATATTGGCCCATCCGTAAATGTAGGTTTTGCTCTTCTCCATTTTGAGATTGTTCTGAAGGGTTGTGAATTTTAAATAGTTTGGTTGTTTAGTTTTGTTTTGAATATATATAAATTGGTTTTGAGGGCTGGTGAAGATGAATAGTTTGGTTGTATAAATAGATTTTAAAGGATTGTGAAAAAGAAACCAATTTTTTGTATCTCCCCCGGGTCACTTTTCTTGTATAAATGTCTATCGATCACCATTAATTATGGTGAATGGCACAGATACCGTAAATATGAGTAGAATTTGTACCGCCAAAATTTATCTTAAAGAAGGTAAAATGTCATCACTATGTGGAAAAATGTCAAAATCTCTTGGATATGATTACACTGAGATATTATAATAATATTAAGATACTGATATCATATAAATATAAAAAATACAAAGAAATGCATACATGTATGCTAATGTCAGAAGAACCATTCACTATAAATCTCGTATCCACGTTCCCCTGGGATTACATCATCAAAGGGTCGTTTAAACGTCTGTATTAAATCACAAATTTTCCTGAGATCGTTGTTGAAGCGCACGTTGAAGCACCCACGTATGTCGAGCACGCGAAGACCCTTGCAGTTGCATATGATATATCGCAGTGTGTCTCCACTGAACATGCCTGAGCCCATCTTTAGGTGCTCGAGACACGACATCGATTCGGCCACGGCCTTTCCCTCCGTCTTGTTTAATGTGTTCAGCACGAATCTGTTCTTGACCATGAAATATGGAGGGGGCATGTTCCTTCTCAGCTTGATCAGACGGTGGCAATACTTGCCGGCAGAAAATATTCTAGTCGACGTGATATAAAGGCAGTTGCTAATGTCGAGTTCTACCAACACCGGAAGAAACTCCAAGTGTCTCATGAAAGTTTCATCACTCATGTCGTACTTCGGAATGCGCAGCACAGTTAGAAATTTTCCGCTGTATTATTAAAAGGGAAAAACATCAATAAAAATTAACAAAGTATACGTAAAATTTTGTAATAGAAAAAATAAAGTATTAGAAAAAGACAAAACAAAATTTTGTACAGGCCTTAAACATACAAAAGGGAAGGCCGCTTCGTCGAGCTTGTACGCGGAGAAGGACAATAGATATCCCCCACTGCGAGCCACGAGCTTCTTTACGGTCAAACTAATCTTAGCGGTTCGTTGGGCCCTCTGGCACCACTGTTCCAAGTCCACCTTGGACCAATTGTCAAAGGGACCGTTGAGTGCCTTCCACCAAGAACGGCAAACTGGGGCCGTGTTGCACATGACCTCGTCCGTCGACATCCCCGACAGTACCAGTATCATCGAAAGAATCTCCGTAGGGATGATGGTCCATCCGCTGCAGTTGATCTTGCTCCTCTCCATTGCGACTCTTCTTCTTCTCTCCTTTGTTTCTCTCTAGTCAGATGGGTTCTTTTCTTTGGAAAATGATATTTAGCCCGCTCGTTTCGGGGGTGTAAACGGCTCGTGGAGGGGTATGACCGGACAAGAAAAAGACTATTTGGAAATAAAATTAATGTCACTGTATTAATATTAGTTTCAATTATATTGTAAATTTTAAATTAACAGAAATGCTACTGTAGATTTAATATTAATGCTAGTTCCAATAATATTGTAGATTGTAAATAAAAAGAATAGAATTTTAACTTTAACTACTTTTAAGTTGTAAATTTAAATCTAAGTTTAAATGTTAAATCAAAAACTAATTTAAATTTAGTATTAATATTAGTTTCAATAATATTGTGAATTTTAAATTAACAGAAATGTCACTATATTAGAAACCTAGCTTGACACGTCCCGCTCTCGTTGGAGCGATCGTCCTCGCTAAGGCATGATGCAATATGAGCCTAGATTGCGCTCATGCAAGGCAGGTCCATAATGGCCGATTACAGGCTAAGCGACGGGGTCGTCGCACAGAAGTCCCAAGCAGAAGTATTGAATAACAACAGCGAAAAATTAAATACAAAACACAAGTCATTCAAAATGCTCTTTATTGATATTGAAACAAAGATTATAATTGTGGTGCGCGGCTAAGATTACAATCACTCTAGCTCACTCTTCTCATATTACAAGTCACTCTGCTCTCTCTCATCTCTCAATACAATTTGAGTAGACCAGCGGAAGCTTCGGATAGGCGATGTCCATACATCATGTCTTGTATAAGTCCAGTCTTCAATCCGCCCGCGTACCTCGAAACACCAAGGAACTCCATGCCTCGACACATCCAAGCGAGCTCCGTCCCGATCTATCACCTGCACATTAAACTGGTGGGGTATTAGTACTCAACTGTACTGCTGGAATGAGCTCCTCACCCACCCATACAAAACCAACACATTACTTTACTTTTGTGCTACATAGTTCCCTTGTGATTGTCTTTCGAGTCTTGCCTTAGGATCAATTTTAATATTAAGATGTTGACATCTTGGTCTATTTGTGTCTCTAGACCGTTCGTCAGGTTAATGCATCGCTAACTTCCTTATCCTTGCCTCTAGACCATTCCCGTGTTTGTAGCGTCAACTTATTGACTTGTACCATGGAGAAACTGATCGTCGTGTGGAAGCATTAGTTGAAAAGGTTCAACCCCCTCACCACACTCAAGAAGAAAAGAAAGAGATTACAATTGAAATCGCTCACCAACCGTAGCAATCTCTTTAACCGAAGTTGACGACCTCTCGATTAGATCTCTTCTTCCTTCTGTCTTGGATGGTGAAGTCCTAAGAGCAAAATACGGAACTTTCTCTTAGATTTCCTGTGGATGAGCACCTCGAATCTCCACTTTTTGTGCTATGCTTTGTGCCTCCAGCCTCACCCTATATATATATAGGATGAGAAAAACCTATTTTAGTACATAATAGGATTTCTTAAATAGGAAGCCCACAAATAAGAATCTTACTACACCTAAAATGGCCCATCAACATCTTATTTTAGATTATAATAGGATCTCTTAAATATGAAACTCCCAAATAAGAATCATGTTATATCTAAAATAGCCCAACGCTAATTGTGGACATCCAAATCAAATTAAATTAAATATTCAATCATATTTGGACTCCAAAAATATGCTATTACGAAAACCAGACTGGACTCCAACAATCTTCCCCTCCAGTCTGATGAGAGGGTGTTGACCCCATGGCTCCTCAACTGGACTCCATACCTGTCGTCATGTGACAGAGTTCCTGCTCCCCCATGCTACTGATCTTCGATCCCCCAAGCTGCTTTGCATCTTCCTTCATCTCCACCTCCTCGACCGTAACGTCGATGCTAGCTGCCATGCGTAGCACCTGTCACGACCCGCACCCACTGTGAGGGGCACAAGTACGTAATGACGCCTAGCCTACGCCGCAGTGTCGGCGGTAGAATGATGTCCTAGGTTACTATCTAAGCAACAACTCACGCAATTATATAATGTACTTGTCAAATCTCAACTCCGAACGGAGGACAAGTATAGATACATTGAAATCTCAATCACAGTCTAAGCACGATATGATAAAACAGAAATTTATAACTAAGACTAAATACAACAATAAAACCAACTACTAAAATAATATAATCTCTAACAATCTCAAAACAACATATCTCAACTTATTTACAACTCAAGTTCTAAAACATGAAATCTAAACCAAGTCACTAGCAAATCTCCCGATCACTCCTGAGTGTCGGGGCCAAAGGTAGCCATCCCGTCTCCGGGTCCATAATAAGTTGGGCAAGTGTCCTCAGGGCAATCATCTATAAAAATTTTAACAGGTCCAGTCAGGACAGGAATGAGTACAACTCATCAAGAAATCCCAAGTAAATGACAGAGAACTATAAAACAGTTATAGACAGTTATATTGATGAACATGGCAGTTTATACGAGTAATGATGTAGAGAACAGTTAAGGTACAAGAAAAGTAAAGTAACTAAATAAGAAAAGAAATATGGCAATGAAGACTGTAAAATATAATCTAGCTGAACTAGAGTAGCATGATATAAGTCCAGACAGTATAATAAGAGTCAAGTGTGAGTCTAGACAATCTAATCTAATACCAGGTGATTCCAGTACAAGATGAGTCCGGTATAAGGTGAGTCCAATCAGTGATCAAAGGTTCCAGGGTAAGTTCAGACTATACTCTAACAGTATGTTTTAAAATATCGAGATCGACATGTGAACGGCTGTAGGTAATACGGCATACCGCACACTCGGCAAAGTGTGGCATGACTATCATTCTAGTAAATTCCAAGGGAGTGGTTCCAGTATTGGGAATGTTCACATGTCTACTGCAATATTTCCCCGCCCAACAAGTACAAGTGAATCCATAACCCGACACGAAATGAGTACAAGTCCAGCCAGAACACGAATGATTCCAGTAAATGATTTTAGAGTGATTCCAGTAGGTGATTCCAGAAATAGAGGCCAGACATGAATAAGTGATTGTCGCATGAAATAGATCCAACAATATCAATCGTGTTTGTAATATAGAATCAAATAGAGCTAACTACAACTGAAATACAGTAATCGACAAGTAAATGGAAGAATTATCAGAGAATGTACTCGCCTGCTACTCTAAAAAGAGTAGTGTAATATCTGATATCTGCACCGAAGTCACAATATCCTAAATAGAGCAATACGGGTTATAATATGTTTAAAATAAGGTAAATGAAGTCTATGATGCAATCTACATGATTTCTAAGTCAATCTAGGTCAAAGTCAACTCTAAGTCAAACCTGGTCAACTGTCTAGGTCAACTAGGTCATGGTCAAACTTGGTCAACTCTTGGTCAACCCAAGTCAACATCTAGTCAACTAGGCCTAACCTAAATCTATACTAGCAATCTAGCACAAATACAAGCCAAACTAGGCTATCACACACGTAAGTTTAAATATACTCATAATATAGGTAGGTATCCACATAGTCTATAGCCTAATACAAAAATGCACATACATAGATACATATCTACTTGTATTTCATTACATAACCTACATGCTTGCATTCATTCTTGATACTTACATATTTAGCATACTTGTAACATATTCCCATTCATGCATTCATTCCTATATCATGTGTAGCATAACTCATGTGCACTAAAGTTCAATTGATAGAGTGGTGTGTGTAACATAAGGTAAAACCAATGTGATAGAAAACAGTAGAGTGTCAATGTATGTTTTCAGAATTTTAGAGTGTGAGGGAATAAAGAGTGTATGTGTCAAGCGTGGCAATATACAAGATGTGTGTGTGAATGACAGCCTTGTGTGGTAGTGTGTGTGACTGTTTGTACATGTGAGGGTGTGTGATACCACACGAGTGTGTGTCAAGTGACAGGGATAGTGTTCTCAGTTTTAGGTGCGAGTGTCATAATAGGAAACAGTGAATGTAGATTGAGGGGTGATTGAGTGAGTGAGTGTGCATAGAAAAACTAAAATCAGTGATTGGATGATACATAGCTAGCTAATAGGGTGCATTGACAGTTAACAGTCTTAAACCCAATTTGAAAACAACCCTCAAACACAATCATAAACTCAACAAACAATTAAGAATTAATCCAAATCTCAGATATGGCAGTTTAGTTAAAAATAGGAAATGAATTAGTGTAATGTGTCCATGAGTATATGTCACGACCCGTACCTACTGTGAGGGTACGAGAACATAACAACGCCCAGCCTACGCCACAGTGTCGGCGGTAGAACGATGTCCGAGGTCAATTATCTAACAATATAAGGGTACCTGTACAGTATATACACTCCGAATAGAGGTGACATAGCAATATACAGTCTCAATCACATCTAAGGCAGAATGATAAGATAGAAAGATAGATAGATAAATACTGAAATGAAAGGATCCACATAAATTCAACCAGAGAGTCTAATTGTCTAAGATAACAACTCAAGAAACATCCAGAATACAAAGTCTCAACTACAGAATATGAAAGAATATATACAATCCGGATCTCAAATAACATAATAGAGCCTAACTAAACTAGTCTAGGCAGTAGGGATAATGTCATCAGCTAGAGCTGGGTCCTCCTGAGAGTCCAGCTCACAAGTGTCGTCTAGATGGGCTCCATAGTAGGTCGGGCAGAAGTCCTCGGTATCATCTGTAATATTTTTAACAGGTTCAGTCAGGACTGGAGCGAGCACAAAATATCTCACGCAGTTCATATCAAGTTAGAAAATATAAAGCATGCAATAGAGTAAGGTACAGAAAATGCTGAAAGAAGAATATATATGAAAAACAACAGAGTTTTGATAATAGGAAATATCTATATATGATAAGTAAGAAATGTAAGCAATATGTGATTTAGACTACAATATGGTTATGTAAACGGTTTAGGATAATGCAATGGTAACTCCATTGTACGTGAGTGCACAATAGACATATACAATAGTTATACATTGTTGTACAATAGGATTTGATTACATAACCAATTCTACTCCCCCTCTCCAATCAATACACAAGGATCCACTCCAGTTACGTTATCTTATACAATAGTGTACAATGTTATATAATAGATGTACAATGTTATACAATAGTTGTACAATGGTCTATCAATGGGACTCATGTGATAATGTGAGTACAATATGCACAATGACTATACAAGGATAAGGGTATTCAATAAATATAATATGTAAGTGAAACGCACGTCACAATATGTATTTAGTGAATATAAGGGGATAATATCTCAAAAGAAGATCCATATAGTACCAATCCGTGATAACAATCGTGTCAGCATCAAGTACCGTAATCTAGAGCAAGAATGTAAATCCAGACAAGTATGAAACAGTCAGAGAATATACTCGCCTGATCTCCTGAATATCTGAAAGAAAACTACTGCCTGAGGAATGGTGTTTGCCTCCTATCAGAACAGTACAAGTCACTACATGTCTAAAATAATAATAAGATGCATTACAATGTATTCTATATGAATCTAGGTCAATCTAGGTCAAACCTAAGTCATACTAGGTCATACTGGATCATACTGGATCATATCAGGTCACTGGGAGCCAATCCAAGTCAAACTAGATCAAACGGGTCAAAGGTTGACTTACAGTTGACTTTTGGTCAAAAAGTCAACTCTGGTCAACTCTGGTCAACACTGAGTCAATCCTAGGTCAAACAAGTCAAATGTTGACTAACAGTTGATTTTTAGTCAACTTGTCAACTCTGGTTTGGTTTCGATCAAATATAGTCACTTAAAGGCTAAGTTTGACTCTCGGTTGACTTTTGTTGACTTTTGGTCAAAATGGTCAACCGAAGTCAGAACTAGTCTAGGAGCACTATATTTGATCATTACCAAACAAAGAAACCAAGTTCTAACCATATCTTAGACTCTAGACTCAAATACCTTATTCCTAGGTAAAACTTATATTACCTTACCAAGGTAAATCTCGATACCTTGCCCAATACAAAGGAAACTCCGCTAATATCCAAGATACTAGCCTAGGCTCCTTAGGATAGCTAGATACTATCCTATCTAAGGTTTACCTACAAAAAAATATAGGTATCCTAGGTATCTAACCTATCTTAGAACATGTGTTGGTCATTTACCCATTACCTTACCTTTACCCTTGTACCATTCTCACATTTACCCAAACACTCACGTACACACAAACTCACTCACTCTCTCACTCACACATGGCTCCCATATAGGCTCTCCTATAAGTTTACATATAGGCTAATACCTTTAGGCTACTAGCTATATATCTACTCCTTATAGACACTTATATGTATACCCACACATACACACAAACTTTAAGCTCACACACATATGGTATATAGCTACATATATATATACTCACCTATATACCCATATCTAGACACACAAACATATCCAATAGCTCACTCACATATATGAGTCTAGGTTCACACACACACACAAGCTTACACAAACACACACAAGGCATAAAGGGCTGTCCATTTGTGGCTGCCAAGGGGCTGTCCAAATATGGACTGGTACATGGGTTTAAGGACTGTTTTAGGACCTGTTATAGGCTGAACAAGGGGTCTAAGTGCTGTCCAAATATGGATTGATTTTTGGGTGTATCAAAGGGTATTAGATGGGCTGATATTGGGTGGTTTGATGGGTTGAATTGTAGTACAAAAATGACATCTATTTAGGGACTGGATTGGGGTTGCTATGGCTGTCATTTGGACAGGGTTTTTGGGGCTTTATAGATTGGTTTAGGGATGGACAAAGGGGACAGCCATGGTTTGCAAATGGGCTGAAATGGGGACTAAATTGGACAGGTTTTGGACTGCCACTTAAGGCTGAAATGTGGGCTGTTTAAGGGATGTAAATGGCTGTCAATGGGTAGTTTTTAGGGACAGATGGGGTGTGAAAACCGCAAATTTAGATTTCATATTTAAATTATAATTGTGTTGTTAAATAAAATTTTTGCTAAATAATATTAATATTAATTAAATTAGTGAATTTATGAAAAATATTTTCAAAATAAAAAAAAAATTGGATTTTTGGTTTTATCCCGAACCAAGACCCGTTCTTATTTCCGAAAACAAATATCGGCTTCATATAAAATTTTAAGTTAATTAATTTTAAAAAAATGATGATTATTATATTCTGGAATTTTGAATTGTTGGGTCTGACCCGAGTCTGTACCCAGTTTTCGTCCCGAACCCAAAACTAGGTTTCATTTCAAAAGATTATCTTTAAATAAAATTTTGAATTATTAAACAAATTACAACTTTCATTAATATATATATACAACTTTCATTTATTTCTTTACTCTCTCTCTCTCTTTCTTAAAAAAAAACTTAGTATTCATCAGAAGAAAGGAAACCTTTCCTTTTTCCTAACGTGCGTGAGCTGTCGACCTCCATGGCTTCCACGACCGGCCACCCCGACTCCTCCTTTCGTCTTTCCGAAACCCCCAAAACTTTCTTCTATATAAACCCCTTTCTTTTCCTCCATTCTCCATCACCACACTTCACCACAAACCCTAACCCCCAATTTTTTCGGCAAACCCGACCACCGTCGACGCTTCCCGGCCGACCCCAGGCCGGATCCGCCGTCTCCTCTACCTGGCGCCACCTTCCCGAGGCTGCGCCCGCTACCCGCCGAGTCCAGCACCCTCCGTCCGAGTCCGGCGCACCCCTCGCCGTCGATCCCGGCAGCCCGACCCGCGCGGCTCCCCGACGCGACTCCCCGCCGGCCTCCTTCGCCCGGCGCACCTCCGGCACGACCCCCTTCGCGCGCCCCTAGCCCGGCCTTCCGCCGGCGCACTTCCCCGGCTCTCCGCGGTTGACCCCCTGTCGATCCCCGATTTGCTGTCCAATGCTTCTGTGCGCGTGGCGCTGTCCCGAGGAGCCGTTCCCCGTAAGTTTCTGACGTGATTTCGGTTCTGTTCCGCGGTTTCGCGTGTTCTGAGTCCGAGGCATCACTTCGGATTCCTTCGATTTCGGTAACTTCTGGATAGTCCCATAATTCTCTATTAGTCTGTGATGAAAACTGGTCCACCGATTCCTTCGGGAATTTGGACTGTTGGTTACGTTTCAATTACGTTACCATTTTTCCGAAGTTTCTTCGGAATTTGTATGCTGTTGGTTTGCTTCGTTGATCTTTCTGATTTCGGAATTTTCGAACACTTGTTGGATAGGTCCTGAGATTTTTGGTAGTAAAGTTAGAAGCTTCTGTTTTCCGAAGTTCATTTCGGAAGAAGTTCTGGTTTGACGTTTTTAGGCTGTGGATATTATCTTCGGGTTTTTGGATATTATTTTCTGTTTGAAAATTGGGTTTCCGGTTTGGGATTATTTGCAGAAAAAATCGGCGCGTTTCCCAGTTTTGGGTTATCCCGAAAATAGAGGGAATGCTGCCAAACTTTCTATAAAAATTTGATTATATAATTTTAAAATAAATTTCGGAAAAGAATACTATTTTTGAATTTATTTGGGCGACGACCGTATTGGTCAATGGGCCCTAGTGAAATGCAAACGCACCGGTCTGTCCGGACGTTGAGGCAGAGTAGCTGTAAGTGAAGATTGGACCAGTTCTGAGACTCATACTATTTTATTTTTAAATTAAAAATTATTAGTTATTATTATTATGTAATTTTGTAGGTAATTTACAAGACTAACATTTTCTTTCTCTTATTTTAATTCATGGAAATGTAAGGACATAAGCTCATTTATTTATTTTTTTGTAAATTTGTAATAAGTAGGAATTAGCTGTGGATTTTCTGGGATTGTGAACGCGTAGGATTAATTAATATTAATATTAATTATTAGTTAGAAATTCACGATTTTCTCATTTAAAGAAAAGAAAATATATTTATATATATATATAATTATAAAATACTAAATTTTTTCCAATAAATTGATAAAAACAAGTTTTTCGAAATAAAATATAAATTTAATGCACTAGAAAAACGTGTTTTTGATTTTGTTGGTTAATACAAGACTAAAAATTGACTAGAAGACAAAATCTAGAGATTGTAACTAGATAATTCTAGAGTTGTGGTTTCTGAGACAAATTCTCGGAATGTAGGATTTCAAGGAAGAGTGTGACTGTTCAAATCCCGAAGTACCAATCTCGTCCAAACTGAGAAGTTTAAAGGCAAGTACATTTATGTAAATTTACGATTATTTTAACAATCATTTCATTGTAATTTTAAACCACTATTATACACGAACTCTTTCGAGAGTACTGACCGTACTGTTGGGGACTGGGGGAGTAGAGTAGTGGATATGACCAAATCCAAAATTAGGATAACTGACTGTATTAGCTTTCCCCTCTTCACACGGGGACAAGCCATACCGTATCGCTAGGATACTACTGTAACCCAATCCGGTCATATTTATTACCTATTCACATCACTGTACTGTATTGTTTCAAAACTATTCATCTTCAAACTGTTTAAAAGTGCAAGATATTAATTGTCATTTTAATTGTTAAAATTTGCATAAATTGTACTTTGCTCCTTTCCTGACTGGATAACCGTAGGTACTACTGATGACCTGGAGTTGCTGATCAATAGCTACTATGATCCTGATTTGTACCCGGCGGTACTTCCATCTGAGGAGGATGTTGTGGCGTCTCCATAGATGCTACTTTAGTTTGAGAGTTTAGTTGTTTCTATGTTATTTCTAGTTACGAATCCTTGTAACAGAACAAGTTTTAAATTATCGATTAAATAAAAGTTGTGGCAATCTTAGTATTTGTTGTTGATTTACCTGCATATGGATTACAGCTTACTGCCGCCGTCTCATCAACGGTGCAGGCTGGGCATGATTCGATTCGACCCAAGTATTTGGAGACTGGGTCATGACATGTTTTTAGTGGTGGCCCATGCAGGTCCAATCAACAACTTAGGAAAACCTAGTTGGAGACATATAGAACACTAGAACATTAATTTGTCACAACATAGGACCGAAATATATTATAAATAAATATTTTTGTTTGATTATAGATAGGCTACCTTGCTTATGTTTATATCCTAAACCTTCCAGAGAATGGCCACTGACAAAACCAACCCTGCTGGCGATAGGATGTCAACACCTGATCATACCCTACCTCCCCAATCAAGTCCGGATCCTACACCTCGGCAACTGGCCGACCGTCCCCTTAATATGACGACGGATCCATCATCTTCTCGGACGGAGATGCAACCCCCTGTGGTTTCGCCCACTCCAGCTGCCCCACCGGTGCCTGTGGACCCCACCGACCTCATAGGTCTGCTAAGAGGAGTGCTAGAAGCTCAGAGAACTCAAGCTGAAGCTCATCGCGAGCAGACGGCCATTATGAGAGAAGGCATGGAGAATGCCCATAGCGTGGCAATGGCTGCACTAGAAAGAGGAGAAGCAGCTCAATAGGAACCAAGGCCTGCCAAGGTAAACATAAATTTAAGGATTAATTTATGTAATATTAAGGCCATTTAATTAATGGAAATCATATTGCCAAGGTGGGCGATATTGAAAGTTTCAAGAAGCAGAACCCTCGACCCTTCAAGGGAACCGAAGGAATTGTCTATGCTGATGAATGGCTCGATAGTATGGAGCGTCTTCTAAGCATTGCTCGGCTTCCAGAAGACCTCAAGGCTGAAGCAGTGGGACTCCAACTGCATAATGTAGCAAGCACCTGGTATCGGAATGAATCCCGACTCCAGGATAGGCAGATTGACTGGGACACCTTCAAGAGGTTATTCCAGAGGAAGTTCTTCCCAACTTCAGAGTTGTGGGAGATGGAGCGACAATTCTAGAACCTGAAGCAGGGCAACATGACTGTGGAAGAGTATGCTGCTGAATTCGGCCAGCTCAGCCGATTTGCCAAGAACCTGGTAGCTGACCCTGACGATCGTGCTGAAAGGTTCAGATATGGACTAAGAGAAGAGATCCGCACCCATGTGATCTCAGGCGGTGCTAAGACCTATGAAAAGATCCTGGAGCGAGCTCAAGACATAGAGAAGAGCCAACCTGCCCGTTCGAAAAGAGATTATCCTGGAACTAACAACTTCCAGGGTAATCAGAAGAAACCCAACAACAACAGCAACAACAACAACCGTCCTCCCTACCAGCAGGCGAGGAACAATGACAAGGCGCCTCAGAGGTAGATCCCTGTCTGCGACTTTTGCAAGAGGCCGGGACATCTGGCAGACATATGCAGGAAGAGGCTAGGGCACTGCCTAGTCTGTGGGTCTTCCACCCATCAAGTGAGGGACTGCCCTTTGTCAACTAACCGGACTGGAGCAACTCCGCAGAAAGGACCTCTGCCCATTCAGCAACAACAGTTTGGGCAACATCAACAGAAGACGGGGCGAGTTTTTGCTCTGACAGCAGAGGAACCAGAGCCAGCTCAGGAACCTGTAGCGGATGCCATATCAGGTTCTATCTATGTGCATTCCTACCCTGCCTTAGCTTTATTTGATTCGGGAGCATCACATAGTTTCATAGCCACCAGATTCATATCTGCACACCATATAGTTACTGGCTTTAGCAAGAAGATCTGTAGGGTTATGACTGGAGGAGGACCCCTACCTATTACTGAGATCTGTGAATGCCCTATCACCATAGCTGGCCATAACTTTATAGCACCTTTGCTTGTCATGCCCTTACCTAACTATGATGTAGTCCTAGGGATGGACTGGTTAAGTAAGCAGCATGCGCTGATAGACTGTCATCGAGGATGTGTAGTCTTCAGCCCACCTGGAGAACCGGAGTTTGAAATCTCTCGAACTCCGGAGGAGATGGAATGTGTTACCTATACCTCTATCACTGAAGAGTCCGGACCTCCACACCCTATCATAGCGGAATTCATAGATGTTTTCCCTGATAGTCTGCCTGGGCTACCCCCAGGCCGGGACATAGAGTTCACCATTGACCTAGTCCCCGGCTCTTCCCCTATTTTTAAGGGATGCTACAGAGTCAACCCGAAGGAGGCCAAGGAGATGAAGGACCAGATCAATGAACTGAAGGCTCTGGGATTCATTCGAGACGGAGCTTCACCCTGGGGAGCACCTGTCTTGTTTGTTCCCAAGAAGGACGAAACTGTGAGGATGTGCATCGACTACCGGGCGCTGAATAATATCACCATCAAGAATAAGTACCCTTTGCCCCGTATCGATGACCTGTTTGACCAACTCAGTGGAGCCAAGGTGTTCTCGAAGATTGACCTCAGATCCGGCTACCATCAGATCAAGGTCAGGAAGGAAGATATTCCTAAAACGGCATTCAACACCAAGTATGGGCAGTTTGAATTCTTGGTCATGCCGTTTGGACTAACAAATGCTCCTGCGGTGTTCATGAACCTTATGAACAAGGTTTTCCATGAATACTTAGACCAGTTTGTTGTCGTCTTCATTGATGACATACTGATCTATTCGAAGACGGAGGAGGAGCACGAAGAGCACCTCAGGAAAGTTCTGGAAACTTTGAGGAAAGAGAAGTTATATGGTAAGCTATCCAAATGTGAATTCTTTCTAGACAAAGTGGATTTTCTTGGCCATGTTGTCACAGGAGAAGGAATTTCGGTGGATCCTAAGAAGATAGCTGCTGTGGAGAGGTGGTCTACCCCAAGTTCAGTTCCTGAGATCAGAAGTTTCTTGGGCTTGGCTGGCTACTACCGGAAGTTTGTGAAGGATTTTGCCAGAATTGCTGAACCGATGACGAAGCTGACTCGGAAGAATGAAGAGTTCGTCTGGACGGAAGATTGCCAGGCTGCATTCGAGGAGCTGAAGAAGAGGCTTACCACTGCACCAATCCTTGCGCTACCCGCATGATCCGGTGGTTTCACAATCTACAGTGATGCCTCTAGAAAAGTACTGGGATGTGTTCTTCAACAGAATGGGAAAGTGATTGCTTACGCATCTAGGCAATTACGGAACCATGAGAAGAATTATCCCACACATGACCTGGAGCTTGCGGCAGTTATCTTTGCGTTGAAGCTATAGAAACATTATCTCTATGTAGAGAGAGTGGAAATATATACAGACCACAAAAGTCTGAAATATATTTTTACTCAGAAAGAGCTAAACATGAGACAGAGAAGATGGCTGGAACTAATGAAGGACTTTGACATCGACCTACAATACCACCCGGGTAAGGCTAATGCCGTCGCTGATGCACTTAGTCGATACCCAGTAGCGATGTTCTTGACCAAGGAGCGGCACCTGCTAGAGGACATCGAGAAGCTTAGATTAGAGATCATATTGTCTGGAGATAGAAGGATGGAGCTGGATGCTGATTCAGTACTGATGAAGTTGCAAGTGAGCTCGTATCTGATGGACAAGATCAAGGAGACTCAGTTTCAAGACGAGGCACTTTGCAAACTGAGAGATCAAGTGTTGGCAGGAACACTTAAGGGTTTCTCAATCGCCAGCGATGGAGGTTTGAAGAATGGTACGAGGCTTTGTGTACCATCTGGCGAACTGAAGAATGAACTGATGAAGGAAGCGCACCAATCGCAGTATTCTATACATCCTGGAGCTAATAAGATGTATCGAGATATGCGTACTATTGTTTGGTGGTATGGAATGAAGAAAGATGTGTCCAGATTCGTGGCGAGATGTTTGATATGTCAACAAGTGAAGGCCAGTAGACAGAGACCCGCAGGACTTCTACAACCGCTGGACATTCCAGAGTGGAAGTGGGAGCACATCACAATGGACTTCGTGTCAGGTTTGCCTCGTTCCCAAGGAGGGAAGGATGCCATCTGGGTTATAGTGGACCGACTAACCAAGTCAGCTCACTTTATTCCCTTCAAGGTTGGTTTATCCACCGAGAAGTTGGCGGCACTATACATGCGACACATCTATCAGATTCATGGAGTACCGGTAAGCATTGTATCTGACCGAGACACTCGTTTTACCTCTCATTTTTGGAAAAGTTTGCATGACAGCCTGGGGACACAGTTGAAGTTCAGCACTGCCTATCACCCCCAGACAGATGGTCAATCAGAGAGGACGATTCAGACACTGGAGGATATGCTGAGATCGTGTGTCTTGGAGTTCGGAGGATCGTGGGAAGACCATTTGCACTTGGTAGAGTTTTCTTATAATAACAGCTACCAAGCCAGCATTGGTATGACCCCATTTGAGGCTCTGTATGGACGTCGTTGTCGTACACCATTGGCATGGGATGACGTAGGAGAAAGAGTACTGCTGGGCCCAGAGATGGTGACCGACGCAGCAGAGAAGGTGAAGATAATCAGAGATAAGCTCAAAATTGCCCAGGACAGATAGAAGCATTGGGCAGACAGCAGTCGTCAACCACTGGAGTTTGAAGAAGGAGATAAAGTCTTTGTGAAGATTTCTCCTACAAGAGGAACTATCCGATTTGGCAGAGCTGGGAAATTGAGTCCCAGATATATCGGACCATTTCAAGTTCTGAGCCGGATTGGAGAAGTGGCATATAGGTTAGCTCTACCAGCTAATCTAGAGGGCGTGCACAATGTCTTCCATGTCTCACAGCTTAGAGACTACGTTCCTGATGAGAATCACATCTTAGACCACTCAGAGCTGGAGATTGGACCGAGCCTCACTATGCCTGAGAAGCCAGTGGCGATTTTAGACCGAGGCGAGAAGAGGACCAGGACTTCAGTGCCTCCCATAGTCAGAGTTATGTGGAGGCATGATTCCCCAGGCGATTCTACCTGGGAACGAGAGGATGAGATGCGGAAGAAGTACCCATATTTGTTTGAGACCTGAGGTAATTCCTAACCTTAATCATTTAAATTTCGAGGACGAAATTTTCTAGGGAGGAAAGGTTGTGAAAACCGCAAATTTAGATTTCATATTTAAATTATAATTGTGTTGTTAAATAAAAATTTTGCTAAATAATATTAATATTAATTAAATTAGTGAATTTATGAAAAATATTTTCAAAATAAAAAAAAATTGGATATTTGGTTTTATTCCGAACCAAGACCCGTTCTTATTTCCGAAAACAAATATCGGCTTCATATAAAATTTTAAGTTAATTAATTTAAAAAAAATGATGATTATTATATTCTGGAATTTTGAATTGTTGGGTCTGACCCGAGTCTGTACCCAGTTTCCGTCCCGAACCCAAAACTAGGTTTCATTTCAAAAGATTATCTTCAAATAAATTTTGAATTATTAAACAAATTACAACTTTCATTAATATATATATACAACTTTCATTTAGTCTTTACTCTCTCTCTCTCTCTTTCTTAAAAAAAAACTTAGTATTCATCAGAAGAAAGGAAACCTTTCCTTTTCCCTAACGTGCGTGAGCTGCCGACCTCCATGGCTTCCACGACCGGCCACCCCGACTCCTCCTTTCGTCTTCCCGAAACCCCTAAAACTTTCTCCTATATAAACCCCTTCCTTTTCCTCCATTCTCCATCACCACACTTCACCACAAACCCTAACCCCCAATTTTTTCGGCAAACCCGACCACCGTCGACGCTTCCAGGCCGACCCCAGGCCGGATCCGCCGTCTCCTCTGCCTGGCGCCACCTTCCCGAGGCTGCGCCCGCTACCCGCCGAGTCCAGCACCCTCCGCCCGAGTCCGACGTACCCCTCGCCGTCGATCCCGGCAGCCCGACCCGCGCGGCTCCCCGGCACGACTCCCCGCCGGCCTCCTTCGCCCGGCGCACCTCCGGCCCGACCCCCTTCGCGCGCCCCTAGCCCGGCCTTCCGCCGGCGCACTTCCCCGGCTCTCCGCGGTTGACCCCCTGTCGATCCCCGATTTGCTGTCCAGTGCTTCTGTGCGCGTGGCGCTGTCCCGAGGAGCCGTTCCCCGTGAGTTTCTGACGTGATTTCGATTCTGTTCCGCGGTTCCGCGTGTTCTGAGTCCGAGGCATCACTTCGGATTCCTTCGATTTCGGTAACTTCTGGATAGTCCCATAATTCTCTATTAGTATGTGATGAAAACTGGTCCACCGATTCCTTCGGGAATTCGGATTGTTGGTTACGTTTCAATTACGTTACCATTTTTCCGAAGTTTCTTCGGAATTTGTATGCTGTTGGTTTGCTTCGTTGATCTTTCTGATTTCGGAATTTTTGAACACTTGTTGGATAGGTCCTGAGATTTTTGGTAGTAAAGTTAGAAGCTTCTGTTTTCCGAAGTTCATTCCGAAAGAAGTTCTGGTTTGACGTTTTTAGGCTGTGGATATTATCTTCGGGTTTTTGGATATTATTTTCTGTTTGAAAATTGGGTTTCCGGTTTGGGATTATTTGCAGGAAAAATCGGCGCGTTTCCCAGTTTTGGGTTATCCCGAAAATAGAGGGAATGCTGCCGAAATTTCTATAAAAATTTGATTATATAATTTTAAAATAAATTTCGGAAAAGAATACTATTTTTGAATTTATTTGGGCGACGACCGTATTGGTCAATGGGCCCCAGTGAAATGCAAACGCACCGGTCTGTCCGGACGTTGAGGCAGAGTAGCTGTAAGTGAAGATTGGACCAGTTCTGAGACTCATACTATTTTATTTTTAAATTAGAAATTATTAGTTATTATTATTATATAATTTTGTAGGTAATTTACAATACTAACATTTTCTTTCTCTTATTTTAATTCATGGAAATGTAAGGGCATAAGCTCATTTTTTTTTTTTTTTGTAAATTTGTAATAAGTAGGAATTAGCTGTGGATTTTCTGGGATTGTGGACGCGTAGGATTAATTAATATTAATATTAATTGTTAGTTAGAAATTCACGATTTTTACATTTAAAGAAAAGAAAATATATTTATATATATATAATTATAAAATACTAAATTTTTCCCAATAAATTGATAAAAACAAGTTTTCCGAAATAAAATATAAATTTAATGTACTAGAAAAACGTGTTTTTGATTGTGTTGGTTAATACAAGACTAAAAATTGACTAGGAGACAAAATCTAGAGATTGTAACTAGATAATTCTAGAGTTGTGATTTCTGAGACAAATTCCCGGAATGTAGGATTTCAAGGAAGAGTGTGACTGTTCAAATCCCGAAGTACCAATCTCGTCCAAACTGAGAAGTTTAAAGGCAAGTACATTTATGTAAATTTACGATTATTTTGACAATCATTTCATTGCAATTTTAAACCACTGTTATACACGAACTCTTTCGAGAGTACTGACCGTACTGTTGGGGACTGGGGGAGTAGAGTAGTGGATATGACCAAATCCAAAATTAGGATAACTGACTTTATTAGCTTTCCCCTCTTCACACGGGGACAAGCCATACCGTATCGCTAGGATACTACTGTAACCCAATCCGGTCATATTCATTACCTATTTACATCACTGTACTGTATTGTTTCAAAACTGTTCATCTTCAAACTGTTTAAAAGTGCATGATATTAATTGTCATTTTAATTGTTAAAATTTGCATAAATTGTACTTTGCTCCTTTCCTGACTGGATAACTGTAGGTACTACTGATGACATGGAGTTGCTGATCAATAGCTACTATGATCCTGATTTGTACCCGACGGTACTTCCATCTAAGGAGGATGTTGTGGCGTCTCCATAGATGCTACTTTAGTTTGAGAGTTTAGTTGTTTCTATGTTATTTCTAGTTATGAATCCTTGTAACAGAACAAGTTTTAAATTATCGATTAAATAAAAGTTGTGGCAATCTTAGTATTTGTTGTTGATTTACCTGCATATGGATTACATCTTACTGCAGCCGTCTCATCAACGGTGCAGGCTGGGCATGATTCGATTCGACCCAAGTATTTGGGGACCGGGTCGTGACATGGGGGCTGTCATGAAGCTGTGTTTAAGGACAGCTATGTAGGGTTTTTAAGGACAGGAATTAGACCGGTAAAGGCTGTGTTTAGGGGTGGTTTGGCTCTCCTTTAAGTTTACGTATAGGCTAATACCTTTAGGCTACTAGTTATATATATCTACTCCTTATAGACACTTATATGTATACCCACACATACACACAAACTTTATGCTCACACACATATGGTATATAGCTACATATATATATACTCACCTATATACCCATATCTAGACACACAAACATATCCAATAGCTCACTCACATATATGAGTCTTGGTTCACACACACACAAGCTTACACAAACACACACAAGGCATAAAGGGCTGTCCATTTGTGGGTGCCAAGGGGCTGTCCAAATATGGACTGGTACATGGGTTTAAGGACTGTTTTAGGACCTGTTATAGGCTGAACAAGGGGTCTAAGTGCTGTCCAAATATGGACTTATTTTTGGGTGTATCAAAGGGGATTAGATGGGCTAATATTGGGTGGTTTGATGGGTTGAATTGTAGTGCCAAAAGGACATCTATTTAGGGACTGGATTGGGGTTGCTATGGCTGTCATTTGGACAGGGTTTTTGGGGCTTTATAGACTGGTTTAGGGATGGACAAAGGGGACAGCCATGGTTTGCAAATGGGATGAAATGGGGACTAAATTGGACAGGTTTTGGACTGCCACTTAAGGCTGAAATGTGGGCTGTTTAAGGGATGTAAATGGCTATCAATGGGTAGTTTTTAGGGACAGTTGGGGGCTGTCATGAAGCTGTGTTTAAGGACAGCTATGTAAGGTTTTTAAGGACAGGAATTAGACCTGTAAAGGCTGTGTTTAGGGGTGGTTTGGACTGATTTAATGGCAGCTATGTAGTGGTTTGATGGGGCCATACAATGGCTGAATTGGCTTCATTTAGGGGCAGATTTTAGGACAACTTGTATGCTGAAATGTGGGGCTAACAAAGGCTGGTGTGGGGCTATTAATGACCAGTCATGGCTGCTATTTTCAGGTGGTATGGACAGCTACTACTCCCCCCTAACACTCTCTATACTTCACTCTCAATCTCTATCACACAATCTCAAACACCCTCCAACACCAATTCCTCTCTAACTAACACATACACACATCAACTCTCAACTACACGCATTCTAAATCCTCCTTGGCCAAACCTCCCACACATGGACACAAATGAAAACACACAATATCACATCTATATACATAGATATATGAGTCACAAGTCACAAATTATATATATATTATATATATATATATATATATATATATATATATATATATATATATATATATATATATATATATATATATATATATATATATATATATATAGAGAGAGAGAGAGAGAGAGAGACTGACATATATATAACCAATTATATATACAATATATAGATAAACCAATATGATACAATATGATACATTGAAAACACACCTCTATTAGAAACTTGAGATTTAACCTCCAAATAATCATCCACAATATATTTATAATAAATACAAGTGTCCAAATAGGTTTCTTCCCACTAGGACACAAGCCTACACATAGGACACTCCTAAAAGTCTCCAAAAGGACAAGAAACGGACACAAATGGAGACACAACCATGAGGGTTATTCCTAAAAAACAACCTATATGCATGTAGGGGTGGATTAGAGGAGAGATTATACCTTCCGGGAGAGAGATTCAAGGGAAAAAACCCTTCCGACACGACACCGACACGTAGAAATTCCAAAAGGACACGAATGAGCTTCGAATCCTCCCAAACTTGGCTAGCACCCTCTAGCTATGGAGTAGAGGAGAAATGAAGAAGATTTGGTGGAAGAAATGAAGGATTTGGAGATGAAATCAATGGAGTTGTTCTCTAAAATTTGGGAAAGAACATGAGAGAGAAAGGAATGGATAGAAATGAAATGAGAGGATGATTCCCCCCTTCCATGATGTGGCCGGCCCCCTATAGGATGAGGTGTCCCATTATGCAATGTCAAAAATACCCCCCACTTGCTTAAATGAATTAAATTAGGAAAGGCTTTTGGTTGAGGCTAAATTAGTCTAGTTTTAAATGCTCTAATTAACTAAACCTATCATAAAATAATTAGTCAAACCACTAACTAAAATAAATATCATGTGGGCCATGGCCAACTAATGTGTGGGTTCACTAGAGTCAAAACTACCCCGGGTCCCCTTTTCAAGTCGGATTGAGCTGAAATTCGAACCCGACTCAAATAACCCCAAAACAATATCATAAATAATAAAATAAATTTTAAAAATATTTCAAAAATACAAAATGACGAAAATACCTATGTTTCTGAAATCTGGGGGTGACAAATTCTTCGAAATTAAAACCAAACAATAGTAAAATATCAAAATCACAAGTCATGGTTTTAAAATAGTTTTAAATAATTAAAAATCACCAAAAATAATATCATGATTTAAATATCATTAATAAAAGATTAAAATTTCAAAATTTCAAAATTATTCTCATTTAGAAAACTGGGTGTTACAAGTCTACCCACCTTAGAAAAATTTCGTCCTTGAAATTAAAATGGTAGTAATCCTTCTAGGTCAAACATAGTCAAGGGTCAACCACTAGTCAATTTCTCAACATTCAAGTACTTGGTCATCAACTGGTCAACTTCTTAGGGTTTTACTATGCTAGCTATCTAAGTATTGGCAACTAGCATTTAGCAAAAGAGAAACTCCATAATAGACTAACTCTTAACCTTACAAATCCTATCAAGTCACACATAACTAAATACCCACAAGCTAAGCACACCAATCCCAACCACATATATATATATGCTCAAGAACAACAACCCATCACATATATCCTAAGTACATCATCTATATATATAGACCTCTTAGTCTTAGGTGAAATTAGAACTATACTCAAGGATAGGCTCTGGTCATGGGTGCCTCACTGGAAAAGGTGAGGGAAAGTAATAATAATCATCAAGGCTGTAAGGCATACTAACATCCTATATGTAAACTGGTTGGTATTATAGATAACAGGAGAATTATCTGCAATGGGTTACTATTCTAACACCAATGCTAACTATCACCTCTATGGTACAGACACTCTACAAGTCATCATATCATTATACTATGAAGGAACTACCTATGAATAAGCTCTACAAAACTAAATATCCCAACTTCTAAGTTATTTACTACCACAGAAGGGTATGATGTTCAAAAACCTTCAAGATACAATCTGATAATCATATGCGTCTGTCCAAAATCATGTTACTCGGAGTCTTCGTCATGCTAGTGAGCAAGGCTACGATAATCACAGAGTCCTTGACTAAGGTACATACCTCTAGGTTCATGGTATTTAAAATTTCTGCATTGTCGCAAGCGACGACAAGAACCTTAAATTCTCACACCCGAAAAATATGTCCAAAATCTGACCATATGTCCTCACTATGCCAGCATACACGACTATCGAAGATTCTAAATCCCATGATCGAGGTGACCTAGTCCATATGATTTTCTCTGAAGAAAAACAAACATAACACAAGAGCAACAAAACAAATTGATCAGTCAACAAGGAGTAGATGGAATCGAATTTCAAGATAGTTATAAGAGGCAATTGTGGAAATAGAATCGAGAAGATCGAAACCTACAGTAAGATCTCCAATGGCTTGTGCATCCTCGACTGTCCTGGCAAAAGCTCGCTCCTGCTGGTTTCCCCTGGTCTGCTGCTGATGCTGCATGAATCGCTGCTGCTGAGAAAAATCGAGAATGAAGGAAAAAGTCTCTGTAAAGACAGAGGTACACCTCCAATGTAGCAGAAATGATAACCTGAGTCGGCACAACAGGAGCTGCAGTCTCGAGGCCCTGATGAACAGGACGAGAGGTGGCCAGCCTCTCGATAGTATTCTCCGAACCGGAGCGATGAGATCGTGTCTCCATAACCATCATGAAGATAGATCAAAACAAGAAGCAATTTCTGAGAATGAAGCAAAAATTCAAAGGAGGACAGTTTATATTCAAGAGAAATCAATAAGCAGCAATTTGGATAAAAGGAATCTGATTAAGAGTTCTTCCTAGTGTGATTGAGTACCCTCAAAATATCCTAATCCTACTGCAGGTTGTAGTGATACTCTAGTTCGAATACCACTACATAAACTCGTCCTGCATGGGCTACCACTAAAAATGTGTCATGACCTGTACCCACTGTGAGGGCACGAGAATGTAACAATGTCCAGCCTACGCCGCAGTATCGGTGGTAGAACGCTGTCCTAGGTTAATCATCTAACAATATAAGGATACCTGTACAGTATACACACTCCGAATGGAGGTGACATAGCAATATACAGTCTCAATCACATCTAAGGCAGAATGATAAGATAGAAAGATAGATAGATAAATACTGAAATTAAAGGATCCACATAAATACAACCAGAGAGTCTAAGTATCTAAGATAACAACTCAAGAAACATCTAGAATACAAAGTCTCAACTACAAAATATGAAAGAATATATACAATCCAGATCTCAAATGACAGAATAGAGCCTAACTAAACTTGTCTAGGCAGTAGGGGTAATATCATCAGCTAGAGCTGGGTCCTCCTGAGAGTCCAGCTCACAAGTGTCGTCTAGATGGGCTCCATAGTAGGTCGGGGAGAAGTCCTCGGTATCATCTGTAATATTTTTAACAGGTCCAGTCAGGACTGGAGCGAGCACAAAACATCTCACGCAGTTCATATCAAGTTAGGAAATATAAAGCATGCAATAGAGTAAGGTACAGGAAACGCTGAAAGAAGAATGTATATAAAAAATAGCAGAGGTTTAATAATAGGAAATATCTATATATGATAAGTAAGAACTGTAAGTAATATGTGATTTAGAGTACAATATGGTTATGTAAACGGTTTAGGACAATGCAATGGTAACTCCATTGTACGTGAGTGCACAATAGACATATACGATAGTTATACAATATTGTACAATAGGATTTGATTACATAACCAATTCTACTCTCCCTCCCCAATCAATACATAAGAATCCACTCCAGTTACGTTATCTTATACAATAGTATATAATGTTATACAATAGATGTACAATGTTATAAAATAGTTGTACAATGGTCTATCCATGGGACTCATGTGATAATGAGAGTATAATATGCACAATGAGTATACAAGGATAAGGGTATTCAATAAATACAATATGTAAGTGAAACACACGTCATAATATGTATTTAGTGAATACAAGGGGATAACATCTCAAAAGAAGATCCATATAGTACCAATCCGAGATAACAATTATGTCAACATCAAGTACAGTAATCTAGAGCAAGAATGTAAATCCAGACAAGTATGAAACGATCAAAGAATGTACTCGCCTGATCTCCTGAATGTCCGGAAGAAAACTACTGTCTGAGGAGTGGTATTTGCCTCCTATCAGAACAGTACAAGTCACTACATGTCTAAAATGATAATAAGATGTATTACAATGCATTCTATATGAATCTAGGTCAATCTAGGTTAAATTTAAGTCATACTAGGTCATACCGGATCATACCAGGTCACTGGGAGTCAATCCAAGTCAAACTAAGTCAAACGGGTCAAAGGTTGACTTACAGTTGACTTTTGGTCAAAAAGTTAACTCTGGTCAACTCTGGTCAATACTGAGTCAACCCTAGGTCAACTAGGTCAAGGTCAAACTTGGTCAACTCTTGGTCAACCCAAGTCAACATCTAGTCAACTAGGCCTAACCCAACCCTATACTAGCAACCTAGCACAAGTACAAGCCAAACTAGGCTATCACACACATAAGTTTAAATATACTCATAATATAGGTAGGTATCCACATAGTCTATAGCCTAATACAAAAATGCACATACATAGATACATATCTACTTGTATTTCATTACATAACCTACATGCTTGCATTCATTCTTGATACTTACATATTTAGCATACTTGTAACATATTCCCATTCATGCATTCATTCATATATCATGTGTAGCATAACTCATGTGCACTAAAGTTCAATTGATAGAGTGGTGTGTGTAACATAAGGTGAAACCAATGTGATAGAAAACAGTAGAGTGTCAATGTATGTTTTCAGAATTTTAGAGTGTGAGGGAATAGAGAGTGTATGTGTCAAGCGTGGCAATATACAAGATGTGTGTGTGAATGACAGCCTTGTGTGGTAGTGTGTGTGACTGTTTGTACATGTGTGGGTGTGTGATATCACACGAGTGTGTGTCAAGTGACAGGGATAGTGTTCTCAGTTTTAGGTGCGAGTGTCACAATAGGAAACAGTAAATGTAGATTGAGGGGTGAGTGAGTGAGTGTTCATAGAAAAACCAAAATCAGTGATTGGATGATACATAGCTAGCTAATAGGGTGCATTGACAGTTAACAGTCTTAAACCCAATTTGAAAACAACCCTCAAACACAATCATAAACTCAACAAACAATTAAGAATTAATCCAAATCTCAGATATGGCAGTTTAGTTAAAAATAGGAAATAAATTAGTGTAATGTGTCCATGAGTATATGTCACGACCCGTACCCACTGTGAGGGTACGAGAACATAACAACGCCCAGCCTACGCCACAGTGTCGACGGTAGAACGCTGTCCTAGGTCAATCATCTAACAATATAAGGGTACCTGTATAGTATATACACTCCGAATAGAGGTGACATAACAATATACAGTCTCAATCACATCTAAGGCAGAATGATAAGATAGAAAGATAGATAGATAAATACTAAAATGAAAGGATCCACATAAATACAACCAGAGAGTCTAAGTGTCTAAGATAACAACTCAAGAAACATCCAGAATACAAAGTCTCAACTACAGAATATGAAAGAATATATATAATCCGGATCTCAAATGACATAATAGAGCCTAACTAAACTAGTCTAGGCAGTAAGGGGTAATGTCATCAGCTAGAGCTGGGTCCTCCTGAGAGTCCAGCTCACAAGTGTCGTCTAGATGGGCTCCATAGTAGTCGGGCAGAAGTCCTGGATATCATCTGTAATATTTTTAACAGGTCCAGTCAGGACTGGAGCGAGCACAAAATATCTCACGTAGTTCATATCAAGTTAGGAAATATAAAGCATACAATAGAGTAAGGTACAGGACACGCTGAAAGAAGAATGTATATGAAAAACAGCAGAGGTTTGACAATAGGAAATATCTATATATGATAAGTAAGAAATGTAAGCAATATATGATTTAGACTACAATATGGTTATGTAAACGGTTTAGGATAATGCAATGGTAACTCCATTGTACGTGAGTGCACAATAGACATATACAATAGTTATACATTGTTGTACAATAGGATTTGATTACATAACCAATTCTACTCTCCCTCTCCAATCAATACACAAGGATCCACTCCAGTTACGTTATCTTATACAATAGTGTACAATATTATACAATAGATGTACAATATTATACAATAGTTGTACAATGGCCTATCCATGGGACTCATGTGATAATAAGAGTACAATATGCATAATGAGTATACAAGGATAAGGGTATTCAATAAATATAATATGTAAGTGAAACGCACGTCACAATATGTATTTAGTGAATACAAGGGGATAACATCTCAAAAGAAGATCCATATAGTACCAATCCGTGATAAAATTTGTGTCAGCATCAAGTACAGTAATCTAGAGCAAGAATGTAAATCCAGACAAGTATGAAACTGTCAGAGAATATACTCGCATGATCTCCTGAATGTCCGAAAGAAAACTACTGCCTGAGGAGTGGTGTTTGCCTCCTATCAGAACAGTATAAGTCACTACATGTCTAAAATGATAATAAGATGCATTACAATGCATTCAATATGAATCTAGGTTAATATAGGTTAAATTTAAGTCATACTAGGTCATACTGGATCATACCAGGTCACTGGGAGTCAATCCAAGTCAAACTAAGTCAAACGGGTCAAAGGTTGACTTACAGTTGACTTTTGGTCAAAAAGTTAACTCTGGTCAACTCTGGTCAACACTGAGTCAACCCTAGGTCAAACAAGTCAAATGTTGACTAACAGTTGATTTTCAGTCAACTGGTCAACTCTGGTTTGGTTTCGATCAAATCTAGTCGCTTAAAGGCTAAGTTTGACTCTCGGTTGACTTTTGTTGACTTTTGGTCAAAATGGTCAACCAAAGTCAAAACTAGTCTAGGAGCACTATATTTGATCATTACCAACCAAGGGAACCAAGATCTAATCATATCTTAGACTCTAGACTCAAATACCTTATTCTTAGGTAAAACCTACATTACCTTACCAAGGTAAATCTCGATACCTTGCCCAATACAAAGGAAACCCTGCTAATACCCAAGATACTAGCCTAGGATCCTTAGGGTAGCTAGATACAATCCTATCTAAGGTTTACCTACAAAGAAATATAGGTATCCTAGGTATCTAACCTATCTTAGAACATGTGTTGTCATTTACCCATTACATTACCTTTACCCTTGTACCATTCTCACATTTACTCAAACACTCACATACACACCAACTCACTCACTCTCTCACTCACACATGGCTCCCATATAGGCTCTCCTATAGGTTTACATATAGGCTAATACCTATAGGCTACTAGCTATACATATCTACTCCTTATAGACACTTATATGTATACCCACACATACACACAAACTCTAAGCTCATACACATATTGTATATAGCTATATATATATATACTCACCTATATACCCATATCTAGACACACACACATATCCAATAGCTCACTCACATATATGAGTATTGGTTCACACACACAAGCTTACACAAACACACACAAGGCATAAATGGCTGTCCATTTGTGGGTGCCAAGGGGTTGTCCAAATATGGACTGGTATATGGGTTTAAGGACTATTTTAGGACCTGTTATAGGTTGAACAAGGGGTATAAGTGCTGTCCAAATATGGACAGATTTTTGGTTGTATCAAAGGGGATTAGATGGGCTGATATTGGGTGGTTTGATTGGCTGAATTGTAGTACAAAAAAGGACAGCTATTTAGGGACTGGATTGGGGTTGCTATGGCTGTCATTTGGACAGGGTTTTGGGGGCTTTATAGACTGGTTTAGGGATGGACAAAGGGGACAGCCATGGTTTGCAAATGGGCTGAAATGTGGGGCATGTTAGGACAGGTTTAGGACTGCTTTAAGGGGACAGCCAATAGACTGTTTTGTGGACTGTCAAAGGGACTACTAAAGGGCTGAAATGGAGACTAAATTGGACAGGTTTTGGACTGCCACTTAAGGCTGAAATGTGGGCTGTTTAAGGGATGTAAATGGGCTGTCAATGGGTGGTTTTTAGGGACAGTTGGGGGCTGTCATGAAGCTGTGTTTAAGGACAGCTATGTAGGGTTTTTAAGGACATGAATTAGACAGCTAAAGGCTGTGTTTAGGGATAGTTTTGGACTGATTTAGTGGCAGCTTTGTAGTGGTTTGATGGGGCTATACAAGGGCTGAATTGGCTTCATTTAGGGACATGTTTTATGACAACTTGTATGCTGAAATATGGGGCTAACAAAGGCTGGTATGGGGCTGTTAATGACCAGTCATGGCTGCTGTTTTCAGGTGGTATGGACAGCTACTACTCCCCCCTCACACTCTCTATACTTCACTCTCAATCTCTATCACACAAAATCTCAAACACCCTCCAACACCAATTCCTCTCTAACTAACACATACACACATAAACTCTCAACTACACACATTCTAAATCCTCCTTGGCCGAACCTCCCACACATGGACACAAATAAAAACACACAATATCACATCTATATACATATATATATGAGTCACAAATTATATATATATATATATATATATATATATATATATATATATATATATATATATATATATATATTTTATATATATATATTATATATATATATATATATATATAAAATATATATATATATATATATATATATATATATATATATATATATATATATATATATATATATTTTATATATATATATATTTTATATATATATATATAGAGAGAGAGAGAGAGAGAGAGACTAACATATATAACCAATTATATATACAATATATAGATAAACCAATATGATACATTGAAAACACACCTCTAAACTATTAGAAATCTGAGATTTAACCTCCAAATAATCATCCACAATATATTTATAATAAATACAAGTGTCCAAATAGGTTTCTTCCCACTAGGACACAAGCCTACACATAGGTCACTCCTAAAAGTCTCCAAAAGGACACGAAACGGTCACAAATGGAGACGCAACCATAAGAGTTATTCCTATGGGTCAAAAATCAACCTATATGCATGTAGGGGTGGATTAGAGGAGAGATTATACCTTCCGGAGAGAGATTCAAGGGAAAAACTCTTCCGACACGACACGGACACGTAGAGATTCCAAAAGGACACGAACGAGCTTTGAATCCTCCCAAACTTGGCTAGCACCCTCTAACTATGGAGTAGAGAAGAAATGGAGAAGATTTGGTGGAAGAAATGATGGATTTGGAGATGAAATCAATGGAGTTGTTCTCTAAAATTTGGGGAAGAACATGAGAGAGAAAGGAATGGATAGAAATGAAATGAGAGGATGACTCCCCCCATCCATGATGTGGCCGGCCCCCTATAGGATGAGGTGTCCCATTATGCAATGTCAAAAATACCCCCCACTTGCTTAAATGAATTAAATTAGGAAAGGCTTTTGGTTGAGGCTAAATTAGTCTAGTTTTAAATGCTCTAATTAACTAAACTTATCATGAAATAATTAGTCTAACCACTAACTAAAATAAATATTATGTGGGCCATGGCTAACTAATATGTGGGTCCACTAGAGTCAAAACTATCCCGGGTCCCCGTTTCAAGTCGGATTGAGCTGAAATTCGAACCCGACTCAAATAACCCCAAAACAATATCATAAATAATAAAAAAAATTTCAAAAATATTTTGAAAATACAAAATGATAAAAATACCTCTGTTTCTGAAAACTGAGGGTAACAAATTCCTCGAAATTAAAACCAAACAATAGTAAAATGTCAAAATCACAAGTCATAATTTTAAAATAGTTTTAAATAATTAAAAATTACCAAAAATTATATCATGATTTAAATATCATTAATAAAAGATTAAAATTACAAAATTACAAAATTACTCTCATTTAGAAAATTGGGTGTTACATATAGAAATCAGTGAACAACTTAGGAGTTTTCAGTTCTCAGGAATAATCAAGTAAATAACAGTTCAACCATTCAAAATCCTTTTTGAAATCCCAAAACCTAACACCTATCATAACCCACATTAATGTAACCTAATTCACATGTAGATGAGTTAATATGTCGATTTGAATCATGGCAAATAGGTTTGAAACTCATTTATATTTCAGGAATTCAAAACAGTGCATTGACAGTTCATATATTCCAACCCAAACACAATTTTGAAATATAATTCAAATCCTATCACCTCAAATTTCCAACACAATCATAAACCAATACTTAAGTAATGTAATACACATGTAATTGAATTAATATGGCAGTTTAAATCAAGGAAAAATGGTTTGAAAACATATTTCAATTCAGAAATCGAAAACAGTAAAACATGTTTCAGGAACAAATAGGAATTGAAATTTGAAAGCTAAAAACAAGTTAATACTACAAATTATTGGTTGGTAAGGGTTAGTGCACAGTTGTAGGTGTCACCCAGGTTGTCTCGTGTCCACAAAGTGGACACGACGTGTCCAATCATGAAAACACGTGCACAACAAAAAGGATACACTGACAAACTCGTGCAGAGGTGCAGCATGACCTAGGACAAGACACATGAGACCAGAGGGCTCGTGCTCGTATCTTAGGGTACGCCAAGGATAGCGCTAGGTTTTCATCACCCTGCACCGTGTCGAGGTCGTGTCGTGTCAGAGTTCTAAAGCCGTGTCAGTGGGGTAAATTCGCGCGTGTACAGCCCGAACGCGCGGCCAGTGCGAGACCAGTGCGAGGAGGAGAACTCCTCGCACACGCAACCATTTGGGCTCAAATTTTGGGAGAGCCATGTCATTCAATGCCCTGACATCCTCCCAAAATTTGGCGTGTCCTCGTGTCCGATACAAAGAGATATCGAGCCCGTACAGCAGGACAGTGAACGTGTCCTCATGCGTGCGTATGTGTCCCATTTTGGTAACATAAGCAAACTAACTAAAGGAACCATCATCTCGTTTTATGTATCAAAATCCAAGTTCTATTGTGAAATCTCAGTTTTCTTCAATGAGTATACCTATGTGTGTATAGTTCAATTTTTTCTGAGATTGTATATATATATATATATATATATATATATATATATATATATATATATATATATATATATATATATATATATATATATATATATATATATATATATATATATATAGATATAGCTATAGTTATATAAAAGTTTTTCCTGAGATTGTATACATATGTATATATGTATATAAAGGAACCATCAATGAGTATACATATGTATATATTGTATACATATGTATAAGAGTTTCATGTATACATGTATACATGTATACATATGTATAAGAGTTTTCTTCAATAAGTATACATATATATACGTGTCTGTGTGTCGTGTGTTAGTGTCAGTGAGTGTGTCAGTGTCGTGTCAGTGAGTGTGTTAGTGAGTGTGTCAGTGTCATTTCAGTGGGAGATAGGGTTAGAGTTAGGTATACCCGGACGGGGTCGGGTCGGGGTCGCCCGAGCGGAGCAGGGGACGAGGGGGGTCGACGGTGGAGGAGCGACGACGAGGTCACCAGGGGGCGAGGGGGGTCGTCGGGGCAGGGGACGAGGGGAAAAGGGCCGGAGGGAGGGGTCGCCGGAAGGGAGGAGCTCGTCGAGGGGAGCGGTCGCCGGAGACGAGAGGGGGGTGAGAGAGATTTGGGACTCGAGGCGGGAGATCGAAAATTTGGGTGAATTAAAATGAAATCGATCGGGTTCCCAGAACCCTATATGAAAGTTTTTAGCGACGTCTGAGAGAGACGTCGCTAGACGTCGCTGTTCAGTAATAGGATAGCGACGGACTTGATTAAAAGTCGCAAAACTCGCTGAATAAAATAAATCAGCGATATTTTACGACTAAATAGCGACTTGTTCTTTCCAAACCATAATTCTAGTCGCTATTAGTCGCTAAACGTCGCTGATAGTGACGTTCAACGACGTCATTTTCATACGTCGCTAAATACACAAAATAGAGCGACGTTTTTAACTGGAGTCGCTAATCTCGTCGCTAATTTGACATATTTTGGTAGTGAGACATTGCTTATGTTGTTTATCATGTGGCTCTGTTCATGAGCTAATCCCGCTCTTCCCACCTCATTGCTACCAAACGGATCCTTCGATATCTCAAAAGATCTCCTGACTTTGGCATCACCTTTCGTCGCTTAGCTGCACCGTTCACAATTAGTGCCTACTCCGATGCAGACTGTGCAGGGTAACCCCGATTCTCACTGCTCCACTACTGGCTTGTGCATTTTTAAATGTCAAATATCATCTCTTGGACTACTAAGAAACAGCCTATAGTCTTCTGCTCCAGTGACGAAGTTGAATATCGTTCCTTTGCCCATATCTGTGCAGAGAATACTTCGATATCGCATCTTCTTAATGAACTTAGCTTTTCTCTGCTCAAATCCATCACTATGTTTTGTGACAACCTCAACATGACGTACCAATCGTGTCTTCCATGCTCGAACTAAAAATATTGAGCTTGACTACCACTTCATCAGAGAAACACTTCTATTCGGTTCTCATCGTGTGCTCTTTGTGTCGTCTCCAGTTCAACTTGCTCATATTTCTTCAGTACGATTTCAGAAACACTGGTTTACTATGTTGCGGTGGATTGTCGAGTTTGCGGGGGAGTGTTAAATCTTTGTGATTTCTTACCATTTTTAATCATTATTCTATGGTATATATAGTTGTGCATAACATGTCAAGATCATTATTTCCTGCTATATATAATTCAGAATATGTCAAGATTTGATTTGATTTAGTTAGATTTGTTAGGAGTAATTTTATGAATATTTGTTTCCTTTTATCATCTCTATAATTCCTACATATCAGGCCTCCATTTGCAAAGCATACAACAAAAATTAATCAACTTAACAAATCTAAGCTAAGATGAAAATTGTTGACGTCTTATATTCATAAAAATCTACATTGTTAAAGAGTACCCAACCTTAGATTCTAAATTGTTGACGTCTTATATTCAAATGAGTAATTGTGACAGGTATATATCACAGAGAAGCGACTAGATGTTTAATAATTATCATGTTGATTTCTTAGGTATTTCTTGAAGATTGTTAGGTCTATGCCTATAAATACAAAAGGAGAAATTTTGAGTTGTCCCCCACTTATTTTACCATAATTTAATATGCACCCCACCAAATTACTAAAATGTATGAAAGTCCCCAATTTTAACAAAAATCTTCAATGACTAACAGTCAACTCCTTTGACCTACATAAATAAGAAAAAAAAAATTGAGTTGCACCCCACTTATTTTACCATAATTCAATATGCACCCCCATTTAAATAGATGGTCAAAGGAGTTGACTGTTAGTCATTGACGGTTTTCGTTTAAAGTGGAGAGTTTCATACATTATGGTAATTCGGTGGGGTGCACATTGAATTATGGTAAAACAAGTGGGATGCAACTCAAAATTTCTCATACAAAAATCTAAACATATTCCATCTAGATTGAATTATCAAAATATTATTTGTCTTCCAAAAATTTGGTTGATGTCATATCTCATTATGCGGCATATGATATGGTTGCTGACATGACAGCTGACATGACAAACTTTAGTATAAAAATTAAAATTAACATAAACATTAATATTAAGATTAACATTAAATTAAAATTAATATTAATAATAATAGTCAAAATAATATTAGCATTAACATTAAATTAGTATTAACATTAATATTAACATTAAAAAAATAGATAATTAATTTTTGGAATAAAATTTGTCATGACAGCTGGCATGTCAGTTATCACGTAATGAAATATGGCTCCACCTAAATTTTTGTTGAATTATATACTTATGACACGCTTCTAGCCCTTCATAATGCAAGGCATACACGAGGGGGCCAACTCATGAACTTTGTCCCACATCGAAAGTTGTATCCCGTATGGAAAATCTAGCCTGCGAGCTTTGTACCAAATTAAAATATTTTAAGAGCCCATGAAGGTCAGTTAGTCCACTCTTTTGTGTATATATATAAACAAAGGACTCAAAACAAACCACTAAAACAAAACACTCAAACTCTCCATTCCCTTTCCCCCCTTCTTTCTTCCGCACCTAATTAATCTTCTTCCCTCAAGAAGGAAGGAAGAAGACACAGGTACTACTACTACATCACTCTCGTCCATATTTTCTCTTGACCAACACTTTCAGCTGCATCATCATCACCACCACCATAAATGCAATGGAGCTATATACCCATTCTCAGTACTGTGGCTTCGCTTTATGCCCATGGTGTAGCTGTGACTCTATATATGGCATGCTGCAAGCTGTGCACATTCACTACTACACATGCGATGCCATTCATTCCACTGTCCCCAGCATTGAATTCAATGCCAATGGCAATGTCCCCTCTCTTTCTATTTACTCGTACGTAACCTCCAGTTTTAATTATTTTTTTTGCTATACATATATATAGATTCAGTGCTTTGCAATACCAACTTCCACCTTCAAGCCATGGGTGCCAATGGAGTTAGAGAAGAAGAAAGTGGAGGAGGAGGAGGTTCGGACACAAAGTCTGATGCTTGGACTTGTGACCACTGGGACTCTGCTGAAGAGGAGGAAGAAGAGGGGTTCTATGAGGAGAAGGTTATGATGAAGATTCAAGTGCTGGCTATGATGGTGGGGATCGGAGGGCGTGCCGAGCCGGGGGAGGTGCTGGCTGAGGTCGTCAGGGTGCTCAAGGAGCTGGATGGCCGAGCCAGAGACTTCTGTTGCGGCAGCTCTGAGAATGCAGCAGCAATGATGTTCTGCTGATTAGTATTGACATATGTATGGTGAGTGACTATTTGGAAGCAGTTCTAGTGGCTTTCCTCTGCTTTTAGTTGACGCCTTCACTTATATAAATATCAAAGTTAGAAATACTAGGAACCATGATCGATATTGTGCATTTCCCTCATTCTCGTTTCGGTTTAATTGTTCTGTTCTATGAGATATTGTGAGGGATTCTGATAGGTGTTCCATGGAATGACTATTTGGAGATCTTGAGGTTCTCTTCAAGATGGCAAAATAAGGGTTTTGGCAATTTTATTGAACAGAACTTGGATCCAAATAAGATATATAGATGAACAATAAAATACAGAGTTCCTCTTCGCATTTGGATCCAAGTTCTGTTGTCTATGTATGCTTCATGAATAAAGGCACAATTAAGGACACGATAAGATACGAATACGGAAATAAAACATAGGATATTTTAGCAAATATATCCATTCAAAATACGAAAACTAGCATATATGTCTACTAAAACTAAGAAATACCTTCGTTTGTGTACGAAACAGTCAAATCTCGATTAAAATAGTGAGAATATATCTTAGTTCTTTAACTGTTCACTAAAAAAATCAGAGTATTTCTTAGTTTTTTTTTTTTTTTTAAAGTTGACGTATATATTGGTTGCTATATTTTGATGGGAACATTTGCTAATATTCCATAAGACATCTTTATATTGGCAAAATATAGTCACCTGTAATACAAAATGGTGTATCATATGGGCATGAACAAAAAAAATTCGTGTTTGTGCAATATAGTCTGTTGTGTGACAAAAGTCTTTATTAAGAAATGCGAGAAAAGTGTAAGAGCAATGCTAGAATTACAACCAAATGAATTACAACCCATTTATAATAGTCTACGTGATGGTTGTCAATTCGGTGCCTTCTTTTTTTGTGGGATAGGAGAGAAGGGGGGGGGGGGGGGGGGGGGGGGTGGGGGACATGGTTGTCAATTGATGGTAACCCATTTGCCGGTAAACTTAGCATTTTTAAAAGTTGTAAAGGTTAAATACAGAGCAGGACATGAAGATAAGCGCCCACCTATTTAACAAAGTACATACCATAAAGCCAACCAGCAGACAGGATGTACAAAAGAAAAAGAACATCAGGCATGAGAAAGGATATTTCCAACTATTGATGTCCATTATAGGGACTCCATTATATCACCAATCCCTCTGCAACTAAAGGCCTAACAACAGGTTCAACTGTCTTCCCAAATTCATTTTGAATGTGCCGGCGCATTAAACATGGACCAAATCTTCAAGTTCTTATCATCTATTGAATGAAAGAGCAAAAGTATATGTCATATTTGGATACACAAAAACATATTAGAACTTTTGAGAAAACATCCGTCCACGTTCCATTAAGGTCTCGTTTGGTTCACGAAAAGGAATGGAAAGGAAATCAATTCCTTGGTATTTTATGTAGTATAAATTCTCTCATTCATGGCATCAGTTGTCTATTAAAATTGCACGATAGTTATCATAATGGGGCTTCTGAGAAGCAAAGTCCAAAATAGTTGTATATTCCTCTTAGTATTAAAACAAAAATCTAAAAATTGTTTAATCCCACTATATTATTGGATAATTGTGTACAGTACTTTATAAGTCAGAGTACACTTAATATGGCTATTTCCCTCTGCAACTAAAGGCCTAACAACAGGTTCAACTGTCTTCCCAAATTCATTTTGAATGTGCCGGCGCATTAAACATGGACCAAATCTTCAAGTTCTTATCATCTATTGAATGAAAGAGCAAAAGTATATGTCATATTTGGATACACAAAAACATATTAGAACTTTTGAGAAAACATCCGTCCACGTTCCATTAAGGTCTCGTTTGGTTCACGAAAAGGAATGGAAAGGAAATCAATTCCTTGGTATTTTATGTAGTATAAATTCTCTCATTCATGGCATCAGTTGTCTATTAAAATTGCACGATAGTTATCATAATGGGGCTTCTGAGAAGCAAAGTCCAAAATAGTTGTATATTCCTCTTAGTATTAAAACAAAAATCTAAAAATTGTTTAATCCCACTATATTATTGGATAATTGTGTACAGTACTTTATAAGTCAGAGTACACTTAATATGGCTATTAGAATTAGACAATAGCCTTTAGAATTTTTCTTTAACAGTACTTCTTTATTCTATGTAATTTGATTTTTGTCTTTAACTGAATATGAATTTACTTGTTTTGTTCTACTAAACTAGAATATAACGTAACACACTTCTCAAATCTGTTTTTTTATTGGTCTGTACTACTCTATTGTAACAGACAAAAATTACAGGAGTTGAAAACACTGTCATGATCACTTCTGCTCCTGTTCATATTGTATTAAGATTGTTAGTATAAATTCTCAAACTCTGTATTTACTCTGAAATTAAAATATAAGTAAAATAAATAAAATGATACTGAGGCTTGAACTTAGTTCAATGTCCTTAAGACAATATTCGTCCCGTACTGGTGCTTACGGTTTAATGGCGATTAGTCTCCCATGGTACAACGGTTCTTTCCTTCGGTAGCAACACTTCACACCGTAGGAACTCGTCGAAGCAACGTTGGTTGTCTCTCTCTCTTAGACTAACTAATGCAATATGGATGAATTGAATGAATCTCGAATGCTCCAAACACATGTGTATTTATAGAAATAAAGAGACACGATGGAAAGGGCACACATTTTCAATAAATAGATTCGTATACCTTTTCCAATGAAAAGATTCGTACACCTTTTCATAGATACGTTGATAGAAAAAATTGATATTATTATTATAACAAATATACATTCACATTTTCCAACATTTTATTTTCTTTGGAATATTACAATTTTTTTTTTCGATGTTTAAAAATGCCGAAAAAATTGGAAATGAAAGTGAATACTCTAAGGTGGAAAAGTTATTCCTTGTTTGGATGGATGAAATTATTTTTCTTTTTAATTTGTCTTCCACTGGGAATCACTTTTCTTTCCTCTCCAATTCCTTTGACACCCAAACAGAAAAGTAATGATTTTCATGTTCTAAGCCCATGATTCCGCAAACCAAACGAGACCTAAGATCATTGATGAAACAAACCCTAGTTACAAAACAAGATGACTAGGGAAGATTAAAACCAGCATATATGGAGGGGACACACTTCAACATCTTCAAGTATGAAACCCGTGCAAATTAAAAATCATTAAGAAGATAGAAGGAAAGAAAGCAATAGGCAAGTCCCCCCATTGGTTCAATGTTTGATGTGGCCCATCCATATTTGACGGTTGTTGTCCTAAATTCTCATGTCCCAATTATTTTTCCTCTTGTAAATATAACTTTAGGCATCCATAATTATTTTTTTTAAAGAAAAATATATTAGTCATATTTACAAAAGAGGGGACAGAATTGGAGCATGAGGAAGGTCCAAAGGCTGGGCATGCAAGGAAAGCATGAGAATCTCATTGACACCCCTACCTAAAAATGCATCACTGTTGTACACTGATTTATTCCCAAGAGTGATGTGGTCACTCATTGATTCATCATCATCTAGCCCCCTTGCTAGAATAACACCATATAAAAATCCTCTCAATAAAGAAACATTGAAAAGCTTATGGATAAGCAAATATGAAAATGGGAGAGGAGTGTAGGATTTTCATGAATTTGTATTTGGAAGAGTTCCTCCAAATCCGATACTTGGTTGGGTTTGAATTTGGGATGAAAACTCTTCCATAAGTATTACTTTGTAAAATCTTGTCTCCCTTTTGTCCCTTCCTGCTTTCCAGTATTTACATCTTTCTGGAAAAGGACGATGTGGGATGGTAAGTAGAGTTTGATTTTTGTTAAATAATTAATAGTTATGTATATAATTAATTGTTTTAGTAGTGACTTGGTAAGTAGAACTTAATTAATAGTGGGTTATAAATAATCCTTAATTAGTATTTGCTAAATAAGATGATGAATTGTTATTAAATAATTAAGGTAACTAACTAATAGTTATCAAATGAAGTAGAGATTGATACATTGCAAAATATTATTTTATGAATACTTCCATGATGTAATTGTGTGGATGTTTATATCATTTTTGGAGGAAGGTATTTTTTTTCCTTTTTGGGTTTAATATTCTCGTCCGTTAATTTTGTTTGATCCAATGGCTACATATTTGTCTATCATTTTGAGTGTAAATATTGTAGGCTAATTATAAAGTCACCCCAATTTTTACTTGGAACTAGTCCAACTTCTTCCAAAATTATTTACAAGTTTGTCATCCAAACTTTTGCTTGGGGCTAACCTAATTTTTTTTCATGGTTAGGGTTCGTCCTCCTCCTCCTTCTGAGCTTCTCCCCCTCCTCCTCCTCCTCCACTTCTGCCACCTCCTCCTCCCCTCCTCATCCTCCTCCTCCGCCTCCGCCTCCGCCTCCGCCTCCTCTTGCCTTCTCCTCCTCCTCCTCTCCCTCCCCTCCCAGAGTTCGACCGTGCCCCCGCGACCCTCGTCGGCGTTCGCTCCCCCGCGCCCCCGTGGGCGCCCTCGCACATGCACCCACGCCGGCGTGTGCGCCCCTCGTCAGCGTTGGTGCAGCTTCCGCCTCTAAAAAAATTCTAATTCTTTGGGACTAACCCCAAGTAAAATTGGGACTGTCCCAAGTAAAAGTTCTACTAAATTGGATTGTTCTCTAATAAGGGCTAGTCCCAAGCAAAAGTTGGGTGCCCTAAGAATTAGCCAATTTATATTCAAAGATCCATACGCATATGTATATACCATGATGATTATATTGTCTTGTACTCAGGGCAGACACACATTAAGTGCACTTTGGGCCCATGCCCCCAATGAAACAAAACTGAAAAAAAAATCCAATGAAGAAATTTTTGTGTGTGTGTGAATTGGAATAGAGAACGGAGGAAGGGTTGCATGGGGACTGTTGTGGTGTTTGATGAAAATATGTATATGTGTGTTTTAAATGGAAAGAAGGGATGAGTATTAATAATGGGGTTGTCCAAACATTATGTAGCAATAAGAGATGGATATAGATGCAGAGGGGGACCCACAAATACTTCCTGGGAGGCTGGCCCCTAGTGAAAAAACTAATAATAAATTAGAAAGTAGAATACTAATGTGAGATGTATAAGAACTCTCACGAGACGGGAATTGAAGATCTGAGGAATATAGCAATGAATAATACTCGATGGATGCCACCAGCGGATAATTCTATCAAGGTTAACATGGACGGAGCAACCTCTCATTCATCAATTGCGGCGGTGCAGCTTCCACCTCTAAAAAAATTCTAATTCTTTGGGACTAACCCCAAGTAAAATTGGGACTGTCCCAAGTAAAAGTTCTACTAAATTGGATTGTTCTCTAATAAGGGCTAGTCCCAAGCAAAAGTTGGGTGCCCTAAGAATTAGCCAATTTATATTCAAAGATCCATACGCATATGTATATACCATGATGATTATATTGTCTTGTACTCAGGGCAGACACACATTAAGTGCACTTTGGGCCCATGCCCCCAATGAAACAAAACTGAAAAAAAAAAATCCAATGAAGAAATTTTTGTGTGTGTGCGAATTGGAATAGAGAACGGAGGAAGGGTTGCATGGGGACTGTTGTGGTGTTTGATGAAAATATGTATATGTGTGTTTTAAATGGAAAGAAGGGATGAGTATTAATAATGGGGTTGTCCAAACATTATGTAGCAATAAGAGATGGATATAGATGCAGAGGGGGACCCACAAATACTTCCTGGGAGGCTGGCCCCTAGTGAAAAAACTAATAATAAATTAGAACGTAGAATACTAATGTGAGATGTATAAGAACTCTCACGAGGCCGGAATTGAAGATCTGAGGAATATAGCAATGAATAATACTCGATGGACGCCACCAGCGGATAATTCTATCAAGGTTAACATGGACGGAGCAACCTCTCATTCATCAATTGCGGCGGCAGCTGTTGCACGAGATGCGGAGGGCACATTTGTGACGGGAGCTACCTGGACCGCTCCTTTATTCATCACATCATAGGCGAGTCTGCATGCCGAAATTGAAGCAATATGGCTGGGCATTACCATATCCAAAATTATCCCTAATAGACCGATCATTGTCGAAGGAGACTCAAGCACATGAGCCATCCGAATATTCAAGGGGGAGAGGCATCTAGTGCCATGGAGACTGCAGGACACCATACATGAAATCCTCAAAGAGCTAGCGGGAGTCACCAATATATCCTTCTCATTCGTGAGAAGAAGCGGGAACGAAGCGGCGCACCTACTGGCTGAGAATGCCATATCCACCGCTACGACGGCGAAGTTTGATTACCCACCTACTTGTACTACACAGGTGCTGGCTAAGGATATTGATTATCCGACAGGCATGATAGTGAACAATCCATACAATGTACTGAACTATTCAATCATTCAATAAAATCACTACTTTTATCAAAAAAAAAGATGTATAAGACTTTCAAAGTAGCATTACTATAAAAAAGAGTTGCTTAGTAGTATTACAAATGATGTTATAGTTAAACATTTTCAAAGCATGAAAAATTGTAGAGAATAATTATAAAATGTAATACTTTATTGTATAAAAATAGTGCTATTTAATATAATATTATACTATTATACCAAAAAAAGAATCGGAGACGTTACTTCCTAACACCCTTATGATTGTGTTCCAATGGATTGTAATCTTGCTTGTACTCATACTATTCTTTTGTCTGCCAGAAGGGTTAAGATGTACAATTCGAACTGCATTTTTCCATTGAATCCATACAAATGAAGTTTGTAATTGGACACTTTC
Source organism: Iris pallida (assembly GCA_029216955.1). Taxonomy (NCBI): domain Eukaryota; kingdom Viridiplantae; phylum Streptophyta; class Magnoliopsida; order Asparagales; family Iridaceae; genus Iris; species Iris pallida. The sequence continues at coordinate 10,032,777 of JANAVB010032419.1, forward strand.
ACAAGACAAAATAGAAAACAAAATATAAGCCCAAACAAAATTGCGACCTCATTTGAACTGCATGTGCATTGCAGATGCATTCTTACAATTCCCACTTTCATACTACATTGTACCAAACAGGGTGCAGTCGGTCGAGGAAGCTTACTAGGACTGAGCCATGATTCAATTTTAAGCAGCCAATATTCTCAACAGAAAAATACATAGGAAACATTAAAGTTTTTGTTAATTGCATAAAAAACACATATTTTGAAATATTTGTAAACTCGATCTCAATACGTCAGTTTGAAGAGCGTAAAAGTTCATCTGCGAGGAAAAAAAAAATTAACGTGACAAATTACGCCTTGTGTAAGGACGTAAATCGCATATTTGTAAAAAAATAAAATAAAAAATCATCCAACGGCTATAATTCAGTGTTCATTTTTCCAATGAAACACCAGCCAAGACTTTGTATATTTTTTTGGCTGCAATCGAACGGCTATACACGACTATATTTCAATGTTCATTTCTTCCATAACCACAACCTAATTACAAGCGACAAATTTAAAAATAATATATGTCAAATTTACGTCCTTCTTAAGGGCGTAAAATGCCAAACGTTGGATTTACGCCCTTCCTAGGAGCGTAAATTGACAAATAATTTTATATTTCAACATTTATTTCTTCCATAACCACCCCCTAGTTACCCCTAGTTAATATATATATATATATATATATATATATATATATATATATATAGGAAGCGGATCAAAAGTCCCCCTTAGAAAACCCCCTAAAAACCCCCCTCACTCTAATCAATAATTTAGTATTAATATTAATGTTAATATTAATGTTAATGTTAATATTAACATTAAATACTAAAATTAACATTAAACTTAATATTAAAATTAATATTAACATTAACATTAACATTAACATTAACATTAATATAAAAAATATAAAAAATATTAACATTAATATTAACATTAACATTAATATTAACATTAATATTAACATTAATAATACGAATTAAAGTGAGGGGGGGTTTTAGGGAGTTTTCTAAGGGGGCTTTTGATCCGATATATATATATATATATATATATATATATATATATATATATATATATATATATATATATATATATAAAATTTACGCACTTCGTAAGGATGTAAAGTGCCAAACGTTGGATTTACGTCCTTAGTAAGAACGTAAATTGACAAGATAATTTCAAAAAAAAATATTGCAACAACGCTTACATCCTTCAAACTGACGTATTGGGACTGTGTTTACAAATATATCAAAGTTTGTATCTTTTACGCAATTAACAAGAACTTCAATTATTCCTATACAATTTTCTGTGTTCTCAAGAACCTTTTTCCTTTTTTTGAAAAAAATTAGGCTGCTAATATACCAAGTATTATCGATAGTATCAAAACTACATTCTAACCAATATTTTCAAAAGTTGCTATACGTACAGCGCGGTATAGTAGATTTCCAGCTGTGCAAGTCCTTCACTCCTCTCCTCCAACATATGTTAGGGTCACCTCTGCCTGTATCTATGCATTAATGTTGGGTTGGGTTTAAAGTGGGATGCCAAAGATTCATGGAGAGCCCGTTTTGGAAGTTTTTTTCCAAATAAAAACATAGAGCTAAATTAACGAGATGCGGGTTTCTCTGTCTTATTTCTATGGTAAAAAAAAAAAAAAAATCATTTTAGAAGAAAAAAAAATTCTTCCAAATATGATTTCTATTCCAATTTACATTCTAGGTGACGGCGATGTAGAACAGAGAATTTCTATTTTTCATCTCTCGTAGCAATTAATATTGGACCCTACCTCATTAAATTGATCCTAAGATAAAAAAGGATAAATTGCAAAAAAATCTCTCGTTAGATTTCTGTCTTTTGCATAGAAAGACCTATAAGTCCAAATTAGCAAATAAAGACCCCTGCAATATACGACTTGCTCAAAAAGGTCCCTACCGTCTCATGGACTTTAGAAATGACCGTTAATGAAGTTTTTTTTTTTTTTAAATACCTAAACTACCCTCCCCCTTTCCTACCAGCGCCTCCCCCCCTCCCTCCCCCCCTCTTCCCTACCCTCCCCCCTTCCGCCGGCTAGCCCCCCCTCCTCCCTCCACCCCCCCCCCCCCCCCTCCGTCTCCTCCCTGGCCCCTCCTCCTCCTCCCCGCACCACCGGAGAGAGCGGGGGAGAGTCCTCCCCGTGTCTCCTCCCCGCCCCCCTCCTCCTCCTCCCCGCACCACCGGAGAGAGAGAGAGGGAGAGAGTGGGGGAGGGGTAAAATGATTATTACATACCCAACTTAACACCAGTTAACAGAAATGGGACATAATGAGCAGATTTTATACTTTAATGAATTTTAAGAGCATGGGATCTTTTTATGCAAAAGTCGAAAATCTAACGAGAAATTTTTTGTATTTTACCCGAATAAAAATGAAGAACCATTGGAGATTATTTTGTCCGTGTACAACTTTTATGTTAAAATTTTAACAACTAGGATAAAAAATTATTATTTATAATGCCAAGTAGAATAAAACTCAATTTTAAAAATCTCCATTGGGCGTTTCTATCTCCCCTATTTCTATGGTAGAAACTAACTTTGGAGGGAAAAAAAAACACCTCCCAATGTAGATTTCTATCCTAGATGACATTATTGTAGGATGGAGAGTTTTTATGAGAATTTCTATATGTAGAAACTATCATCGAGAAATGGAGAACATTGGAGACTATTTTTTTGTCTATACAATTTCTATATAGAAACTTTAACAACTAGCATACAAATTTGCTTAAAGTACCATGCCAAGTAGGATAAAAGCTCAACTTAGAAATTCTCATTGGAGATGGCCAATAACCCTATTATGTAAGTTCAGGCTATTCATATTAATAAAATAAAATTCTAAATATCTATTCTAATCCAAGCAGCCTTTACTAAAATAAAATTCTGGATTATTATATTTACTTGTTCTGTTTAGTTTTACTTTTTATTTATTTTCTAGCATATTTAGAATATATAATTATTATATTTATATCTTGTTAATTAGATTTTAAATTTTATTTGTAATCTTTTTCAATTTTAAACTTGGATTCGCTTTTGTCTTATGTGAAGACTTTACAATCATGTGAAACTAGCTTACATCGTATTGACACTACCATATGTAGAGTTGAGCGCATCAAAGTGATATTTACTTATCTTAATCTTGGGCATATATCCCTTCTCATCACAACATAGATGTTAATAAAGATGATGTAAGTCTTTCTCCTGGAATGAAACCAAAGAATCCAAACAAACAGCAGCTACTTTGCAATTGAAGAGTTTGTTTGGTTCATGGAATCATGACATTGGAGAAGGAAAGTCATTTCTTTTCTATATTTGGATGTATAAAAGTAGAGTAAAAAAAGAAAAATAATTCCCGAATGAAAGAAAAAATAGGGAGAAGGTTCCCCCATCAATTTTTCACACTAAAGATTCACTTTACCTTCTGTTTTTTTTTTTAACTTTTTCAAACACCATGAATATGATTAGCAATTTTCTAAAAAAACAAATAACAATAAATTAATTTCCTTTCCTTTCCATTCCGTGAATCAAAGGAGGCCCAAGTGAAGTCGGCAGTTGAGAAGTCTGGAGAGAAAGTCGGTCCTTATTGCTTCCCTCACCAAGTAATATTGCCAGGAGATGTTTGCAAATATTAAGCCTTAAGCCTGGGGTATTACAATTGAATGTATCTCTGAAGTATTAATTGAGCTATATCCACCATCTTATTTTGCTTACTTGGTAAACATGGTCACTCCATCTAGACCGCGAGGTGTGCTTTTGCTATAGTTAACTATCATATATATCATATATATGGTGTTGTATATGGCTCATGTTATAATTAACTATATGGCTCATGTTCACTTGCGAAGTGCAATAGACGTTGTATGAGGAATCATGGAAGTCCGAAAAGAGTCAAAAACATATCAAGGGCTCACAAGAGCCAAACATATCCAACCACATATCAGTAGTATACCACAATTGAGAAACGTTCCAGGAGAATTGCTGCATAATTTTGTGCTCATCCCGTATACCAGCGGCATGCCATTGGATCGAGACATGATGTGTACAGGGAGTGGTTCAAATTAAAAGGATATTAATTCGACGGTCAAAATTGCTTTTGACTTTGATAAAGATTTGTGGATCCTATTGAAGGACCCCCACCAGTCTTAGGGTTGGTTGGCTAGTTGTTTGGAGTCTTGAGGGGGCTAGATTGTTCTTAAATAAATAAAAAAAGAGTTTTTTAGGGTTTGTTAGGAAAACCATTAAGGTGGTCTACAAGAGGAAGAAGGAGAGAGCTCGTTGGCGATATCGTAAGAAGAGGATTTCGTATTATTGTGTGTGTAGAAGTTTTTTTTCATTCAATAAAGTTATTTCTCCTCCTATCCCGTGGAGTTGATTGAGCTTGACTAAACCATGTTAAATATTGAGTGTGGTGGTGTTTGTTATTTGTTCAGCTAATTGTGCCTGCTCATCATCTCTAAGATTATTCACTACAAAATTTTTTGCTTATAGTGACAGAAGTCAATGACGGAATGAATATTCAGTCACTAGTAAAAGATTAATTGTGTCGGATTAAGGAAAACGTTAGTAATACTATTTCTGACGGAATAAATATTTAATGGTGATGGACTATGCAGTCACCAAACTTTATTTAATTATTAAATGAGAAGATAGACGTGAAAATTTTAAATATGTTTCATGAAAAATATTAGGGACTTTTAAATCAGTCACTAATAAAAAAGTAGTTTAATATTAAATAATAAATTTAATAACAAAAAATAATCTAATAGTTTTAAATATTTGGGCCCGAATTAGCGGGATTGAAAAATTGGACGCCACTTTTTTTTCACATTGCCATCATTTTTTTCCTTTACAGAATATTTGGTTATAAATGGTTTATGATTCTCTCCTCCTTTAAATATTTACTCCTATAAAATTTTCTCGTCCTCTCCTCCTCCTCTCATCCTTCTCTGAGTCATGAGGATTTTTTCTCCTTGTAATTCTCTCATCTCTTCCGTTATTTATTCATCTCCTCATTCTCTAATAATTTTTTGTTTTCTTTTAAAGGTGTTCATCTAGAGAGGTTCTCTTCGACCACTCTAGGTCAGTGAAGTTCAACCCTTTTCCATCATTTTTCATCCAGGGTGGAAGTCCCATCGGCTCCATGGAGAAATCCCACCGGCTCAAGTAAATTTTAAAATCCTAACCATAATTTTCTTTCCCTATTTACGCTATTTTTATATACTTTAATTGTTTGTTTCTACAATTTTCTAATTTTATGTGCGTAGGAATGTGACTATATCTTTTTAGTGACATGAGACGTTGGAATTGCGACAAAGAACGTATGTCCAAGCAATGGGACTGGAGACGCAAAATCGAGTACGTGGTCAGGGACTTGGTGTGACGTGAAATCGAATGCTTTATCATGTTTCATCATTAAAATTTAGAACATCAATTTGTGTGGATGTACAATGTATTTTTTTTGCTAATAGCAGACTTAACTTTGTTTTGGAGTATATTTTATTTTTGAGTTGTTTGTCTAATCTGATGAATATACTATTTTTGGCTTCAATTTTTTTAGTAAGAGTCCACTTACACTATCTTGGATGAAGAAATTGTGATTTCAGCAGAATGTGGTGGAAAGAAATTAGCTTCTACTTATGGATCAAGTAATAATGACTGATTTACTATATCATTAATGACATATCAAACAATTAGGAATGTGGTTCAAAAAATTTGTAATTTTATTAATGACCCAAGATTAGTGACTGACCTATTAATTAGTGATAATTTTATTAATGACCAAACAATAATGACTGATTTATTATTAGTAATAATTATTAATGACCAAACATTAGTGACTGACATATTAGTTAGTAATAATTTTATTAATGACCAAACAATAGTGACTTACTTATTAGTTAGTAATAATTATTAATGACCCAACAATAGTGACAGACTAATTAGTTAGTAATAAATATTAAATACTTTTTTTATATTGAAAGATAAATACTTATCTACGTGGCATGTTCAATTATAGTGACAGATTTAGGAATTCATCCATCACTAGTAGTATTAGTGTCGCTCGTAGTAGTGACTGACATTAACTCCGTTACTCATGTGTTTAGTCCGTCACTAATATCATTTCTGACAAAATTCAGTCACTATTAATATATATTAGTGACTGATCTTCGTCGTAACTATAAGCAAATTTTTTTGTAGTGATTATTTGTGTCACTTCTGCGTGTGAATACAACAATTGGTACCAGAGTAAAGGAACCGTCTGGATTTCAAACTCTTGTATCTAGGTCAATGATAGGTAACAACATTAGTCCGCTCCCTATCTTCCTAGATTATGACTCTTGAAATTGTTGGTTCATTAAGGTCCGAAGGGGATGTTTTTCTTTATTTTGAAATTTTGGGATGACGAGTAATAAGGTTTATAGCATCAAATATACGTGGTGAAGAAATTCAACAATAAAGGAAATTTTTCTTTGTGGCAGAGAAGGGTCAAGGTTATCCTCGTGAAAGATGGAGTGTTTAATATTGTTTCCATTAAGGACAAAAAGTATTATGATATAACGGTTGATTCATGGGATGCAATAGATCAGAGGGCAAGAGCACCATAGAGTTTTGCTTGGCAAATGAGGTGATGTATAATGTTATGTCAAAGTTTTCCATGACATGTTTATGGTTGAAGCTAAAGAGCTTTTATATGACAAAGTCATTAACAAGTTGTATCTTAAGAAGCAACTCTACAATTTATGCATGAAGGAAGTGACACAATTCTTAATCATCTGAATAACTTTAACAAGATTGTCAATGATCTTCTCTCCTATAGTAAGCCTAGAAGAGGAGGACAAGACACTTTTACTCCTTTCTTTGCTTTTAGTATCTTATGACCATTTGGTCACAACGGTTCTTTATCGGAATGAGACACTCAAGATGGAATATGTGACAACAACTCTTCTTAATAATGTGATTATGAAGAGATCAAATCCAATCAATGTTACGTCCCGATTCTGCAGAATCGATAGTCATCCGCCGGACATGATGACATGTGAACCTAAGTTGCGTCGCACAAGGCAAGTCATAAGGTTATCTGAAACACAACAATAGGGAGCACACAGAGAAACTGAACAACACATATGATATAGAAGAAACTTTATTTTATTGATAATGGACATCATTTACATGACTCAATTACATCTTGACGCCGCGCGGGCTTACAAACTTGACTCAAAATGAATGATGATGAGAAAGTCGTTCCATACATTATATTCCTTTGTACAACCATTATTTACAAACCACCTGGAATGTAGATTCGTGACATCTTCTTATATTGATGTAGAGAGTCTTCAAAGGGTTCAGCAAAAGTCTTTGGCGCGTGGACGAAGCTTCAAAATACGAACGTCGCCTTGCTAGCTGGCACGTTCCACCTGATTCGTAGCACCAGCAGAGAGCGAGGGTCAGTACGTTCACATGTACTAGTGGGTGGCTAATTAAATCCAAGATCTCATTTGTTCAAGAAGTTTTGTAAAGCATGTTATATACTAGTGATCTTTCTAACCATCCTGATGGATTACATGTGAACATTTTTTGAGGTAAGCATATGAAAACTACAAGAATTGTACAATTATCTATGGCATAGTCTCTATGCCTAAAGTAAATAAACCATATTCATCTCGTGTCACCAGGATTAGATAAAGCATAATGTAAGGCTGTGAAGGTCACTGACAATGTCAAGCCATCATGGTCTATATTTGGGTTAGACGGCGATCCTTTCGCGACAGGTAGCGAGCCCTGTTCAAAAGTTCCCGAATCAACCGTGCCAGTTATGCTAGCACTTCTATACTCGTTCCTCCTAGGCCGAATCGGTTCCTTGGCCTAGGTAAGTGTTCGAGAAAACTACACCGTATGCACAAGTTGTCCAATGACTGTACTATTCTTCTCTATTCTTTAGATCTTAGCCCATTTTAAGGTACTTCGCCTTATCATTGCGATACTCGATAATCAATTCAATCTTCATTTTGCACAAATCTATAACAAATATGTCATAAGAAAGCATGCATCGGTTTCATGTTATAGCAGTTTTGTATCAAGTGTTCGTGAGGAATCGTGCTACAATTTATTGATTCAACACTATAAAGACAAGCATATCACTTTTGTATTTTCACTACCAAAATACGTCATTTTAGCGAAGCCTAAAGACGTCGCTAAAACGACAATTTTCGTCGCTAAAAATATTTAGCGACAAAATTACCGACGTTTTGGGCTGGTCGCGGAAATGTAAGTCGCTGATCTTTAAAACGTCGCCAAACGTCGCAAGTACCGACGTTTACCGACGTATATATACGTCGGTATATTACCGACGTCTACCGTCGTGTCGTCGTTGTATTAGCGACGTGTTTTTGACGTTGCTACGCGTCGATAACTTTACCGACGATTACCGTCGTGTTGTCGGTGGTTTAGTAACGTGTTCAAAGTCGCTACACGTCGGTAAAGTCCTGGGAATTCCTGAAATGATTACCGACGTGCACCGACATTTACCGACGTTCTCCGACGTATAATGACGTCGGTAAACATCGGTAACCTGGAAAATATTGCAGATTTACCGACGTTTACCGATGCAAACGTACGTCGGTGGACGTCGGTAAACGTCGGTAAACGTCGCTAAATCTGCAAAAAAAATAAAATAAAATACAGAATGTCCATTTCTCCCTGCAGTTTAAAAAGATAACCATTTCTCACTGTAGAATAGGATCCAAACAATCACAGAATGTCCATTTCTCGCTGTACACAGGTTTCAGTCCCTATAACCAAGTCTACAATAATCACACAATGTCCAGTTCTCAGAATGTCCATTTCTCACTATACACAGATTTTAGTCCCTATAACCAAGTCTACAACAATCACTACCAAAATTTGTTGATTTAGCGACGGCCAGATCCGTCGCCCGTCCGACAGAAATTTCTATTAGCGACCGATCAACGAAGTAACGATCCATTTCAATTTGGATGTGAAAATCTGTATCGTAAGACAAACTAAACATAATCAGTTCTATTTCACATGCTTAATTGCCAAGTATGGGAACGAATGGCTCAGAACACAACCCAAAATTTATTCTAGCATACATTAGTGTGAATCATCTATATTCTGTACATATGGTGTAGTATATGTTCTTATCGTATCTAGTATCTGAAGGATATAACAGAATCAAGATGAACTCACATAATGTAATACTAAGACATCATCTACTATTATATAAGATATAGTGATAGGTTGTCGTATCATCATTGCCGAGGGATGAGGGTCGGAGGACAGTCAACTTTATCTACGGCTACATAGTTTCTGCCTCGCGAGTCGAATGACTTAATTGCCAAGTATGGAAACGAATGGCCCAGAACACAACCCAAAATTCATTCTAGCAAACATTAGTATGAATCATCTATGTTCTGTACATATGGTGTAGTATATGTTCTTATCGTATCTAGTATCTCAAGAATGTAACAGAATCAAGATGAACTCACATAATGTAATACTAAGACATCATCTACTACTATATAAGATATAGTGATAGATTGTCGTATCATCATTGCCGAGGGATGAGGGTCGGAGGACAAATACCGCTCGAGTGAGCCAAAGGCATACAGCCACTTCCCTCCCTCCATTCACCCTCTCCCTCTCTCACGCTATCAACGTCACAACTTTTCCACCTCAAGTTCTGATCAAGCATCTTCCTTCTCCTCTCCTCCACCATGGCTCTGGACCCATCTGCTCCTCCCTACTTTCCTTCTTCTTATTTGACTCTCTCAGCCACATATGATATCCACCTCAAGTGTAGAGTCGGAGGAGAAGAAGTGGGAAGGAAGATGAGGGGGAAGCAGCACAGCCGGCAGCATGACCCGGAGGAAGTACAAAGGTTTTCTTCAACATCCGTATGAGAACTATAAGGATATATCTTTTTACAATATATCACTTTGTCAAAGACCCTTAATGTGACAACCATGTTACCGCGGTGTCGGAAGACTAACATGTCATAATTTTTTAAGCCGTGTGTTTTGACATAATCCTCCAAACTCTTTCCTGCTATGTAGTAATGCAAGATTACTACATAGGAGGAAAGAGTTAGGAGGATTATGTCAAAACACACGGCTTAAAAAATTATGACATGTTAGTCTTTCGACACCGCGGTAACATGATATTCACATTAAGGGTCTTTGACAAGGTGACATGTTGTGAAAAGATATATCCTTATAGTTCTCCTACGGATTTGAAGAAAACATCTGTACTTCCTTCGGGTCATGCCGTCGTCTGTGCTGCTTCCTCCTCCTCTTCCAGCCCACTTCTTCTCCCCCGACTCTACACTTAAGGTGGATATCATATGTGGCTGAGAGAGTCAAATAAGAAGAAGGGAAGTAGGGAGGAGCAGATGGGTCCAGAGCCATGGAGGAGGAGAGGAGAAGGAAGATGCTTGATCAGCATTGTCTTCCGGATCATCCTCATCAAGGCATAACGGGCTGCTCAGCGTGCCCAGCTTCTTCAACTTCTCGTTGGCTGCAGAGTCGAAATGGGAATGGGTCCACTTTGCCGGCCCGGAGTTCTGACTCGCACTCGTCGTCGCGCTATCGGTTTTCTCTCCTCCTCTGACGCGGGTCATAAGAAAAGAAATTTTGTACATCTTCTTCACATAAACATCATTGCCGCCTTGTACTCGAGCCTTCTCGTCTGTGACGCTATCCAACTTCTTGGTGCCTACATTGTCACTCGAATCTCTCCTTCGACTCGTATCGTCCTCTTCTTCGCCTGTATTTTTGCTACCTGTCTTGCAATCATCTACTATCACCGCCGACTCATTCGACTCCTTCTCCGAGTCTTCCTCCTCCTCCTCCTCCTCCTCCTCCTCCTCCTCCTCCTTCTCGGAGTCATCGGAGAAGGAGTCGAATGAGTCGACGGTGATAGCAGATGATTGCAAGACAGGGAGCGAAAAGACAGGCGAAGAAGAGGACGATACGAGTTGAATGGGAGATTCGAGTGACAATGTAGGCACCGAGAAGTTGGATAGCGTCACAGACGAGGAGGCTCGAGTACAAGGCGGCAATGACGTTTATGTGAAGAAGAGGTACGAAATTTCTTTTCTTATAACCCGCGTCAGAGGCGGAGAGAAAACCGGTAGCGCGACGACGAGTGCGAGTCAGAGCTCCGGGCCGACAAAGAGGACCCGTTCCCATTTCGACTCTGCAGCCAGCGAGAAGTTGAAGAAGCTAGGCACGCTGAGCAGCCCGTTATGCCTTGATGAGGACGATCCGGAAGACAATACTGATTCAGTTTTGCCTTCCTTGGATGGTATTGATTCTGTAGATCCATGCATAAAAGAGGAAGAGATTGGGAGTAGAGTGGATCCGGAGGGAAATGAGAGATTGGAAGCTGGGTCAATATCCAAGAAGCGAAAGAGAGTCGAAGATTCTGATAGGTTGTCGTATCATCATTGCCGAGGGATGAGGGTCGGAGGATAGTCAACTTTATCTACGGCTACATAGTTTCTGCCTCGCCAGTCGAATGGCTGCAGGGACTATGTCCTGATCACCATGTCGTACCGTAGATTAATGCAAATGGAGCTGGAGACAAAATACAGAAACCAAAATACAAAATATAGAATCCAATCCCTGGGTTCGCCGAAAATACAAAATACAGTTCTATTTCATACGTATTTTAAGTGTGAGAACGGATGGCTCAGAACACAACCCAAGATTCATTCTAGCGTACATTAGTGTGAATCATCTATGTTCTGTACATATGGTGTAGTATATGTTCTTATCGTATCTAGTATCTGAAGAATGTAACAGAATCAAGATGAACTCACATAATGTAATACTAAGACATCATCTACTACTATATAAGATATAGTGATAGGTTGTCGTATCATCATTGTCGAGGGATGAGGGTCGGATGACAGTCAACTTTATCTACGGCTACATAGTTTCTGCCTCGCCAGTCGAATGGCTGCAGGGACTATGTCCTGATCACCATGACGACATCTCTCAGAGTATCCTCTCTGGTTGGTTGTCGTATCATCATTGCCGAGGGATGAGGGTCGGAGGACAGTCAACTTTATATACGGATACATAGTTTCTGTCTCGCCAGTCGAATGGCTGCAGGGACTATGTCCTGATCACCATGTCGTAGTCCAATACAATCCAGAGATTGACACAGTACTAATTCATATATGTAGTCCAATACAAATAGTCTAATACAAAAGTAACCCAATATAAATAGTCCAATACAAATAAGTACTAATAGCTAATGAGAACCACGCAGCTCACGCAAACGCTCAGTGATACGATTACGCAACCACCTCGAAAAAGCGAGATCTTTGGTGTGAAGAGAGATGTCGTCCCTTGCAAGTGTTGCATGAATAGAACTCCCGGTCTCACTAGCTCCGGTGCTGGATGAATAGAACTCCCGGTCTCACTAGCAACCGGTGCCACTTCCTCCTTAACTGTAGGAGGAGCCACCTCAGCATTCACTGTTTCCCTCAAACGACGTGCCACTCCTCGGGTCATGGGTGCCATCTGGTAAGATTGATAGTCACAAATAATATAATTGTAACAAACACTAACCTCAATAGAACAAACACTCTCACAGCTCAAAATACTAACACATGCTCACGCCTTACTCTTGTGACACTCCCTTTCAAACACAAACACACACCTATATGTTCCCTTACACATGTTGCCATGTTACCTGTAAAAATAGGAAACCCTTGTTGTCTAAAATAAGACACAATTCTACAAAGAGAACCATACTGTAGAACTCACACTTTTCTTCTTCTTCTTCTTGGGATTTTTGAGTATTGGATCTTGAGACATATATAGCTAGAACTTACGAAGAATGGAGTACCATACTTCAACAAATAGATGTTGACTAATTGGTTCATATACTTCAACAATAAAGAGAACTAGGGGTTTAGTGAAATTTTATTAATCTTTCTATACTCCAGTGATAGTTCTTGGTTGCGCATAGTTCCAGATGTAGGACAGATATATAAGGCTTTTATATAATGACAACTTATATTAACTAACATTTCCTTTCTCTTTTACTTCTTGTTGTACTTATGTGAGCCCCAACTTAAACCTAGGAAGCACAAAGATGCTTCAAACTGGTTAGTGTCAAACTTGTATTAGGCAAAGACACTCACCAAAATATGTATATGGAGTTCTTCTCGTCCTGTCCTTTCTGCTTTGTGTCCAATACACACCTATACATCATAACTAAAACCAATTCTATTACAGTGGAGAGAGACCTCTAGTTACCCTGATGGCTCTTGGATTTTAAGGGTGTTTGAATAATACTATCAACCCATTACAACAAACAAATTGTATTTCTCTTTAGTAACATCAACCCTCTAGAACAAACAGATTGTATTTCTCTTTAGTAACATCAACCCTCTACAACAATCTAATCATACTTATTCGCTTTGATTTCGTCGAATCAATAAGTCGCCACGGACGTGATATCGTACAAGTCTATGTTGCACTGTACAAGTCGTACTCGTGTATATTTATAAAATAGTTATTTTTGTAAAAGTTTTGCAGCGGATAAAACAGATAAATTGATAACATAAAACAAATAAATTGATAACTACATAGGTGTTGCTATCATTTTTTGCAATACAGCAATCCTTAAAATCTCCGGCCATTGGGGATATTGGTAAACTAATATACCTAGATTACCCAAAAGTACACTTGCGAACTAGGATAAAATAATTAGTTGTGTACTAAACGTCTCTAAGTGTAGGAATATTGCAAGGTGAAACAATATATCAAACACTATATCGAAACCCAAACCCAATATGCAAATCTAAATTAATACGAAAATACACAAGTGTAATTAGGAGATTAAGTGTACAGAGGTGAAATACATATATATGCATGCTTGGGGGTGTCCACGTGTCCAACAAATGGACACAAAGTGTCCAAAACCTCACGAACACACTGTATCAGTGAACACATGATCGTAATGTATCTCCGTGTCCATTTTGGACACGAAAAATACCTCAATTAGGGTTAGTGTTTACCTTCAGTCTCCTCGCGGTGGTGGAGGAGGAGGAGGAGGACAAGTTCGGTGGTGGAGGAGGAGGATCTCGCGGTGGAGGAGGATCTTGCGGTGGAGGAGGAGGAGGAGCTCGCGGTGGAGGAGGAGAAGGGGCTCGCGGTGGAGGAGGAGGAGGAGAAGGGGCTCGCCGGAGGGAGGAGAAGGGGCTCGCGGTATAGGAGGAGGATGAGCGGCACCGAAGGGAAGGGGGTCGGGCTGTCGTCGAGGTCGGGGGAAGAGGGACGGGATCAAAAAATTTGGTGAGAGGGAGAAATGAAAAGTCGAACCGAGGAAACCCTATTTAGCAGCAAGTTAGCGACGTCTGTAAATATGTCGCAAAGCGTCAACTTTCCTTTAATATTCGGCGACGCCATAAGCTTTGCGACGCTAAACGTCGCTGAACTAATAAAACTGGTGACATTTTCCGACAAATCAACGACGTTGCTTTTTATTACACTAAAGGTAGTCGCAATATGTCGCTGTTTGTCGCTATCAGCGACGTGTTGTGACGCTTACTTTTGGCGTCGCTAATTCCAGAAATATTAGCGACGTTTTAAGTTGGCGTCGCTAATTTCGTCGCTGATATGGCTTATTTTGGTAGTATTTTGATAGATTTAAAACAAGAGGGTCGAGAGAAAGGAGGGTCAAACACTCACCTTAATTTTTCTTGAGGCGAGAGACCGGTTGGTTGCGCGCTTAGATGGTTCCTACGCCATTACCTAAAATCGCATAAGCAACTAGTCAGAATATTGTCCTATTCAATGAGTTCGATACAAATGCGAAGTTCGAAGAATGTAACCCATGAAAACTGTCGAAAATATTCACGAAAACGTATTCAGAAAACCAAAGCCAAAGAAGCAAGTACCGTAAGAAAAGCAGAGCAACGATAGGTCTCTTCCGACTCAGCCGCTGAGTCTATCTCCGAGGTGCAACCTACTTAATATGCGACTTGATTCTGAAGAAACCATTCCATAACGAAGAAAGGATCTTAATTCAATCGGTCTTGTTCAACCGATTCAATCAATCCTGATTAATCGGTTCCGACTAAATCAATAGCGACGGAGTTTCTTTATCGCATACCCCATGGACGGGAAACGGGACATGATATAGGAACTAGGCACTACACCATAAACAACTAAAAGAACGTTTTGTCCTCGAAACTTAAGAAAAGAACCTACCGCTAGAAAATAGGGAAGGGAACTTTTCCTTCATCTCAGATTCGATTTTCCAGGTCGACCCTTCAACCGAATGGTTTCTCCAGAGAACATGAATGAGGGGGATCACACGATTTTGAAGTAGCTTGTCTTTGCGCTCCAAGACTTGGACCGGTTCTTCCACATATGATAAGTCTGCCTTCATCTCCAACTGACCAAAATCTATAATGTGCTTTAGATCATGCACGCATTTTCGTAGTTGTAAGACATGAAAGATATCATGCACATCCGACAGTATTGGCGGCAATGCAATCTTGTAAGCTACTGGGGTGACTCACTTCAATGTTTGGAAAAGATCCACAAATTTTGGACTAAGCTTGCCTTTAACTCCAAATTAACCTGGTTACTCCTTGCATAAGCGTCAGCTTTAGCAATACATGATCACTCTCCAGAAACTCGAGTGGCCATCGATGGGTGTCCACATAGCTCTTCTGCTGACTCTAAGCCATCTTCAATCTCTCTCTTATCAGTTTGACCTTTGCCATAGTTTGCTCCACCAGCTCCGGAACAAGAATCTGCCGCTCCCCGACCTTATTCCAACAAATGGGTGATCTGCACTTCTGCCCGAATAATGCTTCATACTGTACCATTTGAATGCTGGACTGATAGCTATTGTTATATTCAAATTCGGCCAACGGTATGTGAACAACCCTGCTTGACTTCAAGTCTATCGCATAGAGCCTTAGCATGTATTCGAGAATCTGATTCATTCGCTCTATTTAGCCGTCGATTTGAGGATGATAAGTAGTGCTAATATTCAACTTAGTCTCCATGGCCGACTGAAGGCTTTCCGAGAAGTGTAACAAGAATCGCCCATCTCGATCAGAGACGATAGATACTGGAACTAAGTGCAGTTGTACTATCTCATCAAGGTAAATCTGAGCCAGTCAATCGACGCTCCAAGTAACTTTGATGGCGATGAAGTGCGTAGATTTGGTTAGTCGGTCGACGATGACCCAGACGGCAACGTTCCCCCGCGATGTCTTTAGTAGGCCAACAATAAAGTCCATGGTTATATGCTCTCATTTCCACTCTGGTTTGGCGAGGTTTTGCATCTCTCCATCCGGCATCTGGTGTTCTGTTTTATATTGCTGACAGGTCAAACACTCCGATACGAAGAGTGCCACGTCCTTCTTCATGTCGTACCACCAAAAGATTGTGCGGAGGTCCTTATACATCTTCGTACTGCCGGGATGCAAGGAATATTGTGTAGTATGCCTCTGACAATATTTTCTTTCTTAGTTGTAAGTCCTCTGGGATGCATAGCATGACCTTCACCCGCAATACTCCGGCCTCGTCTTCCATAAAGTTGGTCGGCTTACCCGTTGAAACAAGCTCTCGTATCTTCTTCAGGTATGGATCGTCCTTCTGAACGGACTTGATATTTTCTAACAAGCAAGATTCTAGCCGCAACAGTTGTCACGCCCCGATCCCACTAGGGTCGTTCGTTCTTGCTTTGATCCCTGCAGGATCGTTCGTCCTCGCTAAGGCGTGATGTCGTACAAGCCTAAGTTGTGCTTGCACAAGGCCAGTACCTACACAAAATAACTAGACAAAGCAAAACACACGTATGCAGCATATTTAATTGCAGAAAACCAAATATTGGACACAGAGATTTTGAACATGAAATACTTCTTTTATTCATAACTTGACAGGATTATAAAGCACAAAGCTTGCGACTCAAAATGCCATAATTTTGCTTACATATCTTTCATTAGAAACACTTTTCAAAATAGCCACAACGTCTATACACCATATCCCTTTATTACATAGTCGAAAATGAAAAGACACTTTCAAAGAAACTTGCAACTTGACTGAAAATGAAAAGTAGCTTCGAGATAATCCACAAGCTCTACTAGGCTAGACGAGCTTTAATAACTCACTTGAAATCCTCATGTCTCTTTGTTAGTTGAAAAGGATGCCCACAACGTGGGTCAGTATACATCTTGTACTGGCGAGTGGCTTTTGGCCGAACTCACAAATATTTGCACTAAGTCAACATGTGAAACTAGCATATATTTATTATATGATATTTCTACTTATCTAGGTTCTTTTTAACAATTCACAAGAAATATGATAGTAGAAACATTCCATAACTATCTTACCCATCGCCGACAGTTATCCCTGCACAAAATAGGTTAGCACAATTTGCATATATAAAGCATACTTACTTTCCATCCCTGTAGGTTAGGTTTGCAATAAATCTCACTGTACGCATGAACCTAACTACATGGTGGCCCATGGGTTATTTTCCATGATCAGCAGTTGGGACATACAATTCCATCTCACTGATAGACATAACACCCCCTAATCGCGAGATTTCTTTTACCTCAGGGTGTTCAATCTCTCCTAGGCCAACCGATCTCCAGTACCCTGGAAACCTGTCGAGAGACCGTACCTTGTGCACAAGTTGTCATAAGCCAAATACAAGAGATGCATTCTATCAGATAAAATATTTCATGGCATATTAAACAACAGGCATCTGATTTCGATATTTTTTCGATAGGGATACGATTCCATTCTTTCGTTTTGATCAATCTCAAACCAATTAAGGTTTTCTATAACATATCTTGTGTAAAGCAAACTCTAGAAACCTGTAAGCAATCATATTGAGCAAGTAGAGAAACAGTTCTATTTAACAAGCAATCCAGTTCATTTATCTTTTCTTATCTTTTGTTATTGTGGTATCGTTGATCAGAGGGACGCAACAAAAGAGTGGACTAGAGATCATTTTCTTAGGGCGTGGAGATAAATGTTCGCCCAATTAAAGAAACTCACCAAAAGAATCTTATACAAGATAAGGAAGGACTTCACACAACGATCACGTGCCGCCTATGCGTCATCCTGCATTGGCCCCAATATTCGATTAGCATACTTCGGTTTTTTTTCTCTCAAGATTCAGAATGAATGTACAATGCGATGAAAGCGAACAATAAAAACCAATCATCGAAAACCAACACGAAAATGCATTCATCAAAACCAAACAACGAAAGAAAAATCCAACAAAATACTTAGATTCATTTCAATAGAAGCTGATCCATTAATTGGAAAGATTCATTGCATTTCATCCGTGATCAATCGATACCGACAAAGGTTTTCCCAAATACTCAGTTCAAGACTAAGTCAGCATGCCGTGGGTATTATATAGTGGACCGTGAGGAACTGGACACTACATAATAACCTACTGAGAAAATATTTTTGTCCTCAAAACTTAATAAACAAGCTCACCTCCGTTAGTATTCCATTCTGGATCAAGTAAGGTGGACAGATTAAAAATACGAGCATTCCGCAGCTGTTGATTGTACGGTTTGTCCCTAATTGGCGGTGGGTCCCTCAATGGCCCACGCTCCTCAGTATTCTCATTTTGATTCTGTGTTGCGGGACGGTTTTTTCTGACAGTTTCGAGAAATGTGGCCCTTCTGGCCGCAGAAATTGTACTCTGGCCTATGGTTTTGCTCCCCGTCAGTTTTTTTTCTCCATCATGATATCTTTCTACGGGCTGATTGTGGCCAGTCTGAACTTTCGCTGATGCCTTTTACAGGCTAAATTGTTCCACTTGTACTGCCGCCTCAAAGGCCTGGGGATATGATTCATATTCCCGGTTCAGCACACTCAATTGAATGTCGTTGTTCAGACCTTGAATGAACCGATTCATGCGAATGTTCTCAGTTGGTATCATTACACTAGCAAATGTTGCCAGTTTGGCAAATTCAGACTCATAGTCCTCTACGGACATGCTTTCTTGTTTCAGTGACATGAATTCATTCTCAATCTTTTGGCTGATAGTGGGAGGCATATATTGCTCCAGAAATGCCTTCTTGAACGAGGCCCAAGAAATCTTTCTACCCCTAACAGTCGTGAGCAGTACCGACTTTTTTGCTTTCCACCAATTTTTTGCTCGCAGACATAGTAGCAAAGCGGTACAAACAACCTTCTTGCTACTCGGAACTCCTATAAATGCGAACAGACTTTCCATTTTATCGATCCAATCCATCACCTTATCTGGTGATGTCCTGTCCTCAAATTCTGGAGGTTTCGCATCCAAGAAGTCCTTTGCCTTAAAGGAAGAGTGTCTATGCATCGACTGGGGCTCATCACCATCCATGGGCCTAATTTTGGGAGTTCCTGTCGGGTTGGTCGCTACGATGGTATCACGATTGCCCGCAAGCGAAGTGACTATCTGGGCCAAGGCATCCAACTACCTCTGTTGCGCCATGCTGCGATCCTCAGCTAGTTTCTGCTGAGTTTCCCATTGAGACTATTGCACCAGGCTATGCTCCTTAGCTTCATGTCGCTGAAGTTCCATCATGGCCATAATCCGCTCTATCGGGTCGGTCGGACCAGATGGTCGAGGAGCCATTTCTCTACAAAAGAATATAACTTCTGTCAGCCTCATAAAATATTATGGACTTATTGTATGGGACATTGGTTTTCAAAACTCAAAATCAAGACTTTTGAAAGCCATCAAAATTCTTTATATACTTTTTCGAAAATAATATTTGAAGAGGCCAAGTACGTAAAGCTGTGCCCTGATACCACTTTGTTACGCCCTGATCCCGCTAGGGTCGTTCGTCCTCGCTTTGATCCTTGTGGGATCGTTCGTCCTCTCTAAGGCGTGATGCCATACAAGTCTAAATTGTGCTTACACAAGGCTAGTACCTGCACAAAACAACTAGACAAAGCAAAACACACGCACGTAGCATATTTAATTACAAAAAACTAAATATTGGACATAGAAATTTTGAACAGGAAATACTTCTTTTATTCATAACTTTATAGGATTACAAACTACAAAGCTTGTGACTCGCAATGCCATAATTTTGCTTATATATCTCTCTTTAGAAACTCTTTTTAAAATAGCCATAATGCCCATACATCATATCCCTTTACTACATAGTCAAAAATGAAAAGATACCTTCAAAGAAACTTGCAAATTGACTGGAAATGAAAAGTAGCTTCAAGGCAATCCACAAGCTCTACTGGGTTGAACGAGCTTTAACGCCTCACTTGAAATCCTCCTGTATCATTGTTAGCTGAAAAGGATGCCCACAACGTGGGTCAGTACACATCTTGTACTGGCGAGCGACTTTTGGCCGAACTCACAAATATCTGCACTAAGTCAACATGTAAAACTAGCATACATTTATTATGTGATCTTTCTACTTGTCTAGGTTCATTTTAACAATTCATAAGAAACATGACAGTAGAAACATTCCATAACCATCTTACCCATCGTCGACAGTCATCCCTGCACAAAACAGGTTAGCACAATTTGTATATATAAAGCATACTTACTTTCCGTCCCTACAGGTTAGGTTTGCAATAAATCCTACTATATGCATGAACAGCTAGCTACATGGTGTCCCATAGATTATTTCCCATGATCAACAGTTGGGACATACAAGCCCATCTCACCGATAGACATAACATCCCCCTAATCACGATGTTTCTTTTACCTCAGGGTGCTCAATCTCTCCTAGGCCAACCAATCCCCAGCGCCCCAAAAATCGGTCGAGAGACTGTACCTTGTGTACAAGTTGTCCTAAGCCAAATGCATGAGATGCATTCTATCAGATAAAATATTTTATGGCATATTAAACAACAGGCATCTGATTTCGATAGTTCTCTTCGATAGGGACACGATTCGATTCTTTCATTTTGATCGATCTCAAACCAATTAAGGTCTTCTATAATATATCTTGTGTAAAACAAACTCTGGAAACCTGTAAGCAATCACATTGAGCAAGTAGAGCAACAGTTCTATTTAGCAAGCAATCCAATTATTTATATTTTCTTATCTTTTGTTATTGTGGTATCGTTGATCAGAGGGACGCAACAAAAGAGTGGAATAGAGATCATTTTCTTAGGGCGTGGAGATAAATGTTCGCCCGGTTAAAGCAACTCATCAAAAGAATCTTATACGAAAGAAAGAGGGACTTCACACAACGATCACGTACCGCCTATGCATCCTCCTACATTGGCACCAACATTCGATTAACATACTTTGGTCTCTTTCTCTCAAGATTTGGAATGAATGCGCAACGCGATGATAGCGAACAATAAAAACTAATCATCGAAAACCAACAAGAAAATGGATTCACCAAAACCAAGCAGCGAAAGAAAACATCCAACAAAACACTTAAATTTATTTCAATAGAAGCCGATCCATTAATTGGAAAGGTTCATTATATTTCATCCGTGATCAATCGATACCGGCAAAGGTTTTCCCAAATACTCAATTCAAGACTGAATCAGCAAGACGTAGGTATTAAATAGTAGACCGCGAGGAGCGGGGCACTACAACGGTACCAATTGAGCTCCCACATATCAAACCCAGAGTTCAATGCCTATTCCCTCTAAGTCCCGCATTAGACTTTTGTTGATGGATAGCGAGGCTAGATATTTTCTGCTCAATGCATCGGCGTCCACATTTCCTTTGTCAGATCGTCAATTTATAGTCCTTTATCAGTACTAGCCAGCGACTATGTCGCAAGTGCAGCTCCTTTTTGGTAAAGAGATACTTGAGGTTCATGTGATCCATGAAAATACTGCATGCCATGCCATAAAGATAGTGGCACCACAATTTAACATGAATACAATTGCCGCCAATTCCAAGTCATGGGTGGGGTTGTTCTTCTCGTGCGGCTTCACCTGTCGGAAAGCAAAAGATATCACCTTATTTCGCTACATGAGTGCACACCCCAAGCCCTGGCCAAAATCATTACTGAAGATTTAAAATTCTCAGTCCCTTCTGGATGTGTGAGTATCGGGGCCAAGACGAGCCGCAGCGTTAACGTCTGGAGGGAAGCTTCACAATCGTCTGACCATTCAAACGTGACTCCTTTCTGAGTGAGGTGAGTCAACGACGATGCGATCTTCGCGAAGTTTTTCATGAAGTGTCTTTAGTATCCCGCCAAGCCGAGGAAGCTTCGAATCTTACTGACTGACGTGGGCCATTTTTCCAACCAACAACTCCTTCAACTTTCTTCAGATCAACTGATATGTCTTTGGTGGAGATGTTGTGCCCAAGAAATGATACACTGTCTAGCGAGAATTCACATTTGCTATACTTTAAATTCAATTGTTTGTTATGAAGGGTCTGAAGCACGGTCCGCAGATGCTGTGTATGTTGTACTCTGTCCTTCGAATAGACGAGAATATCGTTTATGAAGACTACTACAAATTTGTCGAGGAGCAGACGAAACACCCGATTCATGAGATCCATGAAGGCGACAAGATATTCGTTAGGCCAAATGGCATCACCATAAACTCGTAGTAGCCAAAGCGAGTATGGAAGGCTAACTTCGGCATGTCGTCTGGCTTGACTTTGAGTTAATGGTAACCCGATCGAAGATCAATCTTCAAAAATACTGAGGCGCCTTGTCGTTGATCAAAGAGGTCATCAATACGGGAGATGGGTATTTATTCCGGATGGTGGCTTTATTGAGCTCGTGATAGCCTATGCAGAGATGCATCTACCTATCCTTTTTTCTTCACAAAAAATACAGGGGTTCCCCATGGCGAGATGCTAGGCCGTATGAATCCTTTGTCGAGTAGCTCTTACAACTAAACTTTGAGTTACTTTAGTTCTGTAGGGGTATTCTGTACGAAGCTTTTGAAATTGAGTAGATGTTGGAGAATGTGTCGATGGTGAACTCAATCTTTTGATCGTGTGGCATGCCAGGTAGCTCTTTCGAGAACACGTCAGGGAATTATGCCACAACATACATCTGATTTGTATTTATACCATCTTATCGCATGTTGCGCACAGGAGCCAAGTAGCCTTCATAGTCGAAATACAACATCCTATGAGCAGATATCACAGAGATTACTATGCAGGTCGTCGACGCTTCACTACATGAGTAGCAGAATTCGATCTCTCCTGGCTGGCGAAAGGTGACCGTCTTTCTAGCACAATCGATGGTGTCATTACAAGCACCGAGCCAATCCATCCACAATATGATATTATAGTCCATGATATCTAGAACTATCATATCTAAATATATTTTTCTACCTCCAATACAGATGATTTTGTCTCTGCAGCCTGTGTGTGTAAGTAATTGCATACCCGACGGGATGCTAACACTAAGGTTAAGCCTAAAGGTGTCATGAAAAAATTGTGCTTAGCGGTGAAGTCTGTCGATATAAAGCTATGTATGGCACCTGAATCAAATAGTACACGAGCATATTTGTTATTGAAAAGCAGTACACCTATCACGACTGTGTCAGATACGAACGCTTCATCCCAGGTCATGGCGTTGACTCATCTCTAGGCATTGGGATGACGGTCTTGATCATTTACTTGAGCGTCTGGAGGAGCTTGAGGTGCCTGGCCTCGATTTTACTGATATTGGGGTTGCAGAGGGCGTTGGTTCGACCCACCTTTCGGGCAGTTGCATGCGATATGGCCTACTCGACCGCACTTGTAGCATGCTCCACTTTTCATTCGACATTCGATAGTCAGATGCCCCTCCTTTTGGCAATTATCGTAGTACACTCGATTCTTTTCCTGGTTGCTGCCTCCATTGCCGTAGTTATGATGCTTATATACGTTGTTGCCTCCTACATTAGTATGACGTTTGTGATTATTATAGTGCACAACACCGATAGTGGTAGGATGATACTAAGGCTCGCGACGGAGGGCATGGATGAGTGACCGCATACTGTTTGGTATTCGGGCACAGTCACATGGGAAAAAATAGAAGGCCTCAAGCCCACTTTGAATCTCCGTGCTCGAATCGTCGTCGTTGGCAGATAGACACTCACAAATCTGGCTAGCTTGTCGAAATATGCCGCATATTGACGTACCGTCATATTTTCCTACTTCAGCTACATAAACTCATTCTTCTTCGCCTGACGGATCATTGCTGGTAGGTACTCGACTTCGAATGCCATGCGGAAGGTATCCCTAATGATAGGTTCGGTTGAATCATCGCAACGGATTGCTTGTGTAGCTCCCCTTCCCGAAAAATTTTCGAATTTTTTTTTAATTTGATTTAAAGGGTGATTTTTAGATTTTTATAAATAATTATTTAGATAATTATTACGGTAGATGATTTTAGTCATAGTTAGGAATTAGAGTGCAAGGCGACTAGGAATCATGGCATGGGTAGTGCAGTAGCGTGCTTTGACTAGTGTTTAGCCATGGTAGAAGAGTGCCAAGCCATCGGTGTATCCTAACTAGGAAAACCAAGCCAAGTTACGACTTAACCCCTAAAGTAATTTTTTAAATTATTTATTAATTATTATTGGTTATCGACTTGTAGGAGACCAGGTTGTACCAATTTAGTTCGGGCTGGACCTGAACCAAATCCAAGCCCATGTAGTCGAGTAGTGAGTCCAAAGACGTTCATATAGATGTAAATAGTGACTATATATTTATATTGATATGTTATATATATCAATATTGATATATTGATATAGGTAATATTTATATATAGGAATATTGATATGTCATATATATTAGTATTGATATATTGATATAGGTAAAATATATATTTATATTGATATGTTATATATATTATTATTGATATATTGATAAAGGTAAATTTTATATATAGGAATATTGATATGTCATATATATTAGTATTGATATATTGATATCGGTAAAATATATATTTATATTGATATGTTATATATATTATTATTGATATATTGATATAGGTAAAATTTATATATAGGAATATTGATATGTCATATATATTAGTATTGATATATTGATATGGGTAAAATATATATATTTATATTGATATGTTATATTTATATTGATATGTTATATATATATATATATATATATATATATATATATATATATATATATATATATATATATATATATATATATATATATGAATTTATATAATAAGTTATATCTCGCAAGATATTGAAAACAATATCTCGCGAGATGATGAAACCAAACCCCACCCGACCCTGTTGGCGAAGCAGCGCGACCATCGTATATATACATGTCGAGAGGGTGAGAACGAGAAACCCTAACACAAACCGCCGCCCCAATACCCCTGGACAGTCAGCGCGGCCGTGCGCCGCCGGGGGACGCCGCCACCGGCCGCCCATCGCCGGCCGTCTCGTGCGCGTCGCGCATGAAGCAGAGAAAACGACAGCAGGAACGGCATTTGCAACACCAACTTCACAGTAAGATCCCGATCCCGATACTCTACCGTTTTACGAACCGTAAATTGGTTTTGAAGGCCTATATAACCCTCTTTCCGATCCATAAATTACTTTACGAAGATGCGTAATGTATTTGTCGAGAAATCGAGTCGAACTTCGACAAAAACTGTTTCTTTAACAGTTCGTAGAATAGTCCCCACACCCTGTTTGGAAGGCAGATTTCTGCCAATCCACCTAGAATTTAGAAAATCCTTTAAAGAGAGTTAAGGACAACATAAACAAGAATAAAAACCTATTATTAGTTTTAATTATGGTTAATTAGATATCAAGATAAATCAGTTTGAAAATCAAGAAAAACTTGGCGATAACAGTTTAGAAATTTAGAAAATTGTTCGATACAACGTGCATTCCGCCAATCCGGACGACGTGATCGCGAACCGAAGGCATCGAAAGGTGCGTAACGGCTTCGTGGTCGTGTGGGCTTTGGCGGAATTCAAATTGGTCGCGTGTGCACGACGAATTTGATGCGTATCCGTCGAAATTTGCCGTATCGGCCTCTGTGCAAGTTTTTCAATTACTTTGTGCACGCCCGTCAGATCGAGACGAAACCTGCGCCAACAGGACCGTATCATTTTTTTGGTCCTGTATGCTAAGTTTGGTCCGATTCTGAGACAGTTGATAAAATTGCCGTTTTGCGGGCCCCACGGTCCGACTCAACGGGTGATTTTGTGCACGGTCCGCCGGAATCCAACTCTGGACATACGATTAGGTTCGTATCAGAAAACCGGATCCGTAGATATATAGTTTGATGACTTTTGAGACCATTGACCCTGTCATAATTTTTGGTGCAAAGCGGGTCCAACGGCGGACATCGTTTTTGCCCGAAATGATCGTTTTGCCCCTGTGTCCAGAATTGGACTTAAGGACAGGCAATCATAGCTAATTTGACAATTCTGAGAATGTTGGCAATATTTGTTTCAGCTTTCGGAGACAGTTGTGATGACTTGGACTTTATGGCTCACCAGTCGACTAATTTTTGTGGGATTTGCGTGCAACTTCCAGGCAAAATACCTTGCCTTCCTCTACAGTTTATTTACATGCATATTTATATTATTATACAGTTTTATTAGTTGATTATTTATATGTGATTTGTATATCATGCCTTCTAGTTTATATATAGCCTTGTTTATAATTAGCTTTATAGTTCGCATTGGATTAGTTTTCTCGTGTATCGTGATTGGGTCGTGTCGTGTCATCTTTTGTACTTGGACTGAGTCGCATCGTGTCATAGGATGAATAAGTCATATCGAAACAGCTGTACCTTGAAATTCTTGAAGCTAACCTGCGAGTCCACATTAGGGGCGAGGGTTAGTAGTTAAGCTAACTTGCGAGCCCACACCAGGGGCGAGAGTTAGTGAGCTAATCTGTGAGCCCATATTAGGGGCGAGGGTTAGTAGTTAAGCTAACTTGCGAGCCCACACCAGGGGCGAGAGTTAGTAAGCTAGCCTGCGAGTCCACACCAGGGACGAGGGTTAGTAGTATATGGTCCACACCTGCGAGTCCACACTAGGGACGAGGGTGATGCTAGCCTGCGAGTCCACACCAGGGACGAGGGTTTGTAGTATATGGTTCACACCTGCGAGTCCACACTAGGGACGAGGGTGATGCTAGTCTGCGAGTCCACACTAGGGGCGAGGGCTAGTAGTTGTTCAAACCTGCGAGTCCACACTAGGGACGAGGGTTTGAGTATTCCAGTTGGTTATCCATTGACATCGTGATATCGTGTTCTCTTGTTCTTCTCCAGCAGTTCGTTCAGGCGTAGTGGTTCTTCCAGTCGCGTATAGTCGTGTTTTCGTGATGATTGGTCCTTTACTATTTATTTTTCTGTATTTTCTTTATTGTATGATAAACTGCTAGATAGGCATGTTTTTATGTATCTTGCTATGTCCCCTGAGGACCTGATGATCTCTTCAGGTTTAGTGAGTGCATGGAGTTAGCTATTAGTTCTGGATGGCGGATGGGATGATACGCTTGCGGGGTTCAGGTATCGTATTGTATTTATTATCAGCTCGTGCTTTTCATTCCTTATCATGAGATATTCTGCTTATTGATTTAGTTTAGAGACTCTTGTTATATTCTTTGGAGTCTTATCGGGCATATATGCTAGTGGGCTGCAGACCACGACCCATAGTGTTCATTCATGTTTCGTACACTTATTGTGGATTTGAGATATAGATTATATTGCCATGATTTGGCAGTATACCCTAGCCTTGACAACGTTTACGTATTCGAGTCGGGCTGGAGTCCGCTTGATGTGTAGCTGGCTTGCTCACGAGCTCGCGTCCAAAAAGCGGGTGCGGGTCGTGACAAGTTTTTTTGGTGCCCCACGCAGGTCAGAGAATATCGTACCTGTTACATAACTGTACTGGTACGAGCCTGCGACTTGACTAAACCTTAGAAATCTCAATCCACTTTGCTTGAAAATTCTCCTAGAAATTCTCTACGTCTTTGAAAACTCCATATTTGCTCTCGATTATACTTCCTTGCTTCATGTACAATTGATTCTCATCCCTTCCCATTTCGGAGTGACGAACAATCGTGCTGTCTAGAATTCATTAGAAATCCTTAAATTATAGTATATATTGCTTGATTTTGAATATTGGTTGTTTGATAGATATGTGGAGATTATAGATACCATGTCCTAGATATTTTGGTAGAATAATTAGTCACTAGTTAGACGATTATATGATTTTAGTGACCTGTGTTTCAAGGGAGTAG
This sequence comes from Iris pallida, assembly GCA_029216955.1. Classification (NCBI taxonomy): domain Eukaryota; kingdom Viridiplantae; phylum Streptophyta; class Magnoliopsida; order Asparagales; family Iridaceae; genus Iris; species Iris pallida. The sequence continues at coordinate 10,061,024 of JANAVB010032419.1, forward strand.
TGTGACCAAAGTTCGTAGAAGTCCTCGAGATTTCGTAAATACCAAATGGCTAGAGAAGGTCATAGAAATATTTTTAAGAAATTAAATTTGAGGAGATTACGATAATAGTAGACTTTGATTTTTAAGGAATAGTCATGAATTAGAATTTCGAGGACGAAATTATTTTTAAGGTGGGTAGATTTGTAGCTCCCCTTCCCGAAAAATTTTTGAAATATTTTTTATTTATTTTTTATTTAATTTAAAGGGTGATTTTTAGATTTTTATAAATAATTATTTAGATAATTATTACGGTAGATGATTTTAGTCATAGTTAGGTATTAGAGTGCAAGGCGACTAGGAATCATGGCATGGGTAGTGCAGTAGCGTGCTTTGACTAGTGTTTAGCCATGGTAGGGGAGTGCCAAGCCATCGGTGTGTCCTAACTAGGAAAACCAAGCCAAGTTGCGACTTAACCCCTAAAGTAATTTTTTAAATTATTTATTAATTATTATTGGTTATCGACTTGTAGGAGACCAGGTTGTATCAATTTAGTTCGGGCTGGACCTGAACCAAATCCAAGCCCATGTAGTCGAGTAGTGAGTCCAAAGACGTTCATATAGATGCAAATAGTGACTATATATTTATATTGATATGTTATATATATATCAATATTGATATATTGATATAGGTAATATTTATATATAGGAATATTGATATGTCATATATATTAGTATTGATATATTGATATAGGTAAAATATATATTTATATTGATATGTTATATATATTATTATTGATATATTGATATAGGTAAAATTTATATATAGGAATATTAATATGTCATATATATTAGTATTGATATATTGATATAGGTAAAATATATATTTATATTGATATGTTATATATATTATTATTGATATATTGATATAGGTAAAATTTATATATAGGAATATTGATATGTCATATATATTAGTATTGATATATTGATATGGGTAAATATATATATTTATATTGATATGAAATATATATATATATATATATATATATATATATATATATATATATATATATATATATATATATATATATATATATATATATATATATATAAAATATATATATTATATTATATATATATATATATATACATATAAAAAAAAATATTTATATATATATATATATATATATGTGAATTTATATAATAAGTTATATTTCGCGAGATATTGAAAACAATATCTCGCGAGATGATGAAACCGAACCCCACCCGACCCTGTTGGCGAAGCAGCGCGACCATCGTATATATACATGTCGAGAGGGTGAGAACGAGAAACCCTAACACAAACCGCCGCCCCAACATCCCTGGACAGTCAGCGCGGCCGCGCGCCGCCGGGGGACGCCGCCACCGGCCGCCCATCGCCGGCCGTCGCGCGCGCGTCGCGCATGAAGCAGAGAAAACGACAGCAGGAACGGCATTTGCAACACCAACTTCACAGTAAGATCCCGATCCCGATACTCTACCGTTTTGCGAACCGTAAATTGGTTTTGAAGGCCTATATAACCCTCTTTCCGATCCATAAATTACTTTACGATGATGCATAATGTATTTGTCGAGAAATCGAGTCGAACTTCGACGAAAACTGTTTTTTTAACAGTTCGTAGAATAGTCCCCACACCCTGTTTGGTAGGCAAATTTCTGCCAATCCACCTAGAATTTAGGAAATCCCTTTAAAGAGAGTTAAGGACAACATAAACAAGAATAAAAACCTATTATTAGTTTTAATTATGGTTAATTAGATATCAAGATAAATCAGTTTGAAAATCAAGAAAAACTGGCGATAACAGTTTAGAATTTAGAAATTGTTCGATACGATGTGCATCCGCCAATCCGGACGACGTGGTCGCGAACCGAAGGCATCGAAAGGTGCGTAACGGCTTTGTGGTCGTGTGGGCTTTGGCGGAATTCAAATTGGTCGCGTGTGTGCACGACGAATTTGATGTGTATCCGTCGAAATTCGCTGTATCGGCCTCTGTGCAAGTTTCTCAATTACTTCGTGCACGCTCGTCAGATCGAGACGAAACCTATGCCAACAGGACCGTATCGTTTTTCTGGTCCTGTATGCCAAGTTTGGTCCGATTCTGAGACAGTTGATAAAATTGCCGTTTTGCGGGCCCCACGGTCCGACTCAACGGATGATTTTGTGCACGGTCCGCCGGAATCCAACTCTGGACATATGATTGGGTTCGTATCAGAAAATCGGATCCGTAGACAATAGTTTGATGACTTTTGAGACCATTGACCCTGTCACAATTTTCGGTGCAAAGCGGGTCCAACGGCGGACATCGTTTTTGCCGGAAATGACCGTTTTGCCCCTGTGTCCAGAATTGGACTTAAGGACAGGCAATCATAGCTAATTTGACTATTCTGAGAATGTTGGCAATATTTGTTTCAGCTTTCGGAGACAGTTGTGATGACTTGGACTTTATGGCTCACCAGTCGACTAGATTTTGTGGGATTTGCGTGCAACTTCCAGGCAAAATACCTTGCCTTCCTTTACAGTTTATTTACATGCATATTTATATTATTATACAGTTTTATTAGTTGATTATTTATATGTGATTTGTATATCATGCCTGCTAGTTTATATATAGCCTTGTTTATAATTAGCTTTATAGTTCGCATTGGATTAGTTTTCTCGTGTATCGTGATTGGGTCGTGTCGTGTCATCTTTTGTACTTGGACTGAGTCGCATCGTGTCATAGGATGAATAAGTCATATCGAAACAGCTGTACCTTGAAATTCTTGAAGCTAACCTGGGATTCCACATTAGGGGCGAGGGTAAGTTGTTAAGCTAACTTGTGAGCCCACACCAGGGCGAGAGTTAGTGAGCTAATCTGTGAGCCCACATTAGGGGCAAGGGTTAGTAGTTAAGCTAACTTGCGAGCCCACACCAGGGGCGAGAGTTAGTAAGCTAGCTGCGAGTCCCACCAGGGACGAGGGTTAGTAGTATATGGTCCACACCTACAGTCCACACTAGGGACGAGGGGTGATGCTAGCCTGCGAGTCCATACCAGGGACGAGGGTAGTAGTATATGGTTCACACCTTCGAGTCCACACTGGGACGAGGGTGATGCTAGTCTGCGAGTCCATACTAGGGGCGAGGGCTAGTAGTTGTTCAAACCTGCGAGTCCACACTAGGGACGAGGGTTTGAGTATTTGAGTTGGTTATCCATTGACATCGTGATATCATGTTCTCTGTTCTTCTCCAGCAGTTCGTTCAGCGTAGTGGCTCTTCCAGTCGCGTATAGTCGTGTTTTCGTGATGATTGGTCCTTACTGTTATTTTCGTATTTTCTTTATTGTATGATAAACTGCTAGATAGGCATATTTATGTATCTGCTATGTCCCTGAGGACCTGATAATCTCTTCAGGTTTAGTGAGTGCATGGAGTTAGCTATTAGTTCTGGATAGCGGATGGGATGATACGCTTGCGGGGTTCAGGTATTGTATTGCATTTATATCAGCTCGTGCTTTTCATTCCTTATCATGAGATATTCTGCTTATTGATTTAGTTTAGAGACTCTTGTTATATTCTTTGGAGTCTTATCGGACATATATGCTGTGGGCTGCAGACCACGACCCATAGTGTTCATTCATGTTTCCTACACTTATTGTGGATTTGAGATATAGATTATATTGTCATGATTTGGCAGTATACCCTAGCCTTGACAGCGTTTACGTATTCGAGTCGGGCTGGAGTCCGCTTGATGCGTAGCTGGCTTGCTCACGAGCTCGCGTCCGAAAAAGCGGTGCGGGTCGTGACAAGTTTTTTTGGTGGCCCATACAGGTCAGAGAATATCGTACCTGTTACATAACTGTACTGGTACGAGCCTGCGACTTGACTAAACCTTAAAATCTCAATCCACTTTGCTTGAAAATTCTCATAGAAATTCTCTACGTCTTTGAAAACTCCTATTTGCTCTTTGATTATACTTCCTTGCTTCCTGTACAATTGATTCTCGTCCCTTCCTATTTCGGAGTGACGAACAATCGTGCTGTCTAGAATTCATTAGAAATCCTAAATTATAGTATATATTGCTTGATTTTGAATATTGGTTGTTTGATAGATAGTGGAGATTATAGATACCATGTCCTAGATATTTTGGTAGAATTATTAGTCACTAGTTAGAAGATTATATGATTTTAGTGACCTGTGTTTCAAGGGAGTAGTGTGACCAAAGTTGGTAGAAGTCCTCGAGATTTCGTAAATACCAAATGGCTAGAGAAGGTCATAGAAATATTTTTAAGAAATTAAATTTTGAGGAGATTACGATAATAGTAGACTTTGATTTTTAAGGAATAGTCATGAATTAGAATTTCGAGGACGAAATATTTTTAAGGTGGGTAGATTGTAGCTACCCTTCCCGAAAAAATTTTGAAAATATTATTTATTTATTTTTATTTGATTTAAAGGGTGATTTTTAGATTTTTATAAATAATTATTTAGATAATTATTACGGTAGATGATTTTAGTCATAGTTAGGTATTAGAGTGCAAGGGACTAGGAATCATGGCATGGGTAGTGCAGTGGCAGTAGCGTGCTTTGACTGGTGTTTAGCCATGGTAGGGGAGTGCCAAGCCATCGGGTGTCCTAACTAGGAAAACCAGCCAAGTTGCGACTTAACCCCTAAAGTAATTTTTTAAATTATATTATTATTGGTTTTCGACTTGTAGGAGACCAGGTTGTATCAATTTAGTTCGGGCTGGACCTGAACCAAATCTAAGCCCATGTAGTCGAGTAGTGAGTCCAAAGACGTTCATGTAGATGCATAAATAGTAACTATATATTGATATTGATATGTTATATATTATATTATTGATATATTATATAGGTGATATGTATATATAGGAATATTGATATGTCATATATATTAGTATTGATATATGATATAGGTAAAATATATTATATTGATATGTTATATATATTATTATTATATATTGATATAGGTAAAATTTATATATAGATATTGATATGTCATATATATTAGTATGATATATTGATATAGGTAAAATATATATTTATATTGATATGTTATATATATTATTATGAGTATATTGATATGGTAAAATATATATATTTAATGATTATATATATATTATATATATATATATATATAGATATATATATAATATATATATATATGAATTTATATAATAGTTATATCTCGCGAGATATTGAAAACAATACTCACGAGATGATGAAACCGAACCCCACCCGACCCTGTTGGCGAACAGCGCGACCATCGTATATATACATGTCGAGAGGTGAGAACGAAAACCCTGACACAAACCGCCGCCCCCACCCCCTGGACAGTCAGCGCGGCCGCGCGCCACCGGGAAACGCCGCCACCGGCCGCCCATTCACCGTCGTCGCGCGCGCGTCGCGCATGAAGCAGAGAAAACGACCGCAGGAACGGCATTTGCAACACCAACTTCACATAAGATCCCGATCCCGATACTCTACCGTTTTGCGAACCGTAAATTGGTTTGAGGCCTAATAACCTCTTTTCGATCCATAAATTACTTTACGAAGATGCTAATGTATTTGTCGAAAATTCGAGTCGAACTTTGACGAAAACTATTTTATTAACAGTTCGTAGAATAGTCCCCATACCCTGTTTGGAAGGCAGATTTCTGCCAATCTACCTAGATTTAGGAAATCCTTTAAAGAGAGTTAAGGACAACATAACAGGATTAAAACCCTGTTATTTTTTAATTATGGTTTAATTGGATATCAAGATAAATCAGTTTGAAAATCAAGAAAAACTTTGCGGTAACAGTTTAGAAATTTAGAAAATTGTTCGATACGAAGTTGCGTCCCGCCAATCCGGACGACGTGGTCGCGAACCGAAGGCATCGAAAGGTGTAACGGCTTCGTGGTCGTGTTGGCTTTGGCGGAATTCAAATTGGCGCGTGTGTGTGACGAATTTGATCGTATCCGTCGAAATTCGCCGTATCGGCCTCTGTGCAAGTTTCTCAATTACTTCGTGCACGCTCGTCAGATCGAGATGAAACTGCGCCAACAGGACCGTACCATTTTTCTGGTCCTGATACCAAGTTTGCTCCGATTCTGAGACAGTTGTAAATTGCCGTTTTACGGGCCCCACGGTCCGACTCAACGGATGATTTTGTGCACAGTCCGCCAGAATCCAACTCTGGACATACGGTTGGGTTCGTATCGAAAAATCGGATCCGTAGACTATAGTTGACGACTTTAGAGACCATTGACCCGTCACAATTTTCGGTGCAAAGCGGGTCCAACGGCGGACATCGTTTTGTCCGAAAGACCATTTTGCTCCTGTGTCCAGAATTGATTTAAGGATAGGCAATCCTAGCTAATTTGACTATTCTGAGAATGTTGAAAATATTTTGTTTCAGCTTTCGGAGACAGTTTGATGACTTGGACTTATGGCTCACCTCGACCTAAGATTTGTGGGATTTGCGTGCACTTCCAGGCAAGATACCTTGCCTTCCTCTACAGTTTATTTACATGCATATTTATATTATTATACAGTTTTATTAGTTGATTTTATATGTGATTTGTATATCATGCCTGCTAGTTTATATATAGCCTTATTTATAATTAGCTTTATTTCGCATTGGATTGGTTTTCTCGTGTATCGTGATTGGGTCTGTCGTGTCATCTTTCGTACTTGGACTGAGTCGCATCGTGTCATAGGATTAGTAAGTCATATTGAAACTGCTGTACCGTGAAATTCTTGAAGCTAACCTGCGAGTCCACATTAGGGGCGAGGGTTAGTAGTTAAGCTAACTTGCGAGCCCACACCAGGGCGAGATGTTAGTGAGCTAATCTGTGAGCCCACGTTAGGGGCGAGGGTTAGTAGTTAAGCTAACTTGCGAGCCTACACCAGGGGCGAGAGTTAGTAAGCTAGCCTGCGAGTCCCACCAGGGACGAGGGTTAGTAGTATATGGTCCCACCTGCGAGTCCACACTAGGACGAGGGTGATGCTAGCCTGCGAGTCCACACCAGGGACGAGGTTTGTAGTATATGGTTCACCCGCGAGTCCACATAGGGACGAGGGTGATGCTAGTCTGCGAGTCCACACTAGGGGCGAGGGCTAGTAGTTGTTCAAACCTGCGAGTCCACACTAGGGACGAGGGTTTGAGTATTCGAGTTGGTTATCCATTGACATCGTGATCTCGTGTTCTCTTGTTCTTCTCCAGCAGTTCGTTCAGCGTAGTGGTTCTTCCAGTCGCGTAGTCGTGTTTTCGTGATGATTGGTCCTTTACTGTTTATTTTTCTGTATTTTCTTTATTGTATGATAAACTGCTAGATAGGCATGTTTTATGTATCTTGCTATGTCCCCTGAGACCTGATGATCTCTTCAGTTTAGTGAGTGCATGGAGTTAGCTATTAGTTCTGGATGTCGGATGGGATGATACGCTTGCGGGTTCAGGTATCGTATTGTATTATTATCAGCTCGTGCTTTTCATTCCTTATCATGAGATATTCTGCTTATTGATTTAGTTTAGAGACTCTTTTATATTCTTTGAGTCTTATCGACATATATGCTAGTGGGCTGCAGACCACGATCCATATGTTCATTCATGTTTCGTATACTCTTGTGGATTTGA
>JANAVB010032419.1:10068666-10186166 GCA_029216955.1 Iris pallida
ATCCCAGGTCATGGCGTTGACTCATCTCTAGGCATTGGATGACGGTCTTGATCATTTACTTGAGCGTCTGGAGGAGAGCTTGAGGTGCTGGCCTCGATTTACTGATATTGGGGTTGCAGAGGGCGTGGTTCGACCCACCTTTCGGGCAGTTGCATGCGATATGGCCTACTCGACCGCACTTGTAGCATGCCACTTTCATTCGACATTCGATAGTCAGATGCCCTCCTTTTGGCAATTATGTAGTACACTCGATTCTTTTCCTGGTTGCTGCCGCCATTGCCGTAGTTATGATGCTTATACGTTGTTGCCTCCTACATTAGTATGAGTTTGTGATTATATAGTGCACAACACGATAGTGGTAGGATGATACTAAGGCTCGCGACGGGGGCATGGATGAGTGACCGCATACTGTTTGGTATTCGGGCACAGTCACATGGGAAAAAATAGAAGGCCTCAAGCCACTTTGAATCTCCGTGCTCGAATCGTCGTCGTTGGCAGATAGACACTCACAAATCTGGCTAGCTTGTCGAAATATGCGCATATTGACGTACCGTCATATTTCCTACTTCAGCTACATAAACTCATTCTTCTTCGCCAACGGATCATTGCTGGTAGGTACTCGACTTCGAATGCCATGCGGAAGGTATCCCTAATGATAGGTTCGGTTGAATCATCGCAACGGATTGCTTGTGTAGCTCCCTTCCCGAAAAATTTTCGAATTTTTTTTTAATTTGATTTAAAGGGTGATTTTTAGATTTTTATAAATAATTATTTAGATAATTATTACGGTAGATGATTTTAGTCATAGTTAGGATTAGAGTGCAAGGCGACTAGGAATCATGGCATGGGTAGTGCAGTAGCGTGCTTTGACTAGTGTTAGCCATGGTAGAAGAGTGCCAAGCCATCGGTGTATCCTAACTAGGAAAACCAAGCCAAGTTACGACTTAACCCTAAAGTAATTTTTAAATTATTTATTAATTATTATTGGTTATCGACTTGTAGGAGACCAGGTGTGTACCAATTTAGTTCGGGCTGGACCTGAACCAAATCCAAGCCCATGTGTCGAGTAGTGAGTCCAAAGACGTTATATAGATGTAAATAGTGACTAATATTTATATTGATATGTTATATATCAATATTGATATATTGATATAGGTAATATTTATATATAGGAATATGATATGTCAGATATATTAGTATTGATATATGATATAGGTAAAATATATATTATATTGATATGTTATTATATTATGATATATTGATAAAGGTAAATTTATTATAGGAATATTGATATGTCATATATTAGTATTGATATATGATATCGGAATATATTATTTATATTGATATGTTTATATATTATTATTGATATATTGATATAGGTAAAATTTATATATAGGAATATTGATATGTCATATATATTAGTATTGATATTGATATGGGTAAAATATTATATTTATATTGATATGTTATATTTATATTGATATGTTATATATATATATATATATATATATAGAATATATATAAATATATTATATATATATATATATATATATATATAGAAATTTATATAATAAGTTATATCTCGCAAGATATTGAAAACAATATCTCGCGAGATGATGAAACCAAACCCCACCCGACCCTGTTGGCGAAGCAGCGCGACCATCGTATATATACATTCGAGAGGGTGAGAACGAGAAACCCTAACACAAAAACCGCCGCCCCAATACCCCTGGACAGTCAGCGCGGCCGTGCGCCGCCGGGGGACGCCGCCACCGGCCGCCATCGCCGGCCGTCTCGTGCGCGTCGCGCATGAAGCAGAGAAAACGACAGAGGAACGGCATTTGCAACACCAACTTCACGTAAGATCCCGATCCGATACTCTACGTTTACGAACCGTAAATTGGTTTTGAAGGCCTATAACCCTCTTTCCGATCCATAAATTACTTTACGAAGATGCGTAATGTATTTGTCGAGAAATCGAGTCGAACTTCGACAAAAAACTGTTTCTTTAACAGTTCGTAGAATAGTCCCCACACCTGTTTGGAAGGCAGATTTCTGCCAATCCACCTAGAATTTAGAAAATCCTTTAAAGAGAGTTAAGGACAACATAAACAAGAATAAAACCTATTATTAGTTTTAATTATGGTTAATTAGATATCAGATAAATCAGTTTGAAAATCAAGAAAAACTTGGCGATAACAGTTTAGAAATTTAGAAAATTGTTCGATACAACGTGCATTCCGCCATCGGACGACGTGATCGCGAACCGAAGGCATCGAAAGGTGCGTAACGGCTTCGGGGTCGTGTGGGCTTTGGCGGAATTCAAATTGGTCGTGTGCACGACGAATTTGATGCGTATCCGTCGAAATTTGCCGTATCGGCCTCTGTGCAAGTTTTTCAATTACTTTGTGCACGCCCGTCAGATCGAGACGAAACCTGCGCCAACAGGACCGTATCATTTTTGGTCCTGTATGCTAAGTTTGGTCCGATTCTGAGACAGTTGATAAAATTGCCGTTTTGGCGGGCCCCACGGTCCGACTCAACGGTGATTTTGTGCACGGTCCGCCGGAATCCAACTCTGGATACGATTAGGTTCGTATCAGAAAACCGATCCGTAGATATATAGTTTGATGACTTTTGAGACCATTGACCCTGTCATAATTTTTGGTGCAAAGCGGGTCCAACGGCGGACATCGTTTTTGCCCGAAATGATCGTTTTGCCCCTGTGTCCAGAATTGGACTTAAGGACAGGCAATCATAGCTAATTTGACAATTCTGAGAATGTTGGCAATTTGTTTCAGCTTTCGGAGACAGTTGTGATGACTTGGACTTTATGGCTCACCAGTCGACTAATTTTTGTGGGATTTGCGTGCACTTCCAGGCAAAATACCTTGCCTTCCTCTACAGTTATTTACATGCATATTATATTATATACAGTTTTATTAGTTGATATTTATATGTGATTTGTATATCATGCCTCTATTTATATATAGCCTTGTTTATAATTAGCTTTATAGTTCGCATTGGATTAGTTTTCTCGTGTATCGTGATTGGTCGTGTCGGTCATTTTGTACTTGGACTGAGTCGCATCGTGTCATAGGATGAATAAGTCATATCGAAACAGCTGTACTTGAAATTCTTGAAGCTAACCTGCGAGTCCACATTAGGGGCGAGGGTTAGTAGTTAAGCTAACTTGCGAGCCCACACCAGGGGGAGAGTTAGTGAGCTAATCTGTGAGCCCATATTAGGGGCGAGGGTTAGTAGTTAAGCTAACTTGCGAGCCCACACCAGGGGCGAGAGTTAGTAAGCTAGCCTGCGAGTCCACCCAGGACGAGGGTTAGTAGTATATGGTCCACACCTGCGAGTCCACACTAGGGACGAGGGTGATGCTAGCCTGCGAGTCCACACCAGGGACGAGGGTTTGTAGTATATGGTTCACACCTGCGGTCCACACTAGGGACGAGGGTGATGCTAGTCTGCGAGTCCACACTAGGGGCGAGGGCTAGTAGTTGTTCAAACCTGCGAGTCCACACTAGGGACGAGGGTTTGAGTATTCCAGTTGGTTATCCATTGACATCGTGATATCGTGTTCTCTTGTCTTCTCCAGCAGTTCGTTCAGGCGTAGTGGTTCTTCCAGTCGCGTATAGTCGTGTTTTCGTGATGATTGGTCCTTACTATTTATTTTTCTGTATTTTCTTTATTGTATGTAAACTGCTAGATAGGCATGTTTTTATGTATTGCTATGTCCCCTGAGGACCTGATGATCTCTTCAGGTTTAGTGAGTGCATGGAGTTAGCTATTAGTTCTGGATGGCGGATGGGATGATACGCTTGGGGGTTCAGGTATCGTATTGTATTTATTATCAGCTCGTGCTTTTCATTCCTTATCATGAGATATTCTGCTTATTGATTAGTTTAGAGACTCTTGTATATTCTTTGGAGTCTTATCGGGCATATATGCTAGTGGGCTGCAGACCACGACCCTAGTGTTCATTCATGTTTCGTACACTTATTGTGGATTTGAGATATAGATTATATTGCCATGATTTGGCAGTATACCCTAGCCTTGACAACGTTTACGTATTCGAGTCGGGCTGGAGTCCGCTTGATGTGTAGCTGGCTTGCTCACGAGCTCGCGTCCAAAAAGCGGGTGCGGGTCGTGACAAGTTTTTTGGTGCCCCACGCAGGTCAGAGAATATCGTACCTGTTACATAATGTACTGGTACGAGCCTGCGACTTGACTAAACCTTAGAAATCTCAATCCACTTTGCTTGAAAATTCTCCTAGAAATTCTCTACGTCTTTGAAAACTCCATATTTGCTCTCGATTATATCCTTGCTTCATGTACAATGATTCTCATCCCTTCCCATTTCGGAGTGACGAACAATCGTGCTGTCTAATTCATTAGAAATCCTTAAATTATAGTATATATTGCTTGATTTGAAATTGGTTGTTTGATAGATATGTGGAGATTATAGATACCATGTCCTAGATATTTTGGTAGAATAATTAGTCACTAGTTAGACGATTATATGATTTTAGTGACCTGGTTTCAAGGGAGTAGTGTGACCAAAGTTCGTAGAAGTCCTCGAGATTTCGTAAATACCAAATGGCTAGAGAAGGTCATAGAAATATTTTAAGAAATTAAATTTGAGGAGATTACGATAATAGTAGACTTTGATTTTTAAGGAATAGTCATGAATTAGTTTCGGGACGAATTATTTTTAAGGTGGGTAGATTTGTAGCTCCCCTTCCCGAAAAATTTTGAAATATTTTATTTATTTTTTATTTAATTTAAAGGGTGATTTTTAGATTTTATAAATAATTATTTAGATAATTATTACGGTAGATGATTTTAGTCATAGTTAGGTATTAGAGTGCAAGGCGACTAGGAATCATGGCATGGGTAGTGCAGTAGCGTGCTTTGACTAGTGTTTAGCCATGGTAGGGGAGTGCCAAGCCATCGGGTGTCCTAACTAGGAAAACCAAGCCAAGTTGCGACTTAACCCCTAAAGTAATTTTTAAATTATTATTAATTATTATTGGTTATCGACTTGTAGGAGACCAGGTTGTATCAATTTAGTTCGGGCTGGACCTGAACCAAATCCAAGCCCATGTAGTCGAGTAGTGAGTCCAAAGACGTTCATATAGATGCAAATAGTGACTATATATTTATATTGATATGTTATATATATCAATATTGATATATTGATATAGGTATATTATATATAGGAATATTGATATGTCATATATATTAGTATTGATATATTGATATAGGTAAAATATATATTTATATTGATATGTTATATATATTATTATTGATATATGATATAGGTAAATTTATATAGGAATATTAATATGTCATATATTAGTATTGATATATTGATATAGGTAAAATATATTTATATTGATATGTTATATATATTATTATTGATATTGATATAGGTAAAATTATATATAGGAATATTGATATGTCATATATATTAGTATTGATATATGATATGGGTAAAATATATATTATATTGATATGAAAATATATATTATATATTAATATAATAATATATATTATATAATAATATATATATATATATATATATATATATATAATAATAAAAATATATATTATATATATATATATATATATAATAAAAAAAATATTTAATATATATATATATATATGTGAATTATATAATAAGTTATATTCGGAGATATTGAAAACAATATCTCGCGAGATGATGAAACCGAACCCCACCCGACCCTGTTGGCGAAGCAGCGCGACCATCGTATATATACATGTCGAGAGGGTGAGAACGAGAAACCCTAACACAAACCGCCGCCCCAACATCCCTGGACAGTCAGCGCGGCCGCGCGCGCCGCCGGGGACGCCGCCACCGGCCGCCCATCGCCGGCCGTCGCGCGCGCGTCGCGCAGCAAGCAGAGAAAACGACAGCAGGAACGGCATTTGCAACACCAACTTCACAGTAAGATCCCGATCCCGATACTCTACCGTTTTGCGAACCGTAAATTGGTTTTGAAGGCCTATATAACCCTCTTTCCGATCCATAAATTACTTTACGATGATGCATAATGTATTTGTCGAGAAATCGAGTCGAACTTCGACGAAAACTGTTTTTTTAACAGTTCGTAATAGTCCCCACACCCTGTTTGGTAGGCAAATTTCTGCCAATCCACCTAGAATTTAGGAAATCCCTTTAAAGAGAGTTAAGGACAACATAAACAAGAATAAAAACCTATTATTAGTTTTAATTATGGTTAATAGATATCAAGATAAATCAGTTGAAAATCAAGAAAAACTTGGCGATAACAGTTAGAAATTTAGAAAATTGTTCGATACGATGTGCATCCCGCCAATCCGGACGACGTGGTCGCGAACCGAAGGCATCGAAAGGTGCGTAACGGCTTTGTGGTCGTGTGGGCTTTGGCGGAATTCAAATTGGTCGGTGTGCACGACGAATTTGATGTGTATCCGTCGAAATCGCTGTATCGGCCTCTGTGCAATTTCTCAATTACTTCGTGCACGCTCGTCAGATCGAGACGAAACTATGCCAACAGGACCGTATCGTTTTTCTGGTCCTGTATGCCAAGTTTGGTCCGATTCTGAGACAGTTGATAAAATTGCCGTTTTGCGGGCCCCACGGTCCGACTCAACGGATGATTTTGTGCACGGTCCGCCGGAATCCAACTCTGGACAATGATTGGGTTCGTATCAGAAAATCGGATCCGTAGACAATAGTTGATGACTTTTGAGACCATTGACCCTGTCACAATTTTGTGCAAAGCGGGTCCAACGGCGGACATCGTTTTGCCGGAAATGACCGTTTGCCCCTGTGTCCAGAATTGGACTTAAGGACAGGCAATCATAGCTATTTGACTATTCTGAGAATGTTGGCAATATTTGTTTCAGCTTTCGGAGACAGTTGTGATGACTTGGACTTTATGGCTCACCAGTCGACTAGATTTTGTGGGATTTGCGTGCAACTTCCAGGCAAAATACCTTGCCTTCCTTTACAGTTTATTTACATGCATATTTATATTATTATACAGTTTATTAGTTGATTATTTATATGTGATTTGTATATCATGCCTGCTAGTTTATATAGCCTTGTTTATAATTAGCTTTATAGTTCGCATTGGATTAGTTTTCGTGTATCGTGATTGGGTCGTGTCGTGTCATCTTTTGTACTTGGACTGAGTCGCATCGTGTCATAGGATGAATAAGTCATATCGAAACAGCTGTACCTTGAAATTCTTGAAGCTAACCTGGGATTCCACATTAGGGGCGAGGGTAAGTTGTTAAGCTAACTTGTGCGCCCACACCAGGGGCGAGAGTTAGTGAGCTAATCTGTGAGCCCACATTAGGGGCAAGGGTTAGTAGTTAAGCTAACTTGCGAGCCCACACCAGGGGCGAGAGTTAGTAAGCTAGCCTGCGAGTCCACACCAGGGACGAGGGTTAGTAGTATATGGTCCACACCTACGAGTCCACACTAGGGACGAGGGTGATGCTAGCCTGCGAGTCCATACCAGGGACGAGGGTTAGTAGTATATGGTTCACACCTTCGAGTCCACACTAGGGACGAGGGTGATGCTAGTCTGCGAGTCCATACTAGGGGCGAGGGCTAGTAGTTGTTCAAACCTGCGAGTCCACACTAGGGACGAGGGTTTGAGTATTTGAGTGGTTATCCATTGACATCGTGATATCATGTTCTCTTGTTCTTCTCCAGCAGTTCGTTCAGGCGTAGTGGCTCTTCCAGTCGCGTATAGTCGTGTTTCGTGATGATTGGTCCTTTACTGTTTATTTTTCTGTATTTTCTTTATTGTATGATAAACTGCTAGATAGGCTATTTTATGTACTTGCTATGTCCCCTGAGGACCTGATAATCTCTTCAGGTTTAGTGAGTGCATGGAGTTAGCTATTAGTTCTGGATAGCGGATGGGATGATACGCTTGCGGGGTTCAGGTATTGTATTGCATTTATTATCAGCTCGTGCTTTTCATTCCTTATCATGAGATATTGCTTATTGATTTAGTTTAGAGACTCTTGTTATATTCTTTGGAGTCTTATCGGACATATATGCTAGTGGGCTGCAGACCACGACCCATAGTGTTCATTCATGTTTCCTACACTTATTGTGGATTTGAGATATAGATTATATTGTCATGATTTGGCAGTATACCCTAGCCTTGACAGCGTTTACGTATTCGAGTCGGGCTGGAGTCCGCTTGATGTAGCTGGCTTGCTCACGAGCTCGCGTCCGAAAAAGGGGTGCGGGTCGTGACAAGTTTTTTTGGTGGCCCATACAGGTCAGAGAATATCGTACCTGTTACATAACTGTACTGGTACGAGCCTGCGACTTGACTAAACCTTAGAAATCTCAATCCACTTTGCTTGAAAATTCTCATAGAAATTCTCTACGTCTTTGAAAACTCCATATTTGCTCTTGATTATACTTCCTTGCTTCCTGTACAATTGATTCTCGTCCCTTCCTATTTCGGAGTGACGAACAATCGTGCTGTCTAGAATTCATTAGAAATCCTTAAATTATAGTAATATTGCTTGATTTTGAATATTGGTTGTTTGATAGATATGTGGAGATTATAGATACCATGTCCTAGATATTTTGGTAGAATTATTAGTCACTAGTTAGAAGATTATATGATTTTAGTGACCTGTGTTTCAAGGGAGTAGTGTGACCAAAGTTGGTAGAAGTCCTCGAGATTTCGTAAATACCAAATGGCTAGAGAAGGTCATAGAAATATTTTTAAGAAATTAAATTTGAGGAGATTACGATAATAGTAGACTTTGATTTTTAAGGAATAGTCATGAATAGAATTTCGAGGACGAAATTATTTTTAAGGTGGGTAGATTTGTAGCTACCCTTCCCGAAAAATTTTGAAAATTATTATTATTTTATTGATTTAAAGGGTGATTTTTAGATTTTTATAAATAATTATTTAGATAATTATTACGGTAGATGATTTTAGTCATAGTTAGGTATTAGAGTGCAAGGCGACTAGGAATCATGGCATGGGTAGTGCGTAGCGTGCTTTGACTGGTGTTTAGCCATGGTAGGGGAGTGCCAAGCCATCGGTGTGTCCTAACTAGGAAACCAAGCCAAGTTGCGACTTAACCCCTAAAGTAATTTTTAAATTATTATTATTATTATTGGTTTCGACTTGTAGGAGACCAGGTTGTATCAATTTAGTTCGGGCTGGACCTGAACCAAATCTAAGCCCAGTAGTCGAGTAGTGAGTCCAAAGACGTTCATGTAGATGCAAATAGTAACTATATATTTATATTGATATGTTATATATATCAATATTGATATATTGATAGGTAATATTATATAGGAATATTGATATGTCATATATATTAGTATTGATATATTGATATAGGTAAAATATATTTATATTGATATGTTATATATATTATTATGATATATTGATATAGGTAAAATTTATATATAGGAATATTGATATGTCATATATATTAGTATTGATATATGATATAGGTAAAAATATATATTTATATGATATGTTATATATATTATGATATATTGATATGGGTAAAATATATATATATTGATATATATATATATATATATATATATATATATATATATATATATATATATATATATGAATTATTATAAGTTATATCTCGCGAGATATTGAAAACAATATCTCACGAGATGATGAAACGAACCCCACCCGACCCTGTTGGCGAAGCAGCGCGACCATCGTATATATACATGTCGAGAGGGTGAGAACGAGAAACCCTGACACAAACCGCCGCCCCAACACCCCTGGACAGTCAGCGCGGCCGCGCGCCACCGGGGAACGCCGCCACCGGCCGCCCATCACCGGTCGTCGCGCGCGCGTCGCGCATGAAGCAGAGAAAACGACAGCAGGAACGGCATTTGCAACACCAACTTCACAGTAAGATCCCGATCCCGACTCTACCGTTTTGCGAACCGTAAATGGTTTGAAGGCCTATATAACCCTCTTTTCGATCATAAATTACTTTACGAAGATGGTAATGTATTTGTCGAAAATCGAGTCGAACTTTGACGAAAACTATTTATTAACAGTTCGTAGAATAGTCCCCATACCCTGTTTGGAAGGCAGATTTCTGCCAATCTACCTAGAATTTAGGAAATCCTTTAAAGAGAGTTAAGGACAACATAAAACAGGATTAAAACCTGTTATTAGTTTAATTATGGTTAATTGGATCAAGATAAATCAGTTTGAAAATCAAGAAAAACTTTGCGGTAACAGTTTAGAAATTTAGAAAATTGTTCGATACGACGTGCGTCCCGCCAATCCGGACGACGTGGTCGCGAACCGAAGGCATCGAAAGGTGCGTAACGGCTTCGTGGTCGTGTTGGCTTTGGCGGAATTCAAATTGGCGCGTGTGTGTGACGAATTTGATGCGTATCCGTCGAAATTCGCCGTATCGGCCTCTGTGCAAGTTTCTCAATTACTTCGTGCACGCGTCAGATCGAGATGAAACTTGCGCCAACAGGACCGTACCATTTTCTGGTCCTGTATACCAAGTTTGCTCCGATTCTGAGACAGTTATAAAATTGCCGTTTTACGGGCCCCACGGTCCGACTCAACGGATGATTTTGTGCACAGTCCGCCAGAATCCAACTCTGGACATACGGTTGGGTTCGTATCGAAAAATCGGATCCGTAGACATATAGTTGACGACTTTAGAGACCATTGACCCTGTCACAATTTTCGGTGCAAAGCGGGTCCAACGGCGGACATCGTTTTGTCCGAAAATGACCATTTTGCTCCTGTGTCCAGAATTGGATTTAAGGATAGGCAATCCTAGCTAATTGACTATTCTGAGAATGTTGAAAATTTGTTTCAGCTTTCGGAGACAGTGTGATGGACTTGGACTTTATGGCTCACCAGTCGACTAGATTTGTGGGATTTGCGTGCAACTTCCAGGCAAGATACCTTGCCTTCCTCTACAGTTTATTTACATGCATATTTATATTATTATACAGTTTTATTAGTTGATTATTTATATGTGATTTGTATATCATGCCTGCTAGTTTATATATAGCCTTATTTATAATTAGCTTTATAGTTCGCATTGGATTGGTTTTCTCGGTATCGTGATTGGGTCGTGTCGTGTCATCTTTCGTACTTGGACTGAGTCGCATCGTGTCATAGGATGAGTAAGTCATATTGAAACTTGTACCGTGAAATTCTTGAAGCTAACCTGCGAGTCCACATTAGGGGCGAGGGTTAGTAGTTAAGCTAACTTGCGAGCCCACACCAGGGGCGAGAGTTAGTGAGCTAATCTGTGAGCCCACGTTAGGGGCGAGGGTTAGTAGTTAAGCTAACTTGCGAGCCTACACCAGGGGCGAGAGTTAGTAAGCTAGCCTGCGAGTCCACACCAGGGACGAGGGTTAGTAGTATATGGTCCACACTGCGAGTCCACACTAGGGACGAGGGTGATGCTAGCCTGCGAGTCCACACCAGGGACGAGGGTTAGTAGTATATGGTTCACACCTGCGAGTCCACACTAGGGACGAGGGTGATGCTAGTCTGCGAGTCCACACTAGGGGCGAGGGCTAGTAGTTGTTCAAACCTGCGAGTCCACACTAGGGACGAGGGTTTGAGTATTCGAGTTGGTTATCCATTGACATCGTGATATCGTGTTCTCTTGTTCTTCTCCAGCAGTTCGTTCAGGCGTAGTGGTTCTTCCAGTCGCGTATAGTCGTGTTTTCGTGATGATTGGTCCTTACTGTTTATTTTTCTGTATTTTCTTTATTGTATGATAAACTGCTAGATAGGCATGTTTTTATGTATCTTGCTATGTCCCCTGAGGACCTGATGATCTCTTCAGTTTTAGTGAGTGCATGGAGTTAGCTATTAGTTCTGGATGTCGGATGGGATGATACGCTTGCGGGGTTCAGGTATCGTATTGTATTTATTATCAGCTCGTGCTTTTCATTCCTTATCATGAGATATTCTGCTTATTGATTTAGTTTAGAGACTCTTGTTATATTCTTTGGAGTCTTATCGGACATATATGCTAGTGGGCTGCAGACCACGATCCATAGTGTTCATTCATGTTTCGTATACTTATTGTGGATTTGAGATATAGATTATATTGCCATGATTTGGCAGTATACCCTAGCCTTGACAGCGTTTACGTATTCGAGTCGGGCTGGAGTCCGCTTGATGCGTAGCTGGCTTACTCACGAGCTTACGTCCTAAAAGCGGGTACGGGTCGTGACAGCTTGCTTCTACACGGCCCACCTGTCGTGCGCGTTCAACTGAAGTTGAAGTTGAGCGCAGGCGACTCACTTTGTTTCTTCGATGCCGAGGAGCTCGAAATTGTCTTCGATCTCTTCTAACCAATCGATTGCAAAAAAAAGGATCTTTAGTGCCAGAGAAGGAAATGCAAAATGCCTTCTTGAAATTGGTAATATCGAAGGTGTTTTTCTCTTGCAGCGCAAGGCTAAGGTATGGACTCCCTTAGTATGACTTTAGTAGGTCGGGCCACAGGTTCGACGGTATGGGTCATTGCAAAATTTTTATTGGCTACCACCGTTTGTACTAGTTGTCGTAGCATGTCAAGATAATGTTGCTGCATCTTGAACTTCACTTCGAACCTGGCTTCAAATTGGGCATATCGCCTCGCGAATTGCAGGAGCAGAGTTTCACTTTCACGTTGGTGTATTGTGTCCTGCTTCTGATGCATTTTTAGGATATGCAACATCCTTCCCACAGGGTTATCACGACCCGCACTCGCTTTCCGGGATACGAAATGCGTGTCCAAGCCAGCTTACGCCGCAGTGTCGGCGGTAGAACGTTGTAAAGCCACAATGCTCGAAATCACAAATAATGCTCATTCACAAATTAATTTAATTTACAATATTCACAAGTTTTACATTTACAGAAAAAATATAAACTCTTATAAATATTAAATAATTACAACTCATCTATCTAGCTAATCTCTAGGTTTTCGTCTGCAAGTACAACCGTAACTCCCAATGCTAAGTGAATCCACAGCTAACCTGAAAAATGTTGATTTCCAATCAGGAATGGAACGAGTACAATTCACTGCATGCAGTTCAATAAATGAAAATAACTATATAATAGAGTTTAGACATCAATTATATGTTTTGAAAATAAACAGCAAAAGACGTGAGAAAAGACAGAAAATCAATAGAAAATAAATAAACTGAAATACCTTCCCAACTGTTAGAAGTACCTTTGATATGTGATCGATCTGGGACACTACACCGCGAGGTCTACTTGCATGAAAAATAAACAATGTTTATAAGGACTACTTGTAGAAACTAAACAATGTCCACGAGGTCTACTTGCATGAAAAATAAACACTATCTACGAGGTCTACTTGCAGAAAATAAACAATGTCTACGAGGTCTACTTGCAGAAAATAAACAATGTCTACGGTCGGATCACACATCCTTGGTACTTCTCATTCCCGACTCAACAATGATAGGATATAAAATGACAAAAACCATATGACTAATGGCTAACAGTAAATATAGTGAAAATCAATATCAAAAATAGACAATAAACTGTACTCGCCTGTGGTCCTTTGCTCGTGAAACCGATAATCCAAACCACTCAGTATGCCACAACAGTCAAACTCATACAACAGTCTCCAGGTGCTAAAATAGACATTACCAATGTTCTTAGAATAGTCAAATTAGCTAGAATTGTCTTTCCTTAAGTCCAATTCTGGACACAGGAGCAAAACGGTAATCTATAGTGTAGGTTAATGGATTAGAGTAGGGTAAAGGTTACGGGTTTAGGATTGAGTAAAAATGAATATAACCAACTTGGGAGTGTAAGTTCTAGTGCCATTAGCAGAGTTGAAGCCGCTTCATGGCACTTTCATGATATTGTACTTGTGCTAAGTAATTCTCTCAACATACCCCCAATTGGCTTACAAGCTGACTCATTCTAGTGTTGAATTGCGAGAAGAGAGCATTCAACTGATTGAGGGTCTCCGTCTGTCCTCTAGAGAGAGATTGCATAAAGTGAAATTTCTTTGGACCTATGATACTAAGGTAACAAGTATACAGTGGCCTTGTTATCAATTACCCGAATAAAACTCGTATGATACGCGAATTTTTTCCGTATCTTTCATAAAAGTATTATGAGTTTGGAAAAAGTTGTTGCCACATAGGACAGACATAACACACGTATCTGTAGCAACCATATTGCTTTTCAGGTGCATTCTAAATCTTTAATAATGGATGACACAATGAGTGCATAATCTGAAATAAATTATCTACAACCATAAACAAAGAACTTGCACAGCTCATGAAATCTTTTACTGTTGCACTTTGTGGAAAAAGTTCTAAGACCTAATAGTATAACACAATCTGTAAGCAATATAGTTCATCGTAATTAAATAAAATAAAGAATATATTGGAAAAGACAGAGGTTGGAAAAGAAAATTTTGGGTTTGAAGGAGTTAGGATGATGCAGCCAAGACGTTCCTCAAAGAGCTATGGCAGTAAATATGTAGAAGAAAAGAGGGGGAAAAATTACTTGCTAGTTCTTTCTTATTCCGATCCTCATTCGAATCTTTTGAAACATCTTCGCTGTATAATGCACGACGTCATCCTCCTCCTCCTCGAGGCAACGAACGCATGGGGGAGACATTCTCTCTTCTTTTTTTTTCTATTTTTTTCAGCTAGGGTTTCCCTTCTTTTCTTTTCTTCCATTTTCGGCTAGGGTTACGAATACTACTTATAGCCAGAACATCCCTCCCTTGTATTTGGGCCACAAGTTGCTAGTTCTTTCTAAACCCGACCGTAAACTTTGCCTTTGACAGCAACGAACGGAGCGGAGACATTCTCTCTTCTTCTTTTTTTGTTTAGTACATTATGTATGTATATATCTCATATATACATGTGAATGTATATATAAGACACTACTTGCTATGTATAAATATATATACACTTATATATATTCTCACATATATTTATGAATATATATATATTTATGATATATATATTATATATATATATATATATATATATATATATATATAAATATATATCTCACTATATAGTATATATATAATATATATATATATATATAAATTTTTTTTATATATTCTCACATATATCTATATATATATATATATATATAGATATATATATATATATATATATATATATATATATAGACACACACACATATATAATCCCTTCCAAAAAAAAAAAACATATATAATCCCTTCCAAAAATGACACAAAAAATCTTAATAACAAATTAAAATTAATTCTTAAAATCAAATAGATTTTCTATCATACTCTCCAATAATTCAACAATAAAATCTAAATAATTTATAAGTATTTATATATTTCGTTCTCTAACATTCATAATTTCTCTAATACACAAGAAAATATGTATACACATATATATACATTCTAATAATTGAAAAAAACTACTTTCTAATATTTGCAATCAAATATATAGGAAAATAATACTTGGTTTAATTAAGAACTATGTCGCTCATAGTATATAATTAACTAAAATCGTATAAAATTTTCTAATCAGTTTCTAAAGCCAAAAAATAATAATGATGTTAATAATTGCACCAATTATTCTAAATATAGAAATAAATTCTTCGAAATAAAACTAAAATTTTGTAAAATAAATTTAAATAAGGAAAAAAAACTTTGGGCATTCAGGGAGTTTACAGGGTTGTTGGAAGTCCCGGCTTCGGACCTACTCGAGCCACTAGAAGCGCTCGCTTCATTCACTACCGCAGGTTCCACAACTTCTAGAATAAGAAGACAACTCTCATTAGTTTTCGAAAATATTATGGACTCCCTGTATGGAACAACTCATCTCATCGACACGAGGTCAAAGTTTCAAGAATCGAGACGGAAGGCCAAGAACGTAAACCCGTACTCTAATACCATTATGTCGCACCCCTATTCTGCAGAATCTATAGTCGTCCCACGGGCGTAATGCCGTACAAATCTAAGTGGCGTCCGCAAAAGGCAAGTCATAAGGTTATCCGAAACACAATAATAGAGAGTACGCATAGAAATTGAACAACACATGATATAGAAGAAACTTTATTTTACTGGTAACGGACATCATTTACATGACTCGATTACATCTCGATGTCGTACAGGCTTACAAAATTGACTCAAAATAAACGATGATGAGATAGTCATTCCATACATTACATTCCTTTGTACAACCAGTATTTACAAACCACCTAGAATAGTAGAAAGTCGCGACATCTTCTTGGATTGATGTAGAGAGTCCTCAAAAGGATTCAACAAAAGTCTTCGGCACATAGACGAAGCTTCAAAATACGAACGTCGCCTTGCTAGTTGGAATATTTCACCCGATTCATAGCACCTGCGGAGAGCAAGGGTCAATACGTTCACATGTACTGGTGGGCGGCTAATTAAATCCAAGGTCTTATTTGTTCAAGAAATTTTGTAAAGCATGTTATATACTGGTGATCTTTTTAACCATCCTGATGAATTACATGTGAACTTTTTATGAGTCAAGCATATAAAAACTACAAGCATTGTACAATTATCTGCGGCATAGTCTCTACGCCTAAACTAAACAAACCATATTCTTCTCATGTCACCAGGATTAGATAAAGTATAGTGTAAGGGTATGAAGGTCACTAGCAATGTCAAGCCATCATGGACTACAACTGGGTTAGACGACGATCCTTTTACGGTAGGTAGCGAGCCCTATTCGAAAGTTTTCGAATCACCCGTGCCAGTTCTACTAGTACTGCTATACTCTTTCCTCGTAGGTCGAATCGGTTCCTTGGCCTAGACGACCGTTCGAAAAAACTACACCTTGTGCACAAGTTGTCCAATGACCTTATTATTCTTCTTTATTCTTTAGATTTTAGCCCATTTTAAGGTACTTCGCCTTATCGTTGTGATACTTGATAATCGATTCAATCTTTATTTTGCACAAATCTATAGTAAATATGGCATAATAAAGCATGCATCAGTTTTTTGTTATAGCAGTTCTATATCAAGTGTTCGTGAGGAATCGTGCCACAATTTATTGATTCAGCACTATAAAGAGAAGCATATCTCCTTTGTATTTTTGATAGATCTAAATCTATAGGGTCAAGGGGAAGGAGGGTCAGCCATGCATCTTAATTTTTTTAGGCGGGAGACCGGTTGGTTGCATGCTTAGACGGCGCCTACGCGATCACCTGAAATTGCATAAGCAGCTGGTCAGAACACTGCCCTAGCGAAGTTTCGAAGAACGTAAACCAAAAAAACTATCGAAAACATTTACAAAAATGCATTCAGAAAACCAAAGCCAAAGAAGCAAGTACGGCATGAAAAGCAGAGCAACAAGAGGTCTCTGCCGACTCAGCTGCAGAGTGAATCCTCGAGGCACATTCTGCTGAATATGGGACTTGATTTCGAAGAAACCATTCCATAATAAGCAAATGATCTTAATTCTATCGGTCTTGTTCAATCGATCCCGATCAATCGGTTCTGAATAAATCGTTGGCGATAGTGTTCCTGTATCGCACACCCCATGGACAGGAAATGGGACACGATGTAGGAACGGGGCACTAAAATCAAGGAGTCACTATGTTGATTTATAATAAAAGAGGAATAATATGATTACGCTTGTTCCCGCAAGAGTTCCTGCGTGGGTGCCGCGAGGGCACAGTGCGAACACTACAACAGGACAATTTTCACACGAATAGCATTTTCATGTGTCATTGCATCGTTAGGCATTTTCCCCCGTACGAGTTCCCCCGTGGGTATCACGATGGCGCAATACGGGCATCGTGGGGACACCGTACAAATGCAAAAGGGTGCATGGCACAATTTTTATATAGATAGCCATTTTTGCTAAGAGGTTGTTCCTATTGCAGACGATGGATCCCTGAGGCACGGAAACCAGTTGTGTGTGCCCAAGGATTTGCAGGAGGAGGTGATGCAGGAAGCGGACCAGTCGTAGTATTCTATACATCCTGGATCTACCAAGATGTGTAAGGATCTACGGGAGTATATTTGGTGGTATGGGATAAAACGAGAGGTTACCATATTTGTTTCCAGATGCCTTGTATGCCAGCAAGTTAAGTCGGAGCGCTAGAGGCCAGCAGGACTACTCCAGCCTTTACCTATTCCAGAGTGGAAGTGGGAACACATCACCATGGACTTCATCTCTGGTTTATCGCGTACGCCCGGTGGCAAGGATGCTATTTGGGTTATCGTGGACAGACTGACAAAATTTGCTCACTTCATTTCGTTCAAGGTAGGGCTGTCGCCCGAGAAGCTTGTAGACCTCTAAATGCGACAGATTGTGCGGATCCACGGAGTGCCGGTGAGCATCGTTTCAGACAGGGAGAACTGCTTCACATCATATTTCTGGAGGAGTCTACAGCTGAGCTTGGGTTCACAATCGAAGTTCAGCACCGCCTATCATCCACAGACGGATGGGCAGTCCGAGAGGACCATTCAGACGCTGGAGGACATACTACGAGTTTGCGCACTCGACTTCGGCGGTTCATAGGAGGATCACTTGCATCTTGTGGAGTTTGCCTATAACAACAGTTATCAGGCAAGCATCGAGATGACACCATTCGAGGCACTATACGGACGGAGATGCCGCACACCTTTATCCTGGGACGACATTGGCGAGAGGACTATGCTTGGACCAGAGATGGTAGTAGACTCAGCTGAGAAGATCAGATTGATCAGGGAGCGTCTCAGAGTTGCACAAAATCGACAGAAGTACTGGGCGAACAGCAGCAGATGGCCACTGGAGTTCGCAGTTAGGGATAGAGTGTTCCTGAAGATCTTGCCGACTAGAGGCATCATTCGTTTCGGCAGAGGCGGGAAGCTTAGTCCCAGGTATATCGGGCCATTCGAAGTGACGGCAAGGATTGGCGAGGTGGCATACCGACTAGCGCTTCCAGCTAGCTTGGAGGGAGTACACGACATTTTCTACGTGTCTCAGCTTCGACGCTGCATTCCAGATCCGAGCCATGTAGTTGACTACTCAGAGCTGGAGGTGGGTCCGAGCTTGACCTACGAGGAACAGCCAGTAGAGATCATTGATAGGAGGGAGAAGCAACTGCAGAATCAGATTATTCTACTTGTCCGTGTCATGTGGAGACACCACTCTCCGGGAGAGTCCACATGGGAGCGCGAGGACGAGATGCGGGATCGATACCCCAATTTATTTGCTTGATTGTATTTTTTTGTATTTTTGGAATTTCCTTTTTAATAAAATTTTGAGATTTGGAAAACTATTTTGATTCTTGGGTATAATAAATATGATGTCACCTTGAAATTTCGAGGACGAAATTTTTTTTAGGAGGGAAGATTTGTAAGCTTACTTCCCAGATTTTAATTAATTTTACAAATGTTTTAGCTAATTAATTTCAATGAAGTACTTTATAAATAAGCAATTAAATCTTTAGTTATATTATGTTTTAATTTAAATTTTTGTTTGGGCTTCTCAGCCCAGCCCACCATTGATCCCTTTAAACTGTTGAGTTTATATTTCATTTAAGGGAAAGAGAGTTATTGTAACCAAATTTCAAATTATCTAGCAACTCTCTTCCTCCTTCTCTAACTGAATTTTCAGAGGAATACAATCGATTTCCCGCCAATGATAACCTAATTCTTATGCTCCTAACAGCCTATATAAGCACCTACTCCTTCCTTGTTCCTTTTCACCATCAATTGGTTTCCATTCCTTGCTGTTCTTCTTCTCCACAGTAACCTCTCCTCCAAACCCTAAATTCTTGGGAATTCTCCAATGGCAACATCGATGGACAGCTCCTGAGCGATGCGGGAAGGACCCACGACTGCGATCCTCCGATGATTCTTGGACAGAGACGAAGTGAAGACCGATCCCTTCTTCCAAATTCAGTGAGTAATTCAATCCATTAGATCCTGGTGTAGAGTAATTCGTGTTTTAGATCTTGAGCGATCCAAATTATTTTCCAATGAAGGAAAACATCACAGAGGAAATCGATCAAGTTTCTTGTCTTCATCGAGAGTAGAGAATCGACGGTGAGTGATGTTCCCTCCATTCTTTAATTTGAATTTATCGAATCAAATTGATAATTTCTTTGGTGGACCGGTTTTGCTCTCAGTGAATAACTGTAGGGAGTCTGCTGATTGATTTCTGAAATTTTTGGATCTAATCGTTTGATCGACTCACGATAGCACGGTGAGGTTTGATCTGCTTTCTTTTGAGTTTGTGAATGCAAGTGTGATTGGAGATCTGTTGGATTTATGTCCTGTTGAATTCCTAAAATTTCTGAGTGATCGATTCAAGGAAGATCATGAATGCTCTCCTTGAATCGACACTAACCACATGTTTGTTGTAATGCTTATACCAGGGTGATAGCTATGTTGAGGACACGTGAAGCTTGTGTCCAGTTCGTTGGCCGTGTCCTTTGGTGTGGGAACAACTCAGGTAATATCTAAATTTCTTATCCTTGGTGAATCAATGATTGTATAGTTATATTTAGACGTGTCCATAGATTTGTGTCGGTTTAGAATGTATTGGAAGTTTCGAATTTATGACTCGAACTGGGAAACAGGGTATTGAACTGGAGTGTAGCTGTTAGAGATTTCACTAGCCGTTATGTTAAGTAGCATTTAAATGAGTATTTCCCTGTTATACTAGATTTTCTGGTTTGTTGTTTATGCATTATGTGCAGCACAGTAAATATGAGGTTGTTCTGCATATCTGAAAGTGATGCAGGAGGAATTTCCTTTAGGTGTGATACCAAAAGTGTGGGTTGACAGCGAGTAGAGTAGAGTAGAGTATTTGAATTAATGCCAGTTCAGTTGATCCAATAACTGGGATGTTTGTTTCAAATTGATAACTGATATTTCGAATGTTACCTTGATGATAGATCGGAGGATAATTGGATGTCTCTAAAAACTCTTCACTTGTTACTGTCATTCTTGCTCTATCTATTTAGAGTATTCCTTTTATCTGTTCCATTTTGATTTTCCTAATCTCGACAGACATTACTTGATGACTGATTTCAATACCTGGTAGAGTGGAGTGTCATCTTACACTTTGGTTGTGGTGTTGCAGTTAACTTAAACTGTGGATTATTTGGGTGTATAGATTCAGTCACTGTTGATGTTAAGTTTATTTTTCTGATTGAATTACCTATGTGTGAATGAGTGTTCTGTTAGAGTAACGGCTAGATGGAAACCTTATTATCAAATGAGCTGTACTTAGGGATACCAGTGAGTAAACCTTTCTAAATAGAACATCTATTAGTAATTCTTTTAAATCTGAACCTTTAGCAAGAAAATAGTAAGGTGACAGGTTAAGAATCAGTAACCTATTATAGCTAATTGGGCTCTGATGCAGACAAATTTTAACATGGCTGAGTACTTGGGCAGGTTTGGATATCACTTATTTTGATGGTTTGTTGTGTGGACTGATTTTTCACAATATGTTTAGTTCCTTCCAGGATAGCCCTTGAGTCTTCCCTATAGTTGATTAGGTGACTGTGAGAATTATGGGTAGTTCAGAGTAATGAGGGTTTCCAATTGTTTCTTCTGAAACTGATAGGGTGCTATATCAGTAGATAGGTAACTGAACATTTGACTAACCTGTTACCCGATTTTCTGGGGTATACTCTTGCTACCATCTGTCACCAGAGTGAACTTTGTAACTTTAAGATATCACTCATGTGACTGTTTAGATAGTATATTTTTAGTAATTGGAGTGGTCAGTGCATAATGTTTGGTTAACCCAATTTTAGCACATAGCTTGTTTATATAAAACTAAATTGTTGTATTGAATAGTCTAAACCTAAATCACTAGCATATCCTAAAAACTTATATTTAGCCTTGGGTATGAATTATAGAACTTATTTAGATATTAACCAACTTGTACTTAAATTAAACAGGAGGATATCCTGTTCCATTGATTACCTGTACTTTCCCAGAGCAAGGCAAGTACTTTTCTATGATTTGTGCATTTACATTTCTTGTACTCTTCTTGTGACACATCATGACACGATATCTTGTACCCCTGTATTTCTTGTACTTACTTGTGTCGGGTGGGGAAATACACTAGCTATGTGACCAACTCCGGTTACTATATTCACGTAGATAGCTTAGGCCTCGCATCGTGCACGCGGGTCCTAACCGTACCAATATTCATGTACTCCTGTACATATTCCTGTACTCACCCCAGCCAGTCACATAGGCTAGTTGTATTTCAAATATTGTGCACATGTCATGTCTTGTACTTCAGGTTCATAGTTACAATCCTGTACTTTATTTCCTATACTTATATTCCTGTACTTCTATGTTTATTTCCTGTATTTCATATTTCTTGTTCTCCTGTACTCATTTCCATATCATGATGTTCCTGTTCATTACCTAGAACTGTACTTTGCTCCGCTTCTGACTAGGATATGTTACAGGTGAGATGGAGGCATTGTGTGACACCTACTATGGTCGTGAGCCTATAGATGCAGTAGAGCCAGCTGGAGTTGCTATGGACTTAGAGATTGAGAAAGCCTAGTATCTTACCCTTAGCAGTTTATGTTCTATTGTACTTGAGACAGTCAGACTTTATTTTAGCTGGATGAATGTAATAACTCTTAAACATGTACTTGGATTCTGAGATTCGCTTATATAGATGTTGCCATTTATTTTCATGTATGTCTGGACTTGTAGTTTCCCTAGAAATTGGTACAGCTTACTTCATCGTGTCCAACGATGAAGGCTTGGTGTGTCCGACTCGTGTCCGTTTATTCGGGAGCGGGTCGTGACATTACCCATGGAGATTCTCTCCGGGTTGGGTGGTTGGTGGCTTTTAGGATTGTCTTGTGCCTCCCCTATATATATTTTCTTCTTTCTCCCCTTAAAAAAAGAGTTAAAAATATATTCTCCTACAGGTGGAAAGATAGCAGCAGCCAGAGATCTATGAAGTATTATTAGTCCGTCCTTCCGAGAGTCGAAATTGTCTGTGCGATGGTGACAATGAGTGTTCTAGAAGTTTTATTCTTCGAACTTGTTAGTTCCTAGGAGCAGATCAACGCAAAAGGTCAAATTGAGCAACGACGATCTTCATCCCCCTAGAGAGCTTTCTTCTTTTAAGTTTCTATTTATTGTTGTTAGCAACTGTGTTGCATAGTTTCTATTCTCAAGGTCATTTTTCATAGAAATCAGTTTGTAATCTTTATTTTCGTACAAGTTATTGTAATCTGCAAGGAGATGTGGTTGTTGTAATTTTGATTTTCAGCGTACTTTTGTATGATCTTTGTAGCACGACAATAACATGGCCATCATATAATAACTTATAGACATGTCATATTTCTTCTAGTCGTCTATATGTCGAACATTGTATTCTAAGTACAAAAGATACTAATTAACCTTGTTGCTTGTAGTTATAATCTATCCATTCTCTAATTTTGTCACTCATATTCCAGTTTACCCTATAACCTTGATGCCAGATTCTATTACTATAATTTATAATAGTATTACTAGTTCATAGTATGTTTACTCATTTACAGTCTCATTTACTATTCTACTTCTTTTTGAATCATGCCATAATGGATTTATATTTTCATTGTGTATCCTTATAGTTGTAATTGTAATTTGCTCACTCCTGACTGGATAATGTTGGTATTTTTAGGTGAGGAGGAAGGTTCTCCTAATTATTAAGGGTCATTTGAGGGATATATGGGCAGTGTTGCATATTAGGATAGTCTTGAGTTAGTATATTAACTATTCTTTAAGTTATTTGTTATTTCCAATTTAGATTGTTATTTTTGTGGATGAGTTGGTATAGCTTGATATTAAATATAAAATATTATGACGAGACTAAGGTATAAAAATTGTATTATCACAGATGTTGCAGTGTATATTAAACGTACTCATGCATTTGTACTATCACAAATGTCGCAGTTAGTATATTAACTATTCCATTTGCCAGATTCTATTAACTATTCTTTCAGTTATTTGTTCATTTCCAATTTAGACTGTTATTTTTGTGGATGAGTTAGTATAGCTTGATATTAAATATAAAATATTATGATGAGACTAAGGTACACAAATTGTACTATCACAGATGTCGCAGTGTACATTAAACGAACTCATGCACTCACACTTTCACCCAATCATCAGGGCATACTTTGTGACATAAATGAATGTCAAAACTGCATTTTGCATGAAGAGATGGAAAAGAAGATCTTTATGAGCTAATTTGAAGGATTAATCGAGCCTATTATGTGAGTGCAAGCGGTCTCTATATACTTTATAGCAATCTCCCTGGTTCTGGTAAAGGCACTTTGATTATTTTATGGTGAAGACCAATTTCTTTCGAGGCGAGTAAGACAGTTGTGTCTACTCAAGGATGGATCATCGATATATCCTCCTATATGTTGAGAACATGATGCGAACAAGTTGATTGCTTCCAATAGTATGGCGTAGATTAGGGATGAGCATTATTCAGTTTTTGACCAAAAATTGAATCAAACCGAACCGAACCGAATAAGAGATTCAGTTCAGTTTTAAAAAAATTGCTTCAATTTCGGTTTTGAAAATGATAAATTTTCTTATAAGGTATCGGTTTCGGTCCAAAACCGAATAAGAAAATTTAGTTTATATATGGTATCGATTTCTTATATTGGTTTCATATATATATATATATATATATATATATATATATATATATATATATATATATATATATATATATATATTTATTTATTTATTTATATTTATATATTTTTATATATATATATTTATTATATTTATTTTTATATATATATTTATTATATTTATATATATATATATATATATATATATATATATATATATATATATATATATATATATATATATATATATATATATTTTTAATATACATATTTTTTATATATTTATATATATATATATATATATATATATATATATATATATATATATATATATATATATATATATATATATATATATATATATGAAACCACTAGGCTAGAGGTCATTTGCATATATATATATATATATATATATATATATATATATATATATATATATATATATATAAATATATATGCCAATGACCGCTAGCCCAAGTGGTTATTGTAGAGGCATGTGGCCCTTGTGGGCGGAGTTCAAATCCCAGTGGGAGCGATTCCAGAAATTAATTACCCTTTCTTCAATATATATATATATATATATATATATATATATATATATATATATATATATATATATATATATATATCCACATCTTCCGGGACGGTAGCCTCCCTGACAAAATCTGGAGCACCCTCAATCACATCTACAAAACCACCCCAGGAGATGGGCGCTTTATCGATCTTCTGGCCCACTGGGGAGTTGCATCCCACGGCCACCAGATCGTTGCAGCGGCCGCCACCTGGGCAATTTGGAAAAATCGCAATAAAGCGAGATATGAGGAACACCAATACTCTGCCGATCAGCTAATCCGGAAAATTCACCGGCAATGTCGCAAAAGGAGTTCTCATTGCTCCCACAGCCCTCCGGCTTTCTGGCATCCGTTCACCTCGTAGTTTTGGCGGCTGCGGTCGCTCTTCCCCCCTCTCCCTTGTATTTCATTTTGGTAGTATACTTATTTCGGCTTTTGCCTTGTATACGTGTCAGGTTTCAGCATTTTGAGCCTTGATTAATAAAAAGAGGGGTTTTTTATTAATATATATATATATATATATATATATATATATATATATATATATATATATATATATATATATATATATATATATTCCATTGGCGCGGTGGCGCACCGGTAAGACCGCTGACACTCAGGGGTGAGGGCGTGGGTTCGAGCTCCCACTCTCACGAGGGCGGCTGGGTAACGTTGTCCACGGCCTCCGGGCCAAGGCTGGCTGGGTGGTGTTGTCCACGGGCCTGGGCTTTTAAAAAATAGAATATATATATATATATATATATATATATATATATATATATATATATATATATATATATATAAGGATAAAAAATATATAAGGATAAAAATGGCTGCTCTACAGAAAGCTCGAGCGCCCGGTGGGCGATCGGCCCCCCTGACTCGCCCGGCGCCCGGCTTCTCCCCCGGTGCTCACCGGCCCTCCCCACCGTCTCCTCCTCCACTTCCCATGCTCGGCCCCCCCCTCTGCCTCCTCGCGGGCGGCGGCGCAGCCGGGCGTCCGCGGGGAATCTTCTGACCCCCCTTCCGTTCACCCCACCCCTCTTCCATTCCCCCTCCCCCCTCCCACCCGCCTCCGCCTTTCTTGTTGCGGTCGACGAGGTGGGTCTCACACCCGCCGCCGGTCGCGGAGCTCCTCCTCTTCTCAGCAGCCATTCCCCCGTCGGAACCCTGGTACACCTCTCCCCTCGGTCCGTACTTGCCGGACGGAGCCGCCGCCCTACGCCGACACGTCGCCGGCTTCTCTCCCGCAGTCCCAGTCCTGCCTCGGGGTACGGACTGCATCGGCAGTCCATACACCACGGACGCACGTGCCCGAAATTCAAATTCCCCCATCAAGAGAGCACGTGAGTGCCCATCTCGCTGGTTGTAGGGCCTATGCG
Organism: Iris pallida; assembly: GCA_029216955.1. Lineage (NCBI taxonomy): Eukaryota > Viridiplantae > Streptophyta > Magnoliopsida > Asparagales > Iridaceae > Iris > Iris pallida. The sequence continues at coordinate 10,095,271 of JANAVB010032419.1, forward strand.
CCCTAGGACCCAGATGCTTTACATGCGCCCGTTGCATTTTTATGCAAAGGCCATGCGCCCTATGACCATGCGCCGCTTCATACGACCGCTGGCCGGCCATGTCCGGGCTATGCGCCCTTTGCTCAATGCTATGAGGCATCTGCATTAGCTGCGGATGTAGGCCTGCCTCAGCCCCCATCCCCCCTTTGCGTCCACTGCGCAGTCTCTCCGCCTTTCGTGTAGTTGTCAGTAGGCGGCTCCTCCCACCGGACGCCCCTCCGTCCCCCGCTGTCGGCACCCCCTCCTCCCCCTTTCGCGTACTCAGCCGCATATCCCAGCGTCTTTCGTCGTGTCGGACCGCTTGCCCCCATCGCCCAGGCCCGGAGGAATTCGACGCTATCGTTCTGGTCGTCAACGGCATCGGGCTTCACCCTTCCAGTCTTTCTCCCGGCACCCATACCACCCTCGTCCGTCTCCTCGGCTCCCTCGTCGATCCGTGCCGGATTGGACTTTCGCGCAATTGGCCCTCGTCGGCCTATCCGCCCCTGGTATCGCCTCGAAACTTCGGTGGATCTACGGGCAGGCCCCCGGCTTGCCGACTGTTCCGGGCACCTCACCTAAGCTTTGATGGCCGCCTGTCGTAGCCACCGCAGACCCCCTCTCTGTTGTCGCAGCGTCGGGTTACCCGGGGTCTGCGCTCTCCTGTCCTCATCCTCCTGTACTGGGTTTACGAGCCGAGCCACCTTCCTCTCCCCTACCTTCGAGCTCTACGGTGCCTGGGCCCTACGCCCTCGTCCCTGTCGACGGGGCATGCGCCCACCGTACTCCGGACGACATTGCGCCTTCTCGGCCTCCCGCGGGTTTTGCGCCTGTCCCGTCCCCTCGGGGCCTGCGCCTTCCCCTGGATCTGCGCATCAGGCGCCCGGTCCTCCCCGGCTGGGCTTAGCACCGGTCCACCTGCAGCTGGACTATGCGTCCTCCCCCCACCGAATCTTGTCCCTTCGCTCGCAAGCGGGGTGCCCCCTAAGCCGGCTCATGCGCCCTCCCTAGTGGTATAGCTGGCGCGCTGCCTCTCCAGGATCCACCGCCCCCCACTTTTTGGCAGCTTCCTCTTTTCCCGCACTCGCCGCCAATGCTCGAGTGGACATTCCCATCGCATCCCCGACCGTCACTCCTACTGCTTCCTATGCAGCGGCTCTTCGTCCAGATTGCGAAAGACAGCTCGGTCCCCCAGTGAGAAAGATTTCCCTTCCGGACATGGAATTCCCAAATATAGTGTCCCGTCCCGCTCAGTCAATCGGAGGAATCGAAATGCCGACGGCGTTCGGACTTAGCCTTGCAACGGCTGCTTGAAGACATCTCTCGGACGAGGCGATTGCTCGCTTAGGTGGGGTAGTTTCGGTGAACTTGCCTCATCTTAGCCTTCACATAATAAATCGTATATTTTTAACTTGCACAAGTAGGCTTGATAATAAAAGAGACGAATTCTCATAGATAAGGAAATAATCCCGACAGGTCGAATTGAGTTAGAATATGGAAAGGTCCAACGGTCGGCTTAGAGTTGGTGCACGACGTGCTTTAAAAATGACACTCGATCCTTCATCTCGTGGCTTGGGAGAAAGAAAGTTGGTTGAGTAGGCGAAGTTATGAACGTAGCCTAAGTCATAGGCATCGTCGCATGAATGCTTCATAAAGCATGCACGATCTCATCGCCCAAGGCGTGACGTAGCCTCTGCTCGCCCGACGGGTTAAGTTGTATTGCACGGCTTGTAGCATAAGTCTAGGCACCCCAAATAACTTGGTGGTTTAAAGTCGAACGCGTGTACGACACGTTCCTACGACACAAGGCTTGACGCAGCCTTTGCTCGTTAAGTTGTTGCAAAGTAAGTTAGGCAAGTTATGTTAAGATATCAGGAGTAGTGGCAAGCACGGTCCTATGAGTTCAACGACTGGATATATTCACATAGTCTCATGATCGTAAGGCCCGTCATATAGAGTATGACTTGGACGGTGGTGTCACATAGAGTTTCAAGTTAGTTTAAGACACGATGTCACAGATTTAGTGTTTTAAGGCACGGGCCACGGTTGATTCATTGAGTTTGGAAAGTGTTTCAAATAGTTGTTCTTGAGTTTAGTGAAATGATAGGGCAAGAAAGAAGAATGCTCGCGACTGGGTCGTCGAGGTAAAAGAGAAGAATGCTCGCGACTGGGTCGTCGAGGCAAGGTCTCAGATATGAGAATTATTGAACTTGGCCCTGAAAGAGATGGTAACACTAGAAGTAGATTGACTGTGTGAGACGTCAGTTCGAGTCGAGTGTTGCATGGTCATTGGACAACTTGTACAAGGTAAAAGAAACTGTTTCTCGACGGCGACCCAGGCGGCCCATGGGAACCGTGTCGATGGTAGACATTCGTAGCTGTGCTGGATGACTGTACGGGTTAGCGGGGACTTGCAGTGGAGCTCGTTACTCGCGCTGGCAAGGAGCGTCCGTCTAATCAAAAGCTACAAAGGGAGTCCATTATAGCGCTGGATGCTAGTGACTAGTTCATATAGATGAGTCGGTATGGGCGATGATCCGCGTGTATGCCTTGGATTGAGTCGAGTATTGAGTTCACTATACCAATGAGTCGAGTCGAATGCGTGCACGATCGGAAGACAATGTTTGGGCCTAAAATTTGGCTGCAACGAAGACATCGTGCTTCGACACAAGATGTGGCATCGAGTCTTGAGTTGTCGGCATATAAGTTACATAAGTTGGTTTGAGTTGTCTTGAGTTTAAGTCAGGAAACGCTGCAAGGCAAAGTCGGTCGAGCGACACTTAACCCACAAGTCTTGATTGGGTCAGTTGGTGATCAAAGTAGTAAAGGCCGTGGGGCGGCGATATGGTTAAGTCACAATGAGTTACGAGGCACGACACAAAGGATTTGTACCACAGTCACATGGAAAAGGAGTCTCACCGAGTAGTTGCGTCTCTGATTTTGGGCCGTAAGGCAAACACGACTTGATAGATTAACGTTGTTGATGCAAGCATGGAATGGTCTAGAGACACAAAATAGGCCAAGGCGACTGTCCTAAAACTGATCCTAAGGCAAGAGTAGAAAGACAATCATAAAGGGACTATGTTGCACAAAGTAAATGAACGTGTCGGTTTTATATGGGTGAGCGAAGAACTCATTCCACCAGTACAGTTGAGTACTGACACCCACATAGTTTTCATGTGCAGGCACAGGTAGAAGCTTGTGGCGCGAAGCTCGCTTGGATGCGTCGAGGCACAGAGTTTCTAGGCAATTCAAAGTGTGCAGTCGCATGGAGTCAAGACTTATACGGGACATAATGTATGGACGTCTCCTTCCGAAGCATCCGTTGGCTCAAGACTTGTATTTGAGAGATGAGAGAGAGCTGAGTGACTTGTAATGTGAGAAGAGTGAGCTTGAGTGACTTGTAATCTTGGCCTTGCGCCCTTTGTAACCCTTGTTTCAATATCAATAAAGAGCCTCTTTTGAATGACGTTTTTTGTTCTAAATTTCTGCTGGCTTATTCAATGTCTCTGCTTGGGACTTCTGTGCGACGACCCCGTCGCAGCCGCTGTAATCGGCCGTTATGGAACCCGCCTTGCACGAGCAAAATCTAGGCTCATGCGGCTTCACGTCTTAGCCGGGACGATCGCTACTACGGGAGCGGGGCGTGACACCGAATCCCTCCGAAGGTCAAGATATCCTCATCCCCTTCTCCTCCACCGAAATTTCATCGCTATCCTCATCTTTTGCGATGACGTTCGTGTTGAAATTTTCTGTTGGTTGCCCGAAAACCGCGGTAGTCAAAGAAGCTATTGTCGGATGGGGCCTCGCTGCGGCTTACCAGGTCATACCGCTAGACCCCAAACACCTGTACCTCCACCTATCCTCTCCTTCAGACTTCTCCAAGGTTTGGGCAAAAGGCTCCACCAAAATTGCTGCCCAGAGCATCAAAATCGTCAAATGGACTCCGGAATTCAGCACCAAGGTCGATTCTACGATAGTTGTGGCATGGATCACCCTACCCAACCTCCCCCTCGTCTGCTTCGCTCCAGCGGCTCTGAAGCGTATCGCCAGCTCTTTCGGGACGCTTGTGGCGATTGCCGAAGAAACCAAAAACCTCTCCAAAGACAACTATGCGAAGATCTGCGTAGAACACAACCTATCTTTCGACCCACCCCTCAAGATTCAACATGATCTAGGGGTCGGATACACTATCAATCGCTCGTTTACGGTAACAACATCCTCTTCTGCAAACACTGTCAAATGAGAGGCCACGCCTTTAGGTTCTGTTTCAGAGCACATCTAGTTGAAGAAGGCGGGCTCTCATAAACCACAAACTCAAAAGGCGGCTTCCACTGAATCCACATCTCCAACCCATCACCATCCCAATCTCCACCTCACATCCAACAATAGTAGCACGTCCCCCTTCCCCAGCCCGGCCCGGCTCCCGGACAGCGCTATTATCCTCTATAATCCCCCAAGTTTAACCCTAAAAAACTCATTCACCATCCTCTCCGACCCTTCAGAGATCAATCCAGAGCGGCCCCTCCCTATATGCTCCAGCGCAGACGACGCCTTCGGCCAGAAGGAAGATACTCTTTCGACAACCGACGAGAAGATACAACTGGCTCTTAAAACCACACTAGAACATCCTACATCAGAGAAGGCTTCCCCCACCACCGACACCGATACCGCGGAAGAAAGTCCTAGCTTCGACCTCCAGGCTACGGACAGGTTTCACCAAGCTCAGGAAGCAGGCTTCCTGGACCCCAGTAACCCCCTGAGCGCGCTGACGGAACAGGAACAAGAAGACCACCCCGTGCTGACAGAGGGCCCTGTTAGCCGTCCTCCAAGTACGCCAGAGACGGTAGTAGGACCCGCCATCTCAAACCAGACTGCCCTAAAAACAACCACAAGAAGAAAAAAAATGAAACACAGAGCAGTCGTCGGCCATGACCACGAGGTCTACCGCAAAACTCACCAACCACCCACCCCTCCCACTTTCCAATGCTTAACATCCTATCTTGGAATGTGTGGGGGCTGGACAATAAACCGACGATAAACAGAATCATCAGTCTCAAGAAGATTCATAAGATCGACATATTAGTAATAATTGAACCCAAAATCCCTCAAAAAAGACTTAAAGCCATCCAACTTCAGCTTAGATTTCAGGCCGCGGTAGCCGGATGCAACGACATTTGGATCCTCTTCGCAGCCGATATCAGGTTCGGCATCGTGCTGGACTCTAGACAGGCTCTTTCCTACTGGATGGAACATCCTTTTCTTCTAACCCGCTTCCTCCTCTCTGCTGTCCATGGTAGCTGCAACCTCCCCGAGCGCAGGACCCTCTGGAATACTTTGCTGGTGACTTATTCCATGAGCAACCATGTTCCGTGGATGTGCATTGGCGACTTCAACACTATCTCTTACAGTGAAGAGAGGTCTGGGGGTCGACCACCTCCACAACAGGCCATGAATGACTTCAATAACTTTATCTTTGACGCTCATTTAAACCCTCTTCTTTTTGCTGGCAATGCTTTCACTTTGTGCAACATACAGGAACAGGAAGGCGCTCGTAGGCAATACTCCCGCCTTGATCGTGCTCTGACCAATGACTGGTGGCACGACATGGACCTCTCCACCAAACTATCCCTCCTTAACACCACCGAATCCGACCATTCTCCTCTTATGATAGAGCTGAGCAGCATATCAACCCGCATCAAAAAAGCTTTCAGGTTCCAGGACTTCTGGAGGCATCACCCTCAATTCAGGAACATTATCGCTTCCGCGTGGGTTTCTAAGAAGGATATATCTAGAACCACTCACTCGGATTGCAGCTAGACTCAAAGCAACAAGGAAGGCCCTTTCCACGTGGAGCAAGTCCGCATACGGCAACCTTTTCCAAGCGGTTAGAACGACGGAGGATGACGTCAACGGTGCCGAGATCCAGTTTTTCACGGACAGATCCCCGTAGGCCCGGTCCGCCCTCAACTTCGCCAGAGCTATTCTAAAATTTTGTCTGAAGATGGAGATAGAATTCTGGAAACAGAAGGCCAGACTTAAGTGGGATTCTGATGGGGACCGGAACTCGACCTTCTTTTACTCTTGCGTCAAGGGCCGCAGGCATAAGCTTCATTTGTGCCAAATCTGCGACAGTAATAGTAACATGTTGGATGACCAAAATCGTATCCAAGAGGAGGCCGCCAACTTCTACTCTAATTTTTTCTCCAAAGCAGTCATCGTTAGGGATGAGGAGTTTCTGGCCAAGGTTCTCCATTTGATCTCCGATGGAGACAATGAGCGTCTGCTTGCTCCCCCCTCCGCTGAGGAAGTCAAGGACGCCGTATGGGCCCTCGATGAACGTAGCGCCCCCGGGCCGGATGGTTTCTCTGGGGTATTCTTCAGGTCTTGCTGGAATATTATTGCATCTGACTTCCTTGAGGCCACCTCCGTATTCTTCCAAGGGGCTATATACCCCAAATTCATTTCTAGTGCCAACCTCATTCTCATCCCTAAAAAAGGTAATTCGGAGATCTTCAAGGACTTTAGACCCATCAGCCTTTGCACCTTCACTAACAAAATTATTTCGAAGATTATCAACAATCGCATGTCTGCTCTCCTCCCCAAGATTATCTCCGAAGAACAAAGTGACTTTATCCCATGGCGGAACATCATAGACAACATCCTCCTAGCCCAAGAAATGATTACTTGCATAAAATTCCCTTCCAGAGGGGGAAACATCGCCATTAAACTTGACATGGAGAAAGCTTACGATCGTCTGGACTAACAATTCATGATTTGGGTTTTCAGGGCTTTCAGATTCTCGAAAGCTTGGATAGACATAATCTTTCGTTCGATCAGCAACCCATGGTTCTCCACCATCATCAACAGGAAAACAACAGGTTTCTTCACTGCCAGCCGCGGGATCAGACAGGGGGACCCTCTCTCCCCCACTATCTTCATCATTGCGACGGAAGCGCTCAGTAGAAATCTCAAAAGTATGTCCAATACTCCCAGATTCCACCACTTCCACACCACCACCAGAAGTCCTTTGATCACACATCTGACCTATGCAGACAACATTCTTATTTTCTCTTCAGACGATATCGGTTCGGTAAAGGTGTCACTACCACATTTCTAGTGTAAGGGTATTTTTGACATTTTTGGGGTAATTTAAATTTATTAGAATTTATTTGAATTTATGGGAATTTTTAGGAATTATTTTAGAATTGTTTGGACTAGACTGATTTTGACTAGTGTTGACCCTTGTAGACCAACATAGGAGCTAACCCTAGTTAGTATGGACTTGGTTAGGTTATGTGACTCTAGTCTAACCTAGCTTGACTTAAGTTAGTGGTAATTAGTTCATTAGAATTAAATTGAGGAATTAGGAATTTAATGGTTTGAGAAATGGCCTGTGATTTCACAAGTCATTTCATGACTTAACCTTATAGGACTAGCCACCTAGTGCAAACCCTAGTCTAGTCCACCATGGCCGGCCACCTTAGCCAACCTAGGGATTCCCCCACTATATAATCTCTCCTAAAATCTTGGGCTAGCCTCTTCTTTAGGAATTTATTTCAAGAGAAGAAAGAGGTGAGTCTCCATATTCAAAAAAACTATAGAAAATCCATTTTAGATCCTTTTTTCCCCAAACAAGTTGCATTGGATCCTAATATTGTTGTTCTTGCTGTTATTGGAGTTTTATTTCAGTTTGAGGTTGATTTGATTGGATTGGGATATCAAGCGAGGAGCTCAACAAAGGGGATTTTTCTTGAAAGTTCATCCATACGTAACTTTCTCATTTCTCCATGAAACTTCGATTTCTTTTCATGATTAGGAAGCCCTAGGAGTCCCCTAAGTGTCTGCATTAGTTTCATGTCGGGGTTCATAGGTTTCGTGTCCGTTCTGGACACGTATCAGACCCTGTTCAAAGTGTTTGTCGAAATGCCTCAAAGGGCATTTCGATTTCATTTGTGCAATATTTTTGAATAGGAAATTAAGTTTTATCATTGCTTATTGATTTCTATTCTTCTGTGGTGGTTATTGTGTCGGCTTGTGTCGATTTCGACGTGTGGACACGCGTGGACACGCGCGCGCGCTCGGGATTGGATCCCCTGCTGTTCGGGGGCTCTGGAGGACACGACACGCAACCAGGACACGTGAAACTTGACACGAGCCATGGGGCACTGACTGACAAGCCACATGTCAAGTCTCACGTGCCCACGTGGCGTGTCGGGGGAGAAATCTCCGTCGCACGGGGATTTTCCTGACACTGCGCACTGTTTTTCCCCCCACTGATACGACTCTCGTATCCGACACTGACACGACGTAGACACTGGCCAGTTGGCCTATGAGATAGCCCTATAGGTGGGCTATCTATGTGGATAACCACGAGACACTATTGTGTCCTTTGTCGTGTGCACGACACGAGTGCACGTGTGCACGAGGCAGTGCACTCGACAGTGCACTGTTATGCCCATTTTGGGTTTTAGTAGTTTGGACATGTTTGTGTCCTCTAGTATGGACACAAACACCTAGTGTGACACCTATACATTGTATGTTTCAATTACCAACCTTTCATTTTGTATTTTAATATGTTTTTCAATAGGTTTTGACAAATTCGCAATTTCTGAAATTGATGTTCAGTATCCTGTTTTTCCAGTTTTCGAACATGGACTTTGCCACCTATTTTAATCCACTTAATGCTGTTAAATGTTGGGTTATAGTTCCTAGTCTTGTTCTCCTATACTTGAACTACTTGTGTGTCAAATTGTGTATTGATTGGTGGGGTTTTGATTTCATATTGGGCTAGGATAGGTAAACTGAACTTTTTTCAGTTTTATGAATTTAAATTGGTTTTCCTATTTCCTGTGCAGTTGATTGAACTGAAATCTAGAGTTAGCTTTATGCATGAATCTGGGAATAGGTTTCAAAATCTGAGAATGAAGTTTGGGTTTTATCTTGGCATTAGGACTTGACAGTCCACCTTTCTCAGTTTTGAATTTGTGTATTGATTGGGGGTTTTGCATTGAATTTGAAAGTTCCTGTTAACTGGAACCATGTCAATTCCTCTCATACACACACACACACAGTCACCTACACAACACACCCTTTATGACACACCCTCCATCTTTCATACACACACATACCCTATATGCATTGGCACACACAGTTTTCTCACATTTCACACACATTCCTCACTTTTCTTTCACACTTGACACACACACACAAATTCACATATTTCCCATTTCACACACACTTCACTATTTTCCTGTGCCACACACACACACATTTACACTCTCTCTCTCTCTATATTCCTATTATTCCAATTTGTAGGTTGAGGTATAGGTTGTATGCAATGTATATAACATATATGTATATATGTTTAAGCCTATATCTATATGTATATATATATATATATATATATATATATATATATATATATATATATATATATATATATATATATATCCATGATATGTGTTGTGCCCCTATGTATAGGTATATGGGTACCTAGCTAGTGTATTTACATGTGGTGTTGGATGACATATAACTTGTAGTTAGTCTAGATAGCCTAGTAGTGTGTGTACTAGCTAGTGTATGTAGATTGACCTAGTATTAGGCTAATGTAGTCTAGTGTAGACTAGTTTGACCTAATTTAGACTTGGTTGACCTAGTTTGACTTCTAGAGTTGACTAGAGTTGACCAAGAGTTGACTTTGGCCTAGATTGACCTAGAATCATGTAGAATGCATAGTAGGACTTCATTATACCATTTTTGACTTGTTGTGACTTGTGCTATTCTGATTAGGAGCTAGACACCACTCCTCGGACAGTACTTTCATATTGGACACTCAGATACCAGGCGAGTACATTCTCTGATTATTTCATATCCTGCTTAGAATTATTTCCTGCATTAAATTACTTTACTTGTTACTGTCACGTTGGTCACACGGATTGGTACTATACGGATCCCTTCTTGAGATGTTATCCTTAGGAAGCATCGGGTACTACATGTTTTGTGCGTTTCACTTACATGACGTATCACTATGCTTCATAGGTTCTTTGATCACTTGTGACATATACTCTTATGATCACAGAGTCTCCTAGAATCTCTTATCCCATTTACTGGGTATCCTAGAATCTCCTAGAATCCCTATTTTTGGGACATCCATGTATCACCCTTCGGGGGCTTTGCGTGGAATCATAACATAACATGGTTGGATCCTTGTGTATTGATTGGGGGTACGGGGGAGTAGAAGTAGACATGTGAATAATACCCAAGTAATATCTTATCAGAATGTCTTCCATAGTGTAGCATCAGAATCTCCTATGCCATTTACATGTCTATATTGTACTCTGACTCACTAGCCACATGTTAGTTCTCTATTTATAGTAGATATTTCTATTACAGCTTTCTCTCTCTGTTTATATACTGCACTTCTTTCAGTACTTGTATCTTACTTTACTGCATGATTATATTTCTAACCTGCAATAAACTATTGAGATGTACTGTACTCGCTCCTGTCCTGACTGGACCTGTTGAAATTATTACAGAGGACGAGGAGGAGGCCTGCTTGGATACTTACTACGGGACAGCCTTAGATGACACCTGCGAGCTGGACCCTCAGGAGGACCCAGCTCTAGCTGAGGACATCACCCCGATTGCCTAGACTAGATTAGTTAGGCTTATCTTCTTTTATGTAGTCTTGAGACATGTTTTAGCTAGACTTTATTCTGAGTTCAGAGTTGTATATATTCTTTCATTCTGTATCTGAGACCATGTACTTCTGGATATTTGCTGGAATTATCTTAGACTACTTTATCACCTTTTGTTTCCTTGAGTTCTATTTTATATCGTGCTATCTCTTCCTTAGTTGTGATTGAGTTTATTACTGCTATGTCACCCCCATTCGGGGAGTATAAACTGTTTAGATATATATTGTTAGATGTATGTTGACCTAGGACAGCGTTCTACCGCCGACACTGTGACGTAGGCTGGACGTACCCATGTCTCGTGCCCTTACTCTAGGGTGCGGATCGTGACACATTTTTAGTGGTGGCCCATGCAGGTCTAGACTATAAGTGTAGTGGTATTCGAATTAGAGTATCACTACAGCCTGTAGTAGGATATAGGACATTAATTTTAAGGTACTCAATCACTTTAGGAAAAATTCTTTTATTGCCATCTAAATCCATATTGTCAGCTGATCCTTTGAATTTTAACTGTCTGCCTTTGTTATTTCGCCTTTTTCTCAGAAATTGATACTCTTGTTTGTCTATCTTCAGGATGGTAGAGACTCGATCGCAGCGTGCCATTCATGAGGATGCTATAGAGGGGACTGCTACCTCTCAGCCTGTACAGTGAGGCCAGGGGACTGCAGCTCCTGCCACCTCTGCTCGTATTGAGACCTCAGCAGTAGCAGCAGAAGGTACGCTTCCACCGGCTCGGAGGAAGCACCCGGTCATTCCAGAGGATCCTTTCCAGCAGCCGCCGCCTACAGGACACGTGGATGTAGCACAAATGTTCGCGTACTTCCAGCAGTTCATGGATCGGCAGCAGGCTCGTGACAGGGGCATGGAGCTGGCGCTTACGACGGTTGCATCTCGACCAGTGGTCTATCAGCCGAGGATACCGGGGATCCTGTAGTTTCAGAAGATGAGCCCCAGAGACTTTCTGGGGACAGAGGGGATCCTATATGCCGATAAGTGGATCGAGCATATAGAGGAGATCTTTCGCTTGGCCAGGATACCAGCAGATCTCCAGATCGAGGCCGCAGCTAGCCGGATGCGAGATCTCGCTCGCACCTGGTATCAGTCAGACCCCAGGGTGGGGGTACCTGGGCAGACTTGGGAGCAGTTCAAGGGCTTCTTCAAGAAGAAGTTCTTTCCAGATTCAGCACTCAGAGCCTTGGAGTCGCAGTTCGAGAGCCTAGTCCAGGGGAGCCTTTCAGTGGAGGAGTACGCCGGGGAGTTTGGCCGCCTCGGCAGGTTTGTAGAGGGCTTGAGCGAGACGGCGAAGGCCCAGAGGTTCCGAAAGGGTCTAGTCAAGGAGGTCAAGTCCTTGACCAAGGGCAACCGGGATGCTACGTTCGAGGAGATCTTGACGGGGGCCTTGCTAGCAGAGGATGATCTTGGGCTTGGGCTCAAGAGGGGACGAGACCCAGTTGGAGGCAGCAGCAGTAGGGGCCAGGCCAAGAGGCCCCATTTTTAGCACCAGCAGCTGAGGCAGTTTCAGCCACAGCCGATCCGGCAGAGGCCAGTTCACCAGCAGCAGCAGCCGAGACAGCACCAGCAGGGTCAGAGACAGGATGGTACTTGTGCCTACAGCAAGAAGCCTGGGCATGTCTTCAATGAGTATCGGAAGAGGCTGGGCCAGTGCCTAGTGTGTGGCTCAGCAGACCACCAGATGAGGGAGTGCCGCATGGGACGAGCAGCCCAGAGAGCAGCAGTCAGAGCTCCAGCAGGCCAGCAGAGGGGACCAGCCCTGCCGACGCAGCAGCAGAGGTTCGTCCAGCACCAGCAGCAGGCCAGGGAAGGCCAGCAGAGGCGAGCTTTTACCATGGCAGCTGGAGATGCAGAGGTGATAGGAGAGCTGATTGCAGGTTCGATTCTACTCGACTCCAATCCAGCTTTTGCATTATTCGATTCCGGTGCTTCGCATAGCTTCATATCAGTATCTTTTACGATTAGACACGGTATCATAGCTGAATCATTGCCTAGGACTTACAAGATCACGACCGGGGGTGGAATTATCCTCGTGAGTGATGTTTGTAAGGGTCGGAGAGTAGTTTTGGGAGGCCGTGAGTTGGAGGTGAGCCTTCCCGTAATGCCATTGTCGAACTACGATATAGTACTAGGCATGGATTGGTTGAGCAGGCACCACGCCAGCATTGATTGCAGAGGGGGTAGAGTTCTCTTCAGAGCGCCGGGGGAGCCAGAGTTCGAGTACTCCAGACGTCAGGCAGAGCAGAGCAGCGGAGTCTTCTGTGGAGTCTCGGTCGAGGAGCAGACGATTCCACACCCCTTGATAGCAGATTATATGGATGTTTTCCCAGAGGAGTTGCCGGGATTGCCACCAGACAGAGACATAGAGTTATCGATAGACTTGGTTCCAGGAGCGGAACCCATCTCTCAGCATGTCTATCGGGTGAACAACATCGAGCTGGTGGAGCTGAAGAAGCAGGTGGATGAGCTACAGGACAAGGGCTTCATCCGCTCGAGTTCGTCGCCATGGGGTGCACCAGTGTTGTTCGTACCAAAGAAGGATGGGTCAGTACGCATGTGTATTGACTATAGGGCACTCAACAACCTCACGATCAAGAACAAATACCCACTGCCGCGGATCGACGATCTATTTGACCAGTTGAGCGGAGCTCGAGTATTTTCCAAGATTGATCTGAGGTCGGGATATCACCAGGTGAAGGTGAAGAGGGAGGATATTCCCAAGACCGCTTTCAGGATGCGGTACGGGCAGTTCGAGTTTTTGGTTATGCCGTTTGGGCTAACCAATGCACCAGCAGTGTTTATGAACCTTATGAACAAGGTATTCCACCAGTATCTGGATCAGTTTGTGGTAGTATTCATTGACGATATCTTGATATATTCCAAGACTGAGGGGGAACACGAGGAGCATTTGAGGATAGTGCTGGAGATTCTCAGGAAGGAGCAGCTTTACGGGAAGCTCTCCAAGTGTGAGTTCTTCTTGGACCGGGTGGACTTCCTAGGGCATGTGGTGACTGGAGATGGTATCTCAGTTGACCCCAAGAAGATTGTAGCAGTTGAGGCATGGGCAGCGCCGACTTCAGTTGCAGAGATCAGGAGTTTCCTGGGGCTGGCAGGATATTATCGGAGATTCGTGCAGGATTTCTTCCGGGTTGTAGAGCCGTTGACTCGGTTGACCCGGAAGGATGCTGAGTTCGTTTGGTCAGAGGAGTTTCAGGCAGCTTTTGATGAGTTAAAGAAGCGGCTTACGACAGCTCCGATTCTGACATTGCCTTCAGGATCAGGTGGATTCACTATTTATAGTGATGCTTCAGGGAAGGGGCTAGGTTACGTCTTGCAGCAGCATAGGAAGGTTATTGCCTATGCTTCCAGGCAATTGCGTCCCCATGAGAAGAACTACCCTACCCACGACCTGGAGCTAGCAGCAGTGATATTTGCTCTGAAGCTGTGGAAGCATTATCTGTATGGTAAGAGGGTGGAGATCTTCACAGATCATAAGAGCTTAAAGTATGTGTTCACTCAGAAGGAGTTGAACATGAGACAGCGCAGATGGCTAGAGTTGATGAAGGATTTTGACATCCTACTTCAGTATCACCCAGGGAAGGCCAACGTGGTTGCCAATGCCTTGAGTAGGTATCCGACAGCTATGTGTTTGACCATGGATCGACATTTGCTTGCAGACTTGGAGAGCCTTGGGATTGAGGTGATCGTGCCCAGAGTGCAGATGCAGTTATGGGAGATGCAGATTCAGTCAGACTTGGTGGAGAGGATCAAGTCGGCACAGTTTGAGGACGTTGCTCTGCGGTGTCTCCGAGAGCAGGTTCGAGCAGGATTGCTGGAGGGCGAGTTTTCTCTTGTAGAGGATGGTGCCTTGAGGCACGGTTCCAGGTTATGTGTGCCCAACGGAGATCTCAGGGAGCAGATTATGCAGGAGGCCCACAGATCTCAGTACTCTATACACCCGGGTGCCAACAAGATGTACCGAGATCTGCGGGAGCATGTTTGGTGGTCAGGGATGAAGCGGGAGGTGGCTCGCTTCGTGGCTAGGTGCTTGGTCTGTCAGCAGGTCAAGGCAGAGAGGCAGAGGCCCGGTGGATTGTTGCAGCCGCTGCCCATTCCCGAGTGGAAATGGGAGCATATCACTATGGACTTCGTTTCAGGATTGCCGCGTACTCCAGGAGAAAAAGACGCAATTTGGGTCATCGTTGACAGATTGACCAAATTGGCCCACTTCTTGCCATTCAAGGTGGGTACGTCTACAGAGAGGCTGGCGGAGATGTATATGCGGCAAATGGTCAGGATTCACGGAGTTCCAATCAGCATCGTCTCAGATCGGGATAGCCGTTTTACTTCCTATTTCTGGAGGAGTCTGCAGACCAGCTTGGGCACTCAGCTCAAGTTCAGTACTGCATACCACCCCCAGACGGACGGACAGTCAGAGCGGACTATTCAGACACTTGAGGATATGCTACGGACGTGCGTCCTGGACTTTGGAGGTTCCTGGGAGGATCATCTTCATTTGGTGGAGTTTGCTTACAATAATAGTTTCCAGTCCAGCATTGAGATGTCACCTTTCGAGGCTCTGTACGGGCGTAGGTGTCGTACACCCTTATCTTGGGATGATGTTGGTGAGCGAGCTTTACTGGGGCCAGAGATGGTTGTTGATGCAGCCGAGAAGGTGAAGCTCATCAGGGACAGACTTCGTATGGCACAGGACAGACATCGGCACTGGGCCGATAGCCACCGGACGCCGTTGGAGTTTGAGGTACAGATTAGAGTAGGATTAGATTTAGGTTTGTTTGTTTGTAATTTTTGATCATGTTTGTTTATTATAATTAATTGAGACCTTGCTTGTGATTAGGTCGGAGACCAGGTTTTCTTGAGGATATCTTCGACTCGTGGTACGATATATTTTGGTGGAGGCGGAAAGCTTAGTCCGCGCTTCATCGGCCCTTTCGTTATCAGCGGGAGAGTCGGTGACGTTGCATACAGGCTAGACTTGCCGCCTGTGCTAGTGGGGTCCACAACGTATTTCATGTATCACAGTTGAGACGGTACGTGGCTGACCCTAGCCATGTGATCGATCATTCGGAGATTGAGGTTGGGCCTTCTCTCAGCTATCCAGAGCAGCCAGTGGAGATTCTGGATCGACGGAAGAAGGTTCTGAGGAACCAGGTGATACCCTTGGTACGCGTCGCATGGAGGCATCATTCTCCAGGAGAGTCTACCTGGGAGCGGGAGGATGAGATGCGCGAGCGCTACCCTTATCTTTTTGGACCGTGAGGTATACTTTCTATCCTTCTCATCAGTTGTATTTCGCCTTTCAATTTCGAGGACAAAGTTCTTTTAAGGAGGGTAGATTTGTCACTACCACATTTCTAGTGTGAGAGTATTTTTGACATTTTTGGGGTAATTTAAATTTATTAGAATTTATGGGAATTTTTAGGAATTATTTTGGAATTGTTTGGACTAGATTGATTTTGACTAGTGTTGACCCTTGTAGACCAACATAGGAGCTAACCCTAGTTAGTATGGACTTGGTTAGGTTATGTGACTCTAGTCTAACTTAGCTTGACTTAAGTTAGTGATAATTAGTTCATTAGAATTAAATTGAGGAATTAGGAATTTAATGGTTTGAGAAATGGCTTGTGATTTCACAAGTCATTTCATGACTTAACCTTATAGGACTAGCCACCTAGTGCAAATCCTAGTCTAGTCCACCATGGCCGGCCACCTTAGCCAACCTAGGGATTCCCCCACTATATAATCTCTCCTAAAATCTAGGGCTAGCCTCTTCTTTAGGAATTTATTTCAAGAGAAGAAAGAGGTGAGTCTCCATGTTCAAAAAAACTATAGAAAATCCATTTTAGATCCTTTTTCTCCCAAACAAGTTGCATTGGATCCTAATATTACTGTTCTTGTTGTTATTGGAGTTTTATTTCAGTTTGAGGTTGATTTGATTGGATTGGGATATCAAGAGAGGAGCTCAACAAAGGGGATTTTTTTTGAAAGTTCATCCATAGGTAACTTTCTTATTTCTCCATAAAACTTCGATTTCTTTTCATGATTAGGAAGCCCTATGAGTCCCCTAAGTGTCTGCATTAGTTTCGTGTCGGGGTTCATAGGTTTCGTGTCCGTTCTGGACACGTATCAGACCCTGTTCAAAGTGTTTGTCGAAATACCTCAAAGGGCATTTTGATTTCATTTGTGCAATATTTTTGAATAGGAAATTAAGTTTTATCATTGCTTATTGATTTCTATTCTTCTGTGGTGGTTATTATGTCGGCTTGTGTCGATTTCGATGCGTGGACACGCGTGGACACGCGCGCGCGCGCTCGGGATTGGATCCCCTGCTGTTCGGGGGCTCTGGAGGACACGACACGCAACCAGGACACATGAAACTTGACACGAGCTATGGGGCACCGACTGACACGCCACGTGTCAAGTCTCACGTGCCCACGTGGCGTGTCGGGGGAGAAATCTCCGTCGCACGGGGATTTTCCTGACACTGCGCACTGTTTTTCCCCCACTGATACGACTCTCGTATCCGGCCAGTTGGCCTATGAGATAGCCCTATAGGTGGGCTATCTATGTGGATGACCACGAGACACTATTATGTCCTGTGTCGTGTGCACGACACGAGTGCACGTGTGCACGAGGCAGTGCACTCGATAGTGCACTGTTATGCCCGTTTTGGGTTTTAGTAGTTTGGACACGTTTGTGTCCTCTAGTATGGACACAAACACCTAGTGTGACACCTATACATTGTATGTTTCAATTACCAACCTTTCATTTTGTATTTTAATATGTTTTTTAATAGGTTTTGACAAATTCGCAATTTCTGAAATTGATGTTCAGTATCCTGTTTTTCCAGTTTTTGAACATGGACTTTGCCACCTATTTTAATCCACTTAATGCTGTTAAATATTGGGTTATAGTTCCTAGACTTGTTCTCCTATACTTGAACTACTTGTGTGTCAAATTGTGTTTTGATTGGTGGGGTTTTGATTTCATATTGGGCTAGGATAGGTAAACTGAACTTTTCTCAGTTTTATGAATTTAAATTGGTTTTCCTATTTCCTGTGCAGTTGATTGAACTGAAATCTAGAGTTAGCTTTATGCATGAATCTGGGAATAGGTTTCAAAATCTGAGAATGAAGTTTGGGTTTTACCTTGGCATTAGGACTTGACAGTCCACCTTTCTCGGTTTTGAATTTGTGTATTGATTGGGGGTTTTGCATTGAATTTGAAAGTTTCTGTTAACTGGAACCATGTCAATTCCTCTTATACACACACACACAGTCACCTACACAACACACCCTTTATGACACACCCTCCCTCTTTCATACACACACACATACCCTATATGCATTGGCACACACAATTTTCTCACATTTCACACACATTCCTCACTTTTCTCTCACACTTGACACACACACACAAATTCACATATTTTCCATTTCACATACACTTCACTGTTTTCCTGTGCCACACACACACATTTACACTCTCTCTCTTTATATTCCTATTATTCCAATTTGTAGGTTGAGGTATAGGTTGTATGCAATATATATAACATATATGTATATATGTTTAAGCCAAAATATATATATATATATATATATATATATATATATATATATATATATATATATATATATATATCTATATGTGTATGTATATATATATATATATATATATATATATATATATATATATATATATATATATATATATATATATATATATATATATATCCATGATATGTGTTGTGCCTATACCTATGTATAGGTATATGGGTACCTAGCTAGTGTATTTACATGTGGTGTTGGATGACATATAACTTGTAGTTAGTCTAGATAGCCTAGTAGTGTGTGTACTAGCTAGTGTATGTAGATTGACCTAGTATTAGGCTAATGTAGTCTAGTGTAGACTAGTTTGACCTAATTTAGACTTGGTTGACCTAGTTTGACTTCTAGAGTTGACCAGAGTTGACCAAGAGTTAACTTTGGCCTAGATTGACCTAGAATCATGTAGAATGTATAGTAGGACTTTATTATACCATTTTGGACTTGTTGTGACTTGTGCTGTTCTGATTAGGAGCCAGACACCACTCCTCGGACAGTACTTTCATATTGGACACTCAGATACCAGGCGAGTACATTCTCTGATCATTTCATATCCTGCTTAGAATTATTTCCTGCATTAAATTACTTTACTTGTTACTGTCACGTTGGTCACACGGATTGGTACTATACGGATCCCTTCTTGAGATGTTATCCTTAGGGAGCATCGGGTACTACATGTTCTGTGCGTTTTACTTACATGACGTATCACTATGCTTCACAGGTTCTTTGATCACTTGTGACATATACTCTTATGATCACAGAGTCTCCTAGAATCTCTTATCCCATTTACTGGGTATCCTAGAATCTCTTAGAATCTCCTTTTTTGGGACATCCATGTATCACCCTTCGGGGGCTTTGCGTGGAATCATAACATAACATGGTTGGATCCTTGTGTATTGATTGGGGGTACGGGGGAGTAGAAGTAGACATGTGAATAATACCCAAGTAGTATCTTATCAGAATCTCTTCCATAGTGTAGCATCAGAATCTCCTATGCCATTTACATGTCTATATTGTACTCTGACTCACTAGCCACATGTTAGTTCTCTATTTATAGTAGATATTTCTATTACAGCTTTCTCTCTCTGTTTATATACTGTACTTCTTTCAGTACTTGTATCTTACTTTACTGCATGATTATATTTCTAACCTGCTATGAACTGTTGAGATGTACTGTACTCGCTCCTGTCCTGACTGGACCAGTTGAAAATATTACAGAGGACGAGGAGGAGGCCTGCCTGGATACTTACTACGGGGAAGCCTTAGATGATACCTGCGAGCTGGACCCTCAGGAGGACCCAGCTCTAGCTGAGGACATCACCCCGATTGCCTAGACTAGATTAGTTAGGCTTATCTTCTTTTATAGTCTTGAGACATGTTTTAGCTAGACTTTATTCTGAGTTCAGAGTTGTATATATTCTTTCATTCTGTATCTGAGACCATGTACTTCTGGATATTTGCTGGGATTATCTTAGACTACTTTATCACCTATTGTTTTCTTGAGTTCTATTTCATATCGTGCTACCTCTTCCTTAGTTGTGATTGAGTTTATTTCACCCCCATTCGGGGAGTATAAACTGTTTAGATATATATTGTTAGATGTATGTTGACCTAGGACAGCGTTCTACCGCCGACACTGCGGCGTAGGCTGGACGTACCCACGTCTCGTGCCCTTACTCTAGGGTGCGGGTCGTGAAAAAAGGTGGTCCACAGCACGCTTGAGAAATACTCCAGATGCTCGGGCCAGCGCATCAACCCCAACAAAAGCGTCATCTACACTCACCACGAAGCTGACAGGACCCACTCTGCGGCGCTCTCCACCCTGACCTCCTTCTTTACTGCATACCCGCCTTTCTCCTACTTGGGCTGCCCATTGGTCTATGGCAAATCTAACTCAGGCATTTTTGCGAGTCTTATTAGCAAAATCAGGTCCAAAATTGAGGGATGGCACAATGCGACCTTATCCTTAGGAGGCAAGTAGATCCTGATCAAGCATGTGCTATCCTCCATCCCCATTTATACACTTGCCGTTTGTGCCCCTCCGAAAAAAGTTTTATACTCGCTAGAATCTCTATTCGCCAAATTTTTTTTGGGGACACTCCGATGGAAAAGATAAACACCACTGGGCCAGCTGGGAGTCCATGGCCAAACCCACCGAGGAGGGCAGGTTGGGCTTCAGTAGACTTTCTCACATCGTCGATTTCTGCTCCATGAAGCTGTGGTGGAAGCTCCGATCGAACTCTTCGCTTTGGTCCAGGTTTATGAAGGCAAGATATTTCAGACTCTCCTACCCCACAACTGTCGTCACTAACAACAGATCCTCAGCGTCTTGGCGGCGTATCCTACAAGGCCGTCATCTAGCAGAAACCCTCATCCGCCTCAAGCTAGGCAACGGTCGTTCGTCGATGTTCCATGAACGCTGGTTCGGGGACGACCTCGTCATGCAGCCACCGAACATCCATCCTCGTGAGATCAGGGAACTATGGAACAATGCCTCTGGCTGGAGGTGGGACAGTGTCAGTGAACGGCTAGGAGCAGAGGCAGTCTCTAACATTGCAACTGCTGACCTTCGGATCGTCGATACCCTAGATACATTATGGTGGTCGCCCAACCGTGGCGGCAATATCTCCCTAGCCTTGGCCAAGATTGTGGCGAGGGGCATTGGTGCTCCCTCCCCTCATACTGCACCTTTCTGGCAGGCATGCATCCCAATCAAATGGTCTATTCTAATATGGAGAGCCCACCGACGGAAACTCCCCATCGATGACACCCTAACCTCCTTCGGCTTTAGCCTGGCTTTGCGATGCCACTGCTACACCTCCCATCAATTAGAAATCGCTGCACGCATCCTAATCTCCGACGACCATGCAAAATAGATGTGGACGAGCCTCTCCACCAAATGCCGGCTTGACTATCAGCCGGGCGGCCTTAACGATCTCCTGACCAACTGGAGTACATCTCATAGGCACCAGATCGTTGCGGTCGCTGGTATTTGGGTCCTGTGGAAGAACCGGAACAAGTGGAGGTACGAATGTCGATAATACAACCCCGAACAACTGATCAGGGAGACATCCAGACAGGTGCATAAAGTTGCCAGGCGTTGCCACCACTCCCCGGCTAGATTTTGGGAGGCTTTGGCTCTTACCGGCAGCTAGGATGCGTGTCGGTTGGGTACGAAGCCGTTTTGGGAGACGATCGTTTCCTGTAGCGATTGCCGCTTTTTTTTTTTCTGTTTTTACTGTCCTCTCGCGCGTGGCGCGTTTACCTGTATAGGCTTCGGCATTTTGCGCCTTATACATCAATAAAAGTTTTCTCTTTCCCCAAAAAATATAAAAATAAATATAAAAATAAATTAACAAAAATAAAATAAATAAATATATATATATATATATATATATATATACACACACACACACACACATTATAGGTATATATTAAATAAATTTAGGTATATTTAGTTACTATATATATTAACAAAAAAAACGCAAATAAACCAAAATATTGAATAAACCGGAAACCGAACCGATTTAATTCGGTTCGGTTTGATTCAGTTATGAACCAATTCGTACGGTTTCAGTTTTGCTTATTCGATTTTTGGTCCAATTCGGTTTTCGATTATTCGGTTCGGTTTGAACTTGATATAAAAGACAGTCAAAGATTTATTGAGTGTAAAACTTGATATAAAAGATTTAGGTGAAGTAAAGCATATTCTTAGGATACAAATTCATCGAGATTGCAAGGTTGGGAAGCTTTGGCTATGCCAAATAGAATATATAGAGAAGGTGTTTGAGAGATTCAACTTAAAGGACTCTAGTCATATGAGCATCTCGATCGCTAGTTATTTCAAGTTATCCTCCAATGAGTGTCCAAAATCAGAGGAGGAGAAGGAAATTTGTCTCGAGTTTCATATACTAGCGTGGTGGGATAGTCGATGTCTGTTATAGTGTTGCGCCCACCCCGATTTATCGTATGCAGTCATTTTGATGAGACGGTTCATGTCAAATCTAGGGAGATTTTATTGGAAAATCATACGATAGATACTTCGGTATCTTATGGGATCTAAAGATCTCGGTTTGTTGTTTCATAATTAAAAACACAAATTGAGCTATTTGTAGGAGTATGTGGATGATGATTACACTAGTGACTTGGATAAGAGAAGATCAACTATGTGTTATTTATATATACACACTTGCAGATTCTCCACTTAGTTGGAAGTCAATAATTCAGGATATCATGGCGCTTTCTACTACGGTCAGAATACAAAATCGAGGCATCCAAAGAGGCCATGTTAGTGAATATGGTTTTGAGAAGATGCAGGTTTAGATATTTTATGACAGTCAATCTGCAAGTCAACTTGCAAAGAATCTAGTATACAATAGTCGGACGAAACACGTTGACGTGCGATATCATAAGATACATGAATGGTCGAATATAAAGATTGATCTTTTGAAGATTGATACTAAGGTGAACTCGACAAACATACAGCCAAGGTGATTCCTACAATGAAGTTTAAGTCACACTTTAATTTCCATTCAAGTACTTTTGTTGCAAAAAGGTTCCTGGCCTCGGTATGAAGGTCGTGGCAGTTTTACAGTTCTTGGAAAAGACCTGTCAGTTACAACTTCTTAGTTTTGGATAAAGACCGTGTCATTGCCCATACTCAGTTGTGGTTAGTTTCGTTGTTATTGTATCGGTGAGGAGAAATTCAAAGTGGAAGCTAAAGTTGATAGAGTATGGAGTACCTGTAACACTCTCACTAAGTAGCTAGTTTAACGCCAAGTCAAATTAGAGATTGTTAGTGTATATGGCTCGTGTTCAACTACGAAGTATGACATGCGCCATTTGAGGAGCCGAAGAAGCCCATAAAGAGTTGAAGCAGTGTATCATGGGCTCTTAAGAATCAGACATTATCCAAGTAGTATATCGTTGTATACCACAAACTTGAGAAAGGTTGTAGCAAATGGGACACAATTTTGTGCTCATTCGACAATGCCAACGGTATTTCACCGGTATGCCATTGTTACGGGGTTACTGTATGAAGGGAGAGGTTCAGATTAATTTGAGAACGTTCCAACAAAACTAGGGCACAATTTTGTTTTCATCCGGCAATGCCAACGACATATCACTGGTATGAAGTTGTTACGGGGTTGATTGTGTATAGGGAGCGGTTCTAATTAAAAGGATGCTAATTCGATGATCAAGATTGTTTCTGACTTTACTAAAAATAATTTGGGATCCTATTTAAGGAACCCCATCAGCTATAGGTTTGGTGGCAAGTTGTTTGGAGTCTTGAGAGCTTAAGATTGTCCTTTAAAAAAAAAGTTTTTTTTCTTAGGATTTGCGAAGGAAGCTATTAAGTGGGTCTACAAGAGAAAGAAGAAAAGTGCTTGTAGAAAATCTCATAAGGAGATGATACTGATTCAATATGAAGCAGAGGGAGCTTGACGGAACAATGATAAATATTTCATATAGTTCCTACTGTTATTTGTTGGGTTAATTGTCTCTTGTTATTTACTATACTTTTTCCTTTTTCATCCATTTCTTTGATCATAGAATGCCAATCTACTATTAACAGTAATAATGAGACACATATATGTATACACCTCTACATCTCTCTCTGTATTATTTGATCAAACCCTATGTAATGTCAATTCATCATCATTTATTTAAGTACATAAATCTAATTAATATTTGATACCTCTGTAACAGTCGTAAGCTCATCTTTCGTGTTCTTCTCACATTCCGGTCTCTTCTCCCTCCCTGCCGACCACTGCACGGTCCGCTGCGCTATCGGCAGCCAGAGCCGCATCACCTTCTCGTCCTCGCTGCTGCTTGGACGGAACCTCGGCACACTGGTTATCTCCGACATGCACCTCTTCCCCGGCGGTAAAATCAAGGCCGGTCTCGGAGTAGTATCGGTATCGATGATCTTGATCTCATTCGCCACGTTCTCGAGCACTCTCTTCTTCGCCAGCTCTTCCTTGATCTTTCGAACATCGTCTAATTCTTTGCCTTGAGGAGGAGCTGCAGAGCAGGCGGACCGCTTGCTACTTATCATGTCGAGGAGCATTTCGGTGTTGAGCGAGACGAGGTCGGACGGGTTGAGGTCGCTCCATCGGCTCTTGAACACTGCGCCAGAGACCACTATCCGGTGCTTGCGCCTGTGCAGGAACCGGCCGTCCAGCAGCTCCTCCTCCTTCTCGGCCTCGGGCTGCCTGCCGGTGCCGGGCTCTCGCTCCACGAACAGTTCAAGAAAGCTGGCGCTGTCGTCGCCGTCGCACGTCCGGCCGGAGGGGCGGTCGCGGACCAAAAACCTGCTGCTGTTGGAGCAGTTGTGGAAGAGCGCGGCGTCCCCTGGTTCGACGCGGGACCTGCAGAGCGGGCAGGTGGAGTGCGACTCGAGCCAGCGGTCGACGCAGCCCGCGTGGAACGCGTGCCTGCACTTGGGGAGGAGGCGGAGGACCTCCGCGTCGTCGAACCTGGACAGGCACACCGCGCACTCGAGGCCGTCGCGGTTGCCCCGTAGGCTGGAGAAGCGGAAGAAGGGGAGGGACTCGATGACGGCCTTGTCGATGCCGCCGGAGGAGCGCATGCGCGCACCGTCCGCGGAGGGGAGCACGCTGTCGCCCCTGCCCCTCCGCCGGCTTGCGGAGATGCCGCCGTGGCAGAACTTGGCGTACAAGAGGAGCAGAAAGGTGAGGGAGAACATGACCGAGAATATGCTGACGATTATCGCGACGCTCGGGCGGAAGGAGATGTCGCCGGCCACGGCTTCCGCTTTGGACGGCTGGGCGCGCGCGTGGACGACGGCGACGCCGAGGAGCAGCAGGGAGGAGAGCAAACGGGGAGCCATGGGGATCGATCGTTACTAGCTAAGCTATTGTTTGGTTGAACAAGCACAAATTCCTGAGCAATGGTTTTGTTGTGGACTTGTTGTGTTCCGGGTCAAGCGGCAGCGGCCTGTGTGATTGTGTATTTGTAGTAGGGGTGTGCATCGGTCGACCTATTTGGTTCCAACCGAAGTCGAATCGAAGTTAATCGGTTTGAAAATAAACAAAACCAAATCGAACCAACCAAATGGTCGATTCGGTTTTGAAACCGACCGACTTGATTCGATTTGGATCCATCGGTTCGACTTGGTCGGTTTTGATCACATAAAAAAATGGACTATATGTTTTTTTTTTTTAACCTCAGTCAACTTGCACTTTGCAACAGTAAACACAATTCAGCAGCTTCAATTCAACTTGTGCTTTGCATGTGGAGAAAAATGCCAATTATACATATAAAAATTCGTATACATTCAACCAAAATTTTCTTTCATGTGCACATGAGCAATTAGAAAAGAATATGAGCCGCCAGCACTCCTCTTTGAGACTAGAGAGATAGCTCTTTCAACTTCAACTTGATAAATGGCTATGATGTGGATAAATGAACCAAACCGGTATAATACAATCCAATGAATCCATATCCAATCGGCCAATCCTAACTATTTAATAATAATTTGATTCGGTTCGGTTTAGACGACTTTTGACATAACCAAACCGGAAATCGAATCGGTCGGTTTTGAAAAAATTGAAGCCGAACCAAACCAACCGAACCTTTGGTTCGGTTTAAAATCAATCGATTCGGTTTGACTTGGTTCGATTTGATCGGTTTGACTTAATTGTGCACAACCCTAATTTGTAGTGGCTCTATTCATCTAGTAAGGACTAGCACGTGTATATATGTTATTAAGTGGGTACGTGACAATTAATTATATTTTTGTGACTACAGCCGGATTAGAAAGTCTTGTTCTACTTCGCATGAATTACAGCATAACATATAAAAAGCATGACACTACAAAAATAGTATGTCTATGTTGGTATTGGAAAAAAAAGAAAAGATTTTACTAACTGCCAAATGGAAAGACATGACCAGTAAATAATTTTTTCAAACATACTCAGCGAAAATACAACAGTTAGATTCCAAATCGGGACAAGATAGATAATTAAGTAGGGTTGTTCTGTGTGACATGGATTCAACGGAAAGCTCTCGACTCTATGCGAGCACACAAACGTAAGAAAAGAACGCGCGGTTTTCTGACTGTTGGAATCATTCGTTCTTTTTTCTTCATTTGACAAGGACTTGCGTCTCTTTGTGATCTTCTTCTTCTTTTTTAGCAAATTTATGTTCAAAACCATAACATCATCGCTCCCATGTTCACATATATAGATCAGTAGAAAATCAAACATGCACAATTAACCTTCAATTAAATGCTGAAGGTATGCAGAATTCATGTTCGCGTCTCTTTGTGATCTTCTTCTTCTTCTTTTTTAGCAAATTTATGTTCAAAACCATAACATCATCGCTCCCATGTTCACATATATAGATCAGTAGAAAATCAAACATGCACAATTAACCTTCAATTAAATGCTGAAGGTATGCAGAATTCATGTTCGCGTGTTCATCTGGAATTCTAAGTCAGCTCTTAATTAATCATACGATTCTAGATAACTTACACGTTGAAGATCATTGTATATGATTTGCACTACAAGAAATTCGGATTTCTTACAACGGTCGAAAATTATTACAAAAATAATATAATCCATTGTAAAATCATTCTGCAACAGTTATTGGAACCATTGTAAATTCGAGGGTCGAAAACTATTACAAAAATAATATAACCCGTTGCAAAATCATTCTGCAACAATTATTGGAACCATTGTAAATTCGAGCGTTGCAGATTCTTCTTGCAACGGTTATAGAAGGTTTTGCAACGTTTCTATAAATAGTTGCAAATAACGTATTATGCAATGGATCTCACGTCAATGCATAACGGTTACATAGTGTTGTCAATAATATATTTGGCAACGATTAACATACCATTGTAAATATTGAGTAAAACATGATGGTTGATAACCGTTGCCTAAAATATTTCATGCAACGGTTGAAAATTGTTGCGGATAATAGGCAACGGTCAATAAAAAAAACTTTTTTTTACCTCCAATAAGGCTCAAACTCCCAACCTCATACATCACATGCCTCCGCTCTACCACTAGGCTACAAGTTCATGTGTATATAAATACTTATATATATAATATATATGTACTTATGTTATTTTCATCAATTGATGCTTTTGGATCGATGTTAAATATATTATCTAATATTTTTTGTTAGAGAACAAGGAACCAATTAATACGAGTAATTCTAATGCTTAAATTCCTTTGTGTATAAATAAAATTCAAATTGGACATTGAATTTGCAACGACTATAAACAAACTGTTGTAAGATCAATATTTTGTAATAGTTGTTTATTCTTTTGACAATGGTTATCATAAACATTGTTATTAAATTAAAAAATTGCAACTGGTAGCATAAATCATTGCACAATCATTACAAATAATAAGCCCACTCCCAACAGGTTGCAAAAATTGTTGCACAACCGTTGCTAACAATGAACCTTTTTATAAGGCTTTATATAATCGTTGCAAAATATTAATAAATTCGTAACAAAACTTAAAATCCTTGCATAACCGTTATCCATTCAACTCGCTTTGACAACACTTTCATAAAACTGTTGCTTGACTGTTGTAAAAAAGAAAAACGTTTAGCAAGCGTTTATGAACTGTTGTAAAAAATGCATTAGGCAATGATTATTTCAAATATATTTAATTTAGAACGGTTATTTCAACCATTACGTAACTGTTGCAAAATATAGTTTCAGCAACATTCATAAAAGCGCTGCACTAAAACCATTGCAAAATAGGAATATTTTTTGATAGTGTTGTCTTCAACTATGCAATGCTACAAGTGCCGTCCAGAGATCGAAAGTGTCTTGAGGGTCTTGAGGTGTCAAAGCATCAACACAATTATCTACAACAAAAAATATCAAACAAAATGCTAACACTATACTGACAATATTAGTGTCAGTATACTCGTAAATACGCCAAAGTTTTCAGTAAGTTCCAGGGGTTTGAAATTCACAATATGTTGGCAATAGATATGCTGCTTGGGTCAGGACTCGTTCATTTAGGGTATTGTTCAGATTAAATGATGTTATTTCAATGCTCAAGACTATTTCCAAATTGTTGTATTCTTAGTTGGAAAAACCAACTTTAGTGACCGTTTTTTAGCATTCAACGCTTATAACCATTGGCCTTTTATCGATACCTAATAGCTCCTTAAACAACCAATTAATCCTATTTATTTCCATTGAATCATATTAAATATGTTGGGATGGGACATGCATGACTATATATTTGGTTCCTTTGTCTTGTGTCAAGTACGATTTTTGGTGAAGAAAAACATGTCTTTCTTCCTCCTACCTATGTCTTTCTTCCTCCTATACATCAAAAAATTATCTTCTTTTTCTATTATTTTTCCTTCTAAAGTTTTGAGTAAAGTTAAGTCCGGATCACTCTTCCGAAATTATGTGCAGTGACGGAAAGCCGGTAGCAAGGAGTTTTAACGCTAGGAGGATTCGAGACAAAGTCGGCAGATAAATCTCGAATATTTTCTTAGCACATTGATTCGTACACGACTTCCCCAGATACCGGTATTTCTAATCTTATTATTTTATATGTTGTGAGGTAGTTCATACAACAATCTAAGAGAATATTTGGTTAAAATAATTATCAACTTATTCCCTATTTGGAAAACAATTAAATGGTATGTTTGGAGACTGTAAAAATATATATTGGACATATTTTGTGTGTTATATAAGTATAAGTTTCTTTGCAAAACAGAAATAAGTTTATTTGCCAAACAAATGGTTTCTAAAAACATAAAACAATTTGACCTATTCTGTGTTAAATAGATATATGGTTCATGAGACGTGTGTGTTGACACATTTTGTCATGGTCGATCTGATTTCAACAATTAACAAAGCTATAAATCGATACACTGCAACATGGATAAACAAGAGACTGTTACTTCACAAGAAGTCGGATGCTATTTTATTACTTTTAGTCTATATTTTTTTTTCTTTATTGAGTTAGGATTTATTGTGAGTCGTGTTGCACTTCGACAGTTTAATTACCATTCAAAGTCCACTCAAAATAGCATCATAACCTAACATCCTATCTTGACTCGAATGCAAGCTCAAACCCAAACTCAAATAGGCTACAAACCTAACTAGGAATTTTCTGTAATTGGAAAAATCGAACTCTGGCCGTACTCGGTTACCCAAAACTTAAACCCTAGTCAGCCTCTATTCCGGTGACTCGACTTACAATGGTCAAATTTTTGAACGTTTGAAGACCGAACTTGGTCTCAGAAAATCCTACAAATAGACGAGCTTTTCACCATTTCTATATTCACTCATTCACTCTTCCTCTTCCTCATCTATTCTATCTCAGCTACAAACCTTCAAGTGCTCTTATGTGTTGAAGTGCAAGTCGACTAGAAATTTGTCAAGAGTTGTACAAACTTGAAAAATTTAAAGTCAGCTTTCATTTGAAAAGCTCGAAGTCGAAGTAGTCATGCCCTTCGGATCAAAAGCACGATGTGTTTGTACGAAGTTGCAAGCCTTCGGATCAAAACTTGTGTTTTTGAAGATAGTGGATTAACATCGAGTAAGTTCTTGAGACTAGATTAGTCATCCACTAAGGATATCAGTATACATCACGGTGTTTACGTTTGCTATTCTGAAACCTGCTTTTCATTTCTTATATCTTTGCTTTTACTACCTTATTAGTTAGTTGGTACTCTTAATTTAAATATTTGAAAATATTTTCGTTGCACTCTATTCATGCCTTCAACACCCCCCCTCTAAAGTTGCCTAATGATCCACTGTGTGCTGCTCATTTTTATATTATGTTAGATGGAATACTTGGATATAAGGTTCACTACCAAAATACAATAAATTGGCGACAAATTTTTAGCGACGGATATATTCTGTCTCTAATAGCGACAGACACCCGACTAAATGGTGAGGGTTTGCCGTCGAATTGCAGCCAATAAATTTTTTCAATTGTAAGGATAAAACACGGTCGCAAATCCGTCGCTATATCGTCGAAAAAATAGCGACGGACAAACATGTCGTCGTCCAGTTGTCAATAATTGGCGAAAAAATGTTGAAAAAATTGGCACAAAATTTGGCGACCGCATACTGTGCCCTAACTTACTGTGCCCTAACTTAAAACGAAACGACGGGGGAGAATTTTTCTTTCCCCCCAAAAGTTGTTCTCACCTCTCTCTCTCTCTCTCTCTCTCTCTCGCGTGCGCGTACACAGTTATCTCTCTCTCACTCAGGTATATCTTTCTCGCTCTCTCTCTCTCTCTCTCTTGGTGGTCGGAGGGTTTATTGTGGTCGCGCGGGGGGGGGGGGGGGGGTGGAAGGGGAGCGGAGGGGGGCCGGGGTGTCTTGGTGGTCGAGGGGGAGGAGGGGGGTGGGGGCTCGGGTGTTTTATCGTGGCCGTAGGGGGGTTAGGGTGGGGGTCGACGGGTGGGGAGGTCGCGGGGGGGGGGGGGGAGGGTAGGGGAGCGGAGTGGGACCGGGGGGGTAGGGGAGGGGGAGGTAGGAGGAGGGGAGGGGGTTGGGGAGTCTTGGTGGTCGGGGGTGGGGGAGGAGGGGGTGGGGTGGGTCTTGGGGGTCGGGGGTGGGAGGGGAGGGTGTTAGGCACCGGTCTTGGTGGTCGGGGGTGGGGGCCCGGGGGGTAGGGTTGTCTTGGGCGTCGAGGGGGAGAGGGGAGGGGTTGGGGGGTCTTGGTGGTCGGGGGGGGGGGGGGGGGGGGTATCGGTATCGAACTAGTTCATGGTATCGGTATCGGTATCGGACTATTTCTATGAGTATCGGATCGATATCGGACTATTTTTATGAGTATCGGTATCGGATCGGTATCAGACTATTTCTATGAGTATCGGTATCGGACTATTTCTATGAGTATCGGTATCTAAACCCTAACCCTAACCCTAAAACCCTAACCCTAACCCTAACCCTAAAACCTTAGAATTGATATCGGTATCGGGCTATTAATCCTATGAGTTTAAGTATCGGTATCGGTATCGGACTATTTCTATGAGTATCGGCATCGGTATTGGACTATTTCTATGAGTATCGGTATCGGTATTGGACTATTTCTATGAATATCGGTATCAGACTATCTATGAGTATCGGTATCGGTATCGAACTAGTTAAGAGTGGCGGTATCAGTATCGAAATATTTCGACGAGTATCGGTATCGGATCGGTATCTGACTATTTATATGAGTATCGGTATCGAATTTTTTCTATGAGTATCGGTATCTAAACCCTAACCCTAAAATAGAGTACTTCGGGATATTATAGATTTACAATATACTGCCCCATATGATATGCATATTGTGATGTTTAAATGTCAGTGGTTCGATACGACACCAAATATCGGTTGAAGAATCGATAAACAATTTGGATTCGTCGATATAAATCATCGCAGGAGGTATAGAGGGTCCGACACGTTTGCGATAGCAAGTCAGGCTGTTCAAGTCTATTATATAAGCTACCCAAGGCGTCGTAGAGATCGATTTGACTAGTGGACAGTATGCAAGATTAAATCTAGAAATACATTCAACGTTGGAGATCCAGCATAACAAGAGGACCAGATCGAAAAGTTCCAATACTTGGGACAACAGTCAGATACCATGGATGTTGAAGATATTGTTGAGGAAAATAGAGGGGAGGAAGAGGTTGATACACAAGACTTAGCTATCAACAGGGGAGAAAGAGGCGTCTTGTCCCAAGTATTGAAGCTGAAGAAGAAGAAGAAGAACTTGATGAGGATGAGGATACAGATGAAGTCGACGATGAGGATGAGGATGAAGACGAGGCCGAGGATGAGGACGAAGATGATGACGATGATTAGATTAAATATCGGTATATATTAAAAACACTTCCAATTAACTTAGTAAATTTACTTTTACCTCATAAAAATACTTCCTACTAATTAACTTAGTGAATTTAGTTTGACCTCATAAAAGCACTTACAACTAAATTAGTGAATTTAGTTTAAACTTCTGCATTCTTATTTCAGTTCAATTAACTTAGTGAATTTACTTTTACCTCTACGGATGCAGCTTCCTGGCATCGTTGCAGGCGTCGATTTTGAGATTTCCACCACCCCATCCTCCTCTTCTCGCGACCCCGACAGGCGATGATGTGAGGACATACCTTGCGAATTTGACCAAGGTGGTGTCGTCCTTGCGGGAGCATATGACCACGTACTATTCGCGTCCTTCTATTGCTTTCGGTTCTTCTGCTCCAGGTCCGTCTACTGCTGCTCCCGGTGCTTCGGATATTCCCTGTCTTTCTGCCGTCGGGGT
The DNA here is from genome assembly GCA_029216955.1 of Iris pallida. Classification (NCBI taxonomy): domain Eukaryota; kingdom Viridiplantae; phylum Streptophyta; class Magnoliopsida; order Asparagales; family Iridaceae; genus Iris; species Iris pallida. The sequence continues at coordinate 10,127,899 of JANAVB010032419.1, forward strand.
CTTTCTTTTGACCCTACTGCCCCTCTTGTACCGCCTCCTACTGTGACGACACTCCTTGACATGATGTCGCCAGAGCAGCTATGCCAACTTCCAAACCATGTCTTTGATACCCTGCCGGCATACATGGTGGAGGAGTATTTTCGTCGGGTGCAGCAGGGAGTACCACCAGCGGATGATCCACCTCATCCTTCTCATTGGTGTATTGTATTTGAATGTTTTGAAATGTTTTTAAATGTTGAATATTTATGAATTTTGGATATTGTCACGTGGATATTAGTTTTTGATGAATGTTTTGGATAATGGTGAATGTTTAGATATTAGTTTGTGATGGATATTTGTATATTGGTGTGTGATGTATGTTGGTTTGTGTGATGTATTTGTGATAGATATTTGTATATTGGTGTGTGATATATATTGGTTTGTTGGTTTGTGTGATGTGTGATGTGTGATGTGTGATGCATATTATGATGTGTTGATGTTTCGGATGTTGTATGAACAGGGAATGCTATGTTTTATGTAAAAAAATTCAAAAAATTTCCAGTTAGCGACGGACTAGCGACTACCAAGCGACGGAAAGCGATGGCTAAGCGACGGAATAACCGTCGCTAACTGGAGAATTTTTAGTTAGCGACGGATGGCGACTACCAAGCGACGGATTATCCATTGACTAGGTTCTGAAAATATAAAAGATTTCTAGAAGCTAAGCGACGGATTATCCACCGCAATTCCGTCGCTAGTAATCGGTAAGTATTTTTCGACGGATAATCCGTCGCCAATGCCGCGACTAATTGGCGACAACGTAGCGACAACTGGCAACGGATTGGCTACGAATTTTGCGTATCATAAACTCTCTGATATGCGTTTACTGACATATTACCGATGGACTTGTCCGTCGCTAAAAAGTAGTATCCCTAACTGCCTGATACTTGAATTGACGGAAGTCTGTCGGCTAACCGTCGCTAAATATACAAATCTTGCTGACGGTAATCCGTCACTAAGGCGTCGAATGGAGACAACATACCGACGGATATTTTTAGCGACGAAATATTTTTCGACGAATTTTTCAGCCAAAATCTGTCGGCAGTCCGTCGCTAAATCTATTTGCCGATGGATTAGCGACGGATACGGCCGTCGGTAATCCGTTAATTTTTTGTAGTGGTTCATGTCATATTTTGTGTTAAATAAGAAATATTCTATGTACATTTTATGTTCTGTTAGACAAATTGCTTCGATCCATAAGATGTGTGCTAGATCATTTCTGAATTGACAAGTAAATAGCAAGTTCTCTTAGATGGATTCACGAGAATGTATATATATTATTAAGACTTTGCTATGTGCTTTTATCCTAACTGCTATATGATTTGTTTATCAAACGTGTATATTCTTATATACAAGTTCGTGCTCTAGCGATTGAAATACACAATATCCTTACTGCTATACCATTAGTGTCACGCCCAATCCTTTTATACGTAGGACTAGGAAACGTAAGCATGCCAGTTGTATGTATACGAAAAATACTCCAATATATGGAATCCTCTAATACAAACTTAAGCTATAATATATATTTATATCTTATATTAGATAAACCACAGTCACGGGTATACTATATCTCATCCAAAGAAAATAAAAGAAATAACATAATAATTGAATCAAATATGAAATTTAAATAAAGCTGAGTGGAGACAAATCTACTACCATGCAACAGAATCAACTAGAAAGAAAATAAATAACAACAAAAGAAGTCCACAAACCAAAGGAACCAAATGACGTCGGAAGGTAAGACCTCATCAACAGAAAACGAAGCGTCTTACCCGTACTCCTGCAGAAAGTCCTAATCGTCTACACCTAGAGACATCACTAGGTCCTCAGAGAGACGTAACAAGATACATATAATATGCCATAAAACTGAATATGTAAATACAACACAACTGGACTTTCTAACCATCTATGTGAAATATACTTTGAGGACAATGTTCCACTAAGGGCCTTCATAACCACGATATCACCAACAACATAAGTAGCGGTCACAAGTAGCATTCATCCGAGTCACTATCGGCCGACAAGTGCATAAAAGTAAATAGTAACCCCTACGCCTAATAGTTGTCCCCTTCGTAATGATACTGTCCAAGTCGTATCCACAACATGACCATTTGGCAGGTGGTATGGCTTCTAACTCGACACTCTAACAGCAGTCACCTTCTATCTGTCGCACGTCCCAAATGTATCGATAGCCAATCGATTACGTGAGTTTGTGTCCTATATGAAACTCACTCACCTCACGAAACACATGTGTCAAGGCCGAATGAGATATAAGAATACCTCACACTCATAGGGTAGCCAGCTAAAACTAGGTCAACATGCATAAAATAAAGATAAGTAGGAAAAACAACTAACACAGTTGCTTTCAGTCTACCTACTCGATCATTTTGTATTTCATACTTGCACAATCACAATCCCGTGCACGTTATCCCTAATTTATTCAAATCAACTTATCTAACTTTAAGACTATACTTTTACTCAATGATACTCAACTAAGGCTTTGCGTACTCGTCGCTTGCTGATAGTTTCATTGGCACTCTATATCCTCAATCGATCGACATCTCCGAGGCTATCCCATACACCACTCAGGGATGAAGTCATTTGACAAATCCTCAAAACTATCATTTGATTCACAATCGATTACTTCGAATCTCCGTTCGAATCACTCCTAAAATTCCAAGTACGTTCATCTATATCGCATCAACGATAACATCGTCGGATTGCATCCCTAACGATAGCTATCCCGCAAACTCAATCGATTTCAACTCGTTGTCATCCGAAATGAATTGAATCCTGCACTCGACTTTGCTAAGGTCAACACAATTCTTAGTGTATATGCCCAGACCGACTTAGCCAATCGTACTTATTTGAAGTTAACTTTGTTCAACCAATTTTCTTCGTGTGAATTTGAAAAACAATATTTAGACTTATTGTATGGACATCCCATGGGACATTTAAGAGAGAGCGCACCAACGATATCGAATACGGAATAACAGAGTTTGCAGAACATCATCGAAGTTAAATAATTTAATCAAAAGTTTAAGGCCATAAAGTCGTACTCTGATACCATTATGTCACGCCCCGATCACGTAGGACCGATCGTCCTCGAAAGGCGTGATGCCGTGTGAGCCTGAATTTCGCTTATGCAAGGCGGGTTCCATAATGATCGATTATAAGCTAAGCGACGGGGTCGTCGCACAGAAGTTCCAAAGCAGAAATATTGAATAAGCCATTATGTCACGCCTCGGTCCCGTATGCTCTGATACCATTATGTCACGTCCCAGTCCCGTAGGATTGATCGTCCTCGAAAGACGTGATACCGCGTGAGCCTGAATTTCACTCACACAAAGCGGGTTCCATAATGGCTGATTACAGGCTAAGCGACAGGATCGTCGCCCAGAATTCCCAAAGCAGAAATATTGAATAAGCCAGCAGAAACATGAAATAAAATACAAGTCATACAAATAGCTCTTTATTGATATTAAAACAAAGATTACATAGGTGGGCACGAGACCAAGATTACAATCACTCAAGCTCACTTTTCTCACAATACAAGTCACTCTGCTCTCTCTCATTTCTTACTATAAAGCTTGACGAGCCAGCGGATACTTCAGATAGGTGATGTCCATATATTATGTCACGTATAAGTCCAGACTCCATATGGTCGTATGCCTCAAAATGCCAAGGAACTCCGTGCCTCGACGAATCCAAGCAAGCTCCGCGCCAACAAGCTTCTACCTATGCTTGCACATAAAACTGTGTGGGTGTCAGTACTCAATTGTACTGGTAGAGCGAGCTCCTCGCCCACCCATACAAAACCAACACATTCATTTACTTTGTAAACCATAATCCCTTTATGATTGTCTTTTCTATTCTTGCTTAGGATCGATGTTAAGACGTAAACTCTTGGCCTGTTTAGTATCTTTAGACCATCATCGTGCCTTGTATCAACAACTTACTTATACCTTGCCTTTCGTCACAACCACTTTTTATTTTTAGGGTATTTTGGTTATTCTATAATTTTATATTATTTTATTAATTTATTGAATTCATGTGATGATATGTGGTTTGGTTTATTGTTTGAGTAGTCTTGATGGGTTTAACTTAGCCAACCATGACTAAAACCTAATGCCATAATTAGAATTAAATCTTCATCATTTAGTTTTTAATTTAGAAATTATTAGTTATTTTTGGAATGTTTTAATTGAATTTTAAGCCAATTTCTAGTTAGCCTTTTTAAAGCCTTTTTGGACTTGGGCTCTATTAGTAACTTAGGGAGCCTAGGCCCATGTGCTAACCTAACCCTAACCCCCTATAGCTGGCCGGCCATAGGCAGCCCCCCTTCTTTGTGTAGAAATCTTTAGCCTCCAAGAGAAAACCCTAGCCTCCACTTTCCAAAAATCTAAACTTTTGCATCCGGAGTCCGTTTCTCCCCAAACGAAGTCCATTGTGCTCGTAGGAAGGAGAGGATCTTGATGGGGCATTGCTAGCAAGGTTGTGGAGGCATTTGCTCGAGGGTACTCGATCGTTGGAGCGCTCGGGGAGTCCTTTACATTGAAATTTTGACTCTCAATAGGTAAATCATATTCTAGCATTGTTTTTCCTGATTTTTCTTCATGGTAGTGTGTATCTAAGTACCCTTGACTTGTAGGTTCAATTTTATCCAGTTTTGTATTCGTTTGGTGTCCGTATCGAATACGTGTCGGTAAATATTTGTAGGTAATTGATGAAATATTGCAATGATTTTAATTCTAATTTTTGCTGGATCTTTTTGTATATTATGGTAGCCCTATATATGAGGATCACGATCCCATGAGTTTCGACACGAATCGGACTCGTGTCCGTGTCCAGACAGGACAAGAACGTGCTGCACGCCAGGCCACGAGCGTGCCCTGCTGCTCGGGGGTGATTCCTCGACGCACAGGCCACGTGGTCGCGTGAAATTTGACGTGTAGGTGGGGGCCGTGACTAAAACATGCTCCCAAATTTTCATAAAGTTTCATCAAGAAACGAGGGAGAAATCGTGATGGCACTGATCGGCCATACGCGCGCGTGCGGGACAGCCGCCGCTGAAACGACGTTCGCGTGGACACGACACGACACATGGACACGATTCAGGGTGTCCAACGTGTAGCCCTATACCTACCCTAGCCTAGGACACGAACATGAGACACGAGGTGGGACACACGAGTCCCTAGACTCTTTGACACGCGTGTACGACGCTGTGCACGGGACTGTGCACGTGCGCATACCCGCGCACGGACATGCCCCGCATGCTTGTCAGACACGACACATGGCCGCACACTAACTCGGCCAGTAGGTCGAGGATGTGTATGCCCGGGTGTACGCGAAGTTTCACGAGAGTTGGATCGAAAACGAGCGAGAAATTGGGTTCGCATCGATTCGGTTCACACGCGTATATGGTTTCCCGATACTCGTTCGCTGGACACGATACGGACACGGTTTCGATACCGGGAATACCCGAGCACGTCCCATGTGTGGAGACCAACGTATTTGCCAAGTTTTGTGAGTTAATTTGGAGTAGTTTGAGTTTTGGGTCGTTTTGTGAAAATTAGGTTTTTCTTGAAATTGAAATTGAATAATTTTGTGATAATTTGATTTCTGGGATTTAATACGATAATTTCTGAGTTTTTGATTCTTGAACGCTGGTTTAGACTTGTGGGATTTGACTCTTGGGTTTAATTCATATTTTCTAGCCATTTTATGCATTTATGGTGTTTTTACCTATTGTGTGTATATATATATATATATATATATATATTTTTTTTTTTTTTGTGTGTATATATATATATATATATATATATATATTATAATAATAATAATAATTCCTATTATGAGTAATTATGAATATATGTTAGAGTAGGGTGTCGAGGCCTTGATCTCAGATCTGGGAATTCATTCCAGGTTCGAGATCGACCCTCATTCCCTTATATATATGTGTATATGCATATATCTAAATATATGCCTATATGTATATATATATATATATATATATATATATATATATATATATATATATATATTTATACATAGTTTTCTATTGACCGTGGTGTATATATATATATATATATATATATATATATATATATATATATATATATATATATAAAAACTCTTGTAGACATATTCTAACCTATCTTCTAAGATTTGTGACTCAAAACCAGCAACCCTTCGACATCATTCACACACTCACAACCATTCTTCTTTTCATAACTTATATATATATATATATATATATATATATATATATATATATATATATATATATATATATATATATATATATATATAATGGAATCGTTACCTTTATTAGAAAAAGAGGGTAATGAGTACATCCGACCTCATAGGTAACAAAGAAAAGGAAAAATAACCAACACTAATCAAACGCCCAATTCGGAATAGGCGGAAGGTGACGACAACCCGAAAGCGACTTCCTGAACTGCCGCTTCACCTCCCTAACCAAAAAAGCAGCACCAGCACTACTCCCCTCATAACGATGCTTGTTCCGATTCTTCCAAAGCATCCATACAATCGCACCAGCCATAGATCTCCTATGGTGACTGTCCGGACCACGCCACCACCTTCGGAGGAAGGCTAAAAAATTACGATGCATCCGTGCTTTAAAAAATCCCCTGAAGACCGACCAAACCTCCGAAGCAAGATCCACAAGGAAGAAAATATGCTGAAGAGACTTTCTGTGCCCATCCTGACAGCAATGACACCTGGATGCCAGGTGGAAGCCAATCTTTTGAATGTTGTCATCAGTGGGAAGCCGGTTATGACAGACCCGCCACATCACGAATGCTCCACTTCGTCGGAATACATTGGCCCCAAATATGAGTAAATAAGGAGGAAGTTGGATGGTGGATCCGATAAACCCTCCATGCCTTCGCCAACGAAAAAGATCCATACCGATCACCCCAGACAAATAAATCAGGAACCGAAGTGCAAGTCAGATTTGCCGCAGTGAGATGCCGCACTGCCTCATCCCCAAAAATCTATGCGATCATAGGGAAATTCCAGCCCGAGTCGGACCAGAAAGATCGGATATCAGGACCGCCATTGTCAGAATTCCTCGCCCTAGAATCGCGGATCTTCCTTCCCCTTTCAGATAGAACCCTCACATTACCGGTCGATGAGGAAGAAGCACCGTCCTCCCGGCCAACCTAGCCGATCGCCGAAGCTCCCCGATGCCATTACCCGCCGCCACCCGCCCCGAAGGGTGCGCCCGTCGCTCCAAAGGAGCCGCCGACTCAACGCTCGCCCCCCCAATGCTGGTCGAGGATTGGCCCGCCCGCCCGGAAGCTCCAAGTGCCAGCACCTGGGCCCCAGACCGTACCCGTGTCCGTCTCCCCGTGCCTCTCCTGGCCCCTAAAGCCACTCCATCGACCGTCGGGTCAGCAATACGACCCAACCTGATACCCCCCGGGATCTATGCTTCGCACCTCGCTGATCCCTCACCATGTCCCAGTCTAAAAAATATATACGGTTCCGCCAATTTCCTCCCCCTCAAAATCTGTCGCTAAATGGGAGAACACTTAGAAGTCATGAAGGCTTCGCTAGGATGTCGCTTACGAAAGTATTTTGATTTAAGGAAATCCACCCAAGACCCCTCCCATGCCGCAACTTCCACCATAATTTCATAGAGAAGGCATCCATAATATCATTCAGACACTTGATCCCAAGTCCCCCTTCAGATTTAGTCCGGGTAGCAAAGCGCCATGCCAACCAACTCATCTTAGCAACACCATCCTTGCTACCTCAAAAGAAAGTCGCAAACATCCTCTCAATCGCCCTGATAACGGCCCGGGGTGGGCAACATGCTGCCAACGTGTACAAAGGAATAGAGGTGAGGACATTCTTAAAAAGAACCAGCTTCCCCCCAGGAGAAAGAATCTTGTTTTGCCAACCCGTCAGCTTCGATCTGATTTTATCAATCAAATGACTGAACATCCCCGCATTCCGTCCCCCGCACGCTAAAGGACAACCCAGATAAACAAGAGGCAAAGTACCGGTGCAAAAACCAAACAGAGTAGAAATAGTCCGTGCACGATCCTCTGCCAAAGGATTAGCAGTATAAAAGGCCGATCTGGAATAATTAATCTTCTGACCTGAAACAGCCTCATAGCGATGCAACACCTACTGAAGAGCACGCAAGCCAGCAATATCCCCCGAAGTGAAAATAAGGACATCATCCGCATAGGCCAAGTGTGAGACATGCGGTCCCCCAGTATGAAAGGAAGATCGCCTATAAGTGTCTTGAAGAAGCTTAAGGTTCCGAGAAAGCACTTCCGCGGCAATGATAAAAGAGCGGGAGAAAGAGGATCCCCTTGCCGGATCCCTCGAGACGCCGGAAAGAAATCAGTAGGAGCGCCATTGAGAGGAACCGCATACCGGGTGTCCGCCAGAAGACGATAAACGAGACCACATAATGCTTCATTGAAACCGAATCTCCGAAGCACACACATGAGGAAATGCCAATTAACTCTGTCATAAGCCTTCTGCATGTCAAGCTTGATTGCAACGTTGCCACCATGATTGGATTCCCTCATAGATGCCACCATGTCCTGGGCAATGATGATATTATCAACAATCTCTCTTCCTTTAACAAAGGCACTTTGCTCCGGAGAAATAATTTTGGGAAGAACGTCCCGTAACCTGCAAGCAAGAACCTTGGAAATAATCTTGTTACAGAAATTACAGAGACTAATAGGACGGAAATCTAAAAGATTCCTCGGGTGCTCGACTTTGGGAATAAGGAATAAGTAAGTGTCAGATATAGAATCCGGAAGGCGGGCACCCAAGAAAAAAGATCCAATGGCTTCCTCCACGTCAGTAGCAATAATATCCCAACAACAAGAGAAGAATCGCCCAGAAAATCCATCCGGCCCTGCACCACTAGACGGGTCCATCCCACGAACAATCTCCAACAATTCTGACCTATCCGGACACCGGACTGGATCAAAATTATCCTCCATAGAGATAATGCTGGGATGACATCGAGAAAGGCATCATCCTCGGAAGTCGACTCAGCCCGAAAAAGCTTGGAGTAAAAGAAGGAAGCCTCCACCGCCACCTCCGTATTAGAACCAGTTTCTGAACCATCAGCACGAATAATTTTTTGAATAGTCACCTTTCGCTGCCTGCTCCGAGTGCACGCATGGAAAAACCGAGTATTCTTATCTCCTTCCATATCCCATTTCATTCTGGCCTTTTGTTTCCAGAAAGACTCCTCAATCTGGACCTTCTGCTTCAGTCTGGCTACAGCCTCCATCCAGGACGCCCTTCCCCTCTCCGAAGGGTGGAGATCATATTCCTCTTCCGCCGCCAAAGCAACGTCCTCTGCCTGACGGACCTCCTAAAAAACGTCATCGAAAGTAGATCTGCTCCAACCGGCCAGGACCTGTCCCGTAGTACACAAGCGCATGCCCAGACGCTCTAGCGCATCATAATGCCAACAGGATTCCCACGCCTGGGCAACTACCGTGAGGAAGTCAGGATGGGACGTCCAAAAATTGAGGAACCGGAAGCCTCGACGCTTAATGGAAGAAGCTGGCTGACAGGAAATCAAATGAGGAGCGTGATCAGATTCTGCCCGATTGAGATGCTCGCATGAAACCTGGACTCCGTCCAACCAACTACCCGTAGCAAGTAATCTATCCAGGCGAGATCCCTGTCGATCTACCCCAGACTGGCCATTCACCCAGGTAAATGTGCTTCCTCTGAAACCAACATCAGAAAGTTCTACCGCCAACTGGAAGTCAAGGAAATCTGCGATGGCCCGCGAGTCAGGCGGCCGGTCTCCAAATTTCTTGTCCGGAGAAGCAATGATATTAAAATCCCCACCCACAGCCCAGGACAAGGCAACATCCCTGGCTTGGACGTCAAGAAGATGCCGCCAAAGACGCCTTCTTCCCTGTCGTATCCCTGCACCATAAACAACAGACAACCATACCGGAACCGAGAAACAACTCAAAGAAAGCTGCATCGTGATAGCCTGATCACATGAATCTATACAGGTGAGCCCAATACTCGACTTGCTGAAAAACCAAATATTCCCTTTTTAATTGCAAAAACTAGCATTAAAGCCTAACCTCAATTGATAAGACAGAAGCTTAGAGGATATCACCTTGGGCTCGATAATAGCAAGAACCTGAATATTGTTGGTCCGACACAAGGACCTGAGACGGCATAAAGTAGATCTGTTCGCCGTCCCCCGAACATTCCATATAAGAAAGTTAACCATGGACCCTCTTGGGGTCCCGCATGAGAACGAAGAAATCGATCCGACTGAGGCGCCAACGACTTCCTTCGCTTACCAGCCACCTTTTTGAAACGTACCATCTGCCAGCCATCTTCTTGATCCTCCAGAAGGACTATGGATGAACTATATTCAGGCAACGTAACCATATCATCACCCTGAGAAAGATCATCACCCCAGGCGTTGATTGAACTGAGGCATGGCTCCTCCCACACCACCAAGCTGCGTTCTTCAGTATCGGAGCCGGCCGCTATGACTCCTTGTCCCAACTGACTATAAATAATGATAGAAAGATCCGACAAATCGATGGGACAAATACCCCGCTCAGGTCCCGACTGCCCGTCCAAAAAAGAGCTCGGGACGTTACGTCCCCCATGCATGGGGCGCCCGTCATCCGACCATAAAGCCAGCTGGTCCGAAGATGATTCCCCTACGTGCCAGGAAGGTGGAGCGGAACACGCACGAGTGCCTTCACTCCTACGCAATCCAGGCTGCATGGACCCACTGCTATCATCACGCCCCTGAACGCTCCTCCACACCAGTCGTGTCCCATTCCCCTTCTCACGCCTAGATCGTCATCGCCGACGACCCCTGCTAACCCCACGACCACCCACCAGACCATCCTCCTCAACGCGTGGAGAAGAAACAATGATGACGGTGGGCCTCTCTTCCATGAAGGCCGCATGCAGCACAATAGAGTGGAGTCCGCTCATACACAACCGGCTGCGAACGAACGCCATCAGGAAGTTGGAAGAAACAAAAATATAGACACACACACACATACACACACACACGCACACACACACGCACACACACACACACACACACACACACACACACATATGTGTGTGTGTGTTTGTGTGTGTGTGTGTATCTATATTACTTGTGATGAATATATATATAGGTAATGTAATATTTGCTTTTGATATGACTATTAGGATCGTCGTAAGGAGCCTAGTTTGGTCGAATCGGCCGACAAGTTGACCAACTTGACAAAAATTAACTTTGGGTCAAACTTGATCCAAATCGACTCAAACGAACTCCGAATGACTTGAAAACTTGTGTATGACCTAAAAATTAGTAAACGGACTAGTTGACCTTCAGTTGACCAGGTTTGACCAGAGTTGACCAGAGTTGACCAAGGGTTGACTTAACCTAGAAGGACCTAGAATCATGTAGAATTGCATTATAGGCATTCCTTATGATATGTTAGACCTTGTTGTGACTTGTGGTTGTTTTAAATAGGTTTACATCACTCCAGTTCAGTTACACATCCTCATCAGCAGCTCAGATTGTCAGGCGGGTACATTCTCTGACCGTTTCATTCTTGCTTGGATGTATTTACTTGTTATAGACTAGTTTACTTATTGCTGTCACGATATATCACGGATTAGCACTATATGAATCTCTTCATGCGATATTATCCCCTTGGATACATCGGGTATATTATGCTCATGTACTTTATCATGTGCATCGTCTACTCATTATATTCGTACTTATTCATGTATACTCATGTGACATTCATGTACACTCATGATCATGTGAGCCTTCATGTATAATCCAGTGTGCAAGTGGACTAGCTATCCATGTGATGCACTACTTTCAAGTGCAATAACATAACATGGACAGAACCTTGTGTACTGATTGGGGCAGGGGGAGTATTTATTTGGTTATGTGATCTACACCCTTTTTATGTGCAACTCCAAACTAGATTTAAGTCAAGTATAATCTAAGCCAGTTTACATAACCAGATTGTGCTCTACATCACGTAGTTAGTTTAGTTCTCTTATTATATCAAGTATATCTATTTTCATATATCATGCTCTCTTTTACAGTCTTATTTTCTTATCAGCAGTTCATGTATATTATTCTATAGCTTATATCATATTTCCTTTCATGTTATGAACTGTGTAAGAGATATGTATTTGTTCCTGTCCTGACTGGACCTATTGAAATATTACAGATGATGAGGATTGTTGCGACACTTACTATGGAGCAGGCTTAGTTGACACAGGTGACCTGGACCCTCAGCAGGATCCAGTAGTCGCTGAGGACTTGCCATGAGTTAGAGTAGACTGACATTATTATCTAGTTATGAGACTTTGTGATTGTATTAAGATTTATTATGGTGTTGTTTACACCGAAATTTATATTCATATTGTGACTCTCTGTTGTGATTATCTTTCTTCTATTCCATCTTAGTTTTTGTGATTGAGTTGTACTATATATATATATATATATATATATATATATATATCATTCTCCAATTGGAGCATTTCCTAGATTGTGTTAGATGTTGGACCTAGGACAGCGTTCTACCGCCGACACTGCGACGTAGGCTGTACGTACCCACGTCTCGTGCCCTTACATTGGGTGCGGGTCGTGACACATTTTTAGTGGTGGCCCATGCAGGTCCTCTCAGTCGTAACTAGTACAATTTTGTAGTGGTACTTGAACTAGAGTATCACTACAGCCTGCAGTAGGATATAGGATATAAGTTAAGGTACTCAATCATATTAGGAAACTCTTATCTAATTCTTGTTATTAATTGTCTTCTTTTGAAAACAAACTGTCCTCCTTTGATGATTTTGCTTCTTTTTCAGTAAATGATTCCTTGTTTGTTCTGTCTTTAGGATGTGGAGACATGATCACAGCGCTCTGGTCTTAGGGATACCGCTGAGAGGTCTGCCACTTTTTGCCCGACTTAGTAAGACCCAGGGACCACAGTACCTCTTGTTCCAGCTCAGGTGGGCCCGTCTGCAACTTTTGGGGTGCTCCTCCACCGGTTTCGAGGACTACCCTAGGAGTTCAGGGGATGCTACCACCACCGCCTCAGGAGATAGTTGATGCGGCGCAGTTCTTCGCCTTTATACAGCAGATGATGGAGATGCAGCGACGCCAGGCTGAGGATATGAGACAGGGCATTGACAATGCCCATCAGTTAGCGATGGTAGCAGTAGAGAGGGTGGCTGCCCAACCACAGGAAGGACAGATCCTGCCATACCAGCCGAGGACTCCAGGCATTCAGGATTTCCAGGAGATGCGGCCGCGAGACTTCAAGGGTACCGAGGGTATCCTATATACCGACGACTGGATCGAGCATATAGAAGAGATCTTCCGTCTCGTGGAGATACCGGCTAGACTCCAGGTTGAAGCCGCTGGCAGTCAGATGCAGGACCTTACTCGCACTTGGTACCAGACCGACCCCAGGGTTGGTACTACGGGGCAAACTTGGGAGGCTTTCAAGAAGCTTTTCAACGAGAAGTTCTTCCCCGATACAGCACTTGGCACTTTGGAGACGCAGTTCGAGAACTTGGTTCAGGGGAACCAAATAGTAGAGGAGTACGCCGGAGAGTTCTGCCGCCTGGATAGATTTTTGGAGGGCCTTAGCGAGACAGCGAAGGCTAAGAGATTCAGGAAGGGCTTGGTTAAGGAAGTCAAGTCCTTGACCAAGAGCAACAGGAATGCTACATTCGAAGAGATTTTGATAGGAGCTATGGCAGCGGAGGATGATCTGGAACTGAAGACGAAGAGAGGTCGAGATTCACATGGAGCCAGTGGCAGTGGGGGCCCAGCCAAGAGGCCTCATTATCAGCAGCAGCAGCATCAGCAGAAGCCATTTCAGCAAAAGCTGTTTCAGCAGGCATCGAGACAGCAGAAGACCATCAGTTGCACCTTCTACAAGAAGCCAAGGCAAGTATGGAATGAGTGCAGGAAGAGGCTCAACAAATGCCTACTTTATGGTACAACAGAGCACCAGTTGAGGAATTGTCCCATGGCTGTGGGACGTACAGATCAGGGGGCAGGAGCCAAGGCCCCGGTAGTACAGCAGAAAGGACCACTACCGACCCAGCAGCAGAAGTTCATTCAGCACCAGCAGCAGGCCAGAGGAGGTCAGCAGGGGCGAGCTTTCGCCATAGCAGCTGAGGAGTCCGAGCCAGTAGAAGATCTTATAGCAGGTTCTGTTCTTATCGACTCTTTTCCCGTATTCGCATTATTTGATTCGGGTGCTTCCCATAGCTTTGTGTCTGTATCATTTGCTATTAGACACCAGCTTTCTTCTGAACTATTGCCTAGGACTTACAAGATCATGACTGGGGGTGGTATTATCCTCGTCCGTGATGTTTGCAAGGATCGAAGAGTAGTTTTGGGAGGCCGAGAATTGGATGTGAGTCTGCTCGTAATGCTACTACCGAACTACGATATTGTACTCGGTATGGATTGGTTGAGCAGACACCATGCCAGTTTAGATTATCGAGGTGGTAGAGTTCTTTTAGAGTGCCAGGAGAGACAGAGTTCGAGTTCACGAGGCGGAAGACAGAGCAGAGCAGCGAAGTTTTCTGCAGAGTTTCAGCAGAGGAGCATAGCGTGCCACATCCATTAATAGCTGAGTTTATGGATATATTTCCGGAGGAGTTGCCAGGGTTACCTCCGGACAGAGATGTAGAGTTCTCTATAGACTTGGTGCCCGGCGCAGAACCGATATCTCAGCATGTCTATAGAGTAAACAATAGTGAGCTTGTGGAGTTGAAGAAGCAAGTGGATGAGTTGCAGGACAAAGGCCTCATCCGATCGAGTTTTTTACCGTGGGGTGCGCCAGTACTCTTTGTACCGAAGAAGGATGGATCAGTACGGATGTGTATCGACTACAGGGCACTCAACAACCTCACGATCAAGAATAAGTACCCGCTGCCGAGGATCGATGATCTGTTCGATCAGTTGAGCAGAGCGAAGGTATTCTCCAAAATTGATCTGAGGTCAGGTTATCATCAGGTGAAGGTGAAGAAGGAGGATATACTGAAGACAGCTTTCAGGACTCGGTATGTCCAGTTTGAGTTCATGGTGATGCCGTTTGGGTTAACTAACGCCCCGACAATATTCATAAACTTGATGAATAAGGTTTTCCACCAGTACTTGGATAAGTTCGTGGTTGTGTTCATCGACGACATCTTGGTGTATTCGAAGATACCAGAGGAGTATAAGGAGCATTTGAGAGTGGTTCTGGAGACTCTCAGGAAGGAGTAGCTTTACGGCAAGCTCTAGAAGTGTGAGTTCTTCTTGGATCGAGTTGATTTCCTAGGTCATGTTGTGACCGAATGTAGCTCCCCTTCCCGGAAATTGTAAAATGTTTCATTATTAATTCATTTTACTTGAATGGTGATTTTATTGATTGTACAAAAAAGGGTATTTGCACCATTAGAGATTTATTGCTTTTGATTATTAGTATTTATTAATAAGTTATTGAAGAGATTATTATATAATATTAGTATTATTGGTTACAGTATTTTAGTCAAATAAAGGTTATTGGGGTTTATTGAGTTATAGAGATTTTATATAAGTGTAGATATATATATTGTATATATATATTCATATGTAGGGCTATTTTCTAATTGATTATACAATTTCATTATTCATTAGAGAAATTAGTAAAAATAGATATCTTATATAAATAATATTTCTGTGTATAGGAATATTTTATTATGTGTATATAAATAAATGCTCTATCTATGTAACTATTATAATTATTATTATTTATAATATTTATACTTAGGGTATTATTAGACTTTGTGATTATATAAATATTATAATATTTGTTATTGATTATGGACTCATACATAATTATATTTATACTTTGTATAAAGAAATAAGAAAGGAGTTTATAAAAGAAAACAGAAAAAGAAAAGGAAAAAGAAATAGAGAAAGAAAAAGAAAAAAAGAAAAAGATATATATATCAAAGCAACAACAAATCAAAGCTTGGCCGAACCGGCCCCAGCTGAGTTTACACCTTAAATCAAGAAGGGGGGGACCACAGCCAAGTAAATAATCCCCACCTAAACCGAGACTCATTGTATATATATAGGTCGATAGCGCGAGAGAGAAGTAAATCGATAAACCAAACCCTAGCTTCCTCGACGCGACACCCACGCCGCTCCACCCTAGGCGCACCCCAGCAACCGCGCGCCACCGAAGTAGGGTCGGGCCACCGCCGGATGCCGACAACTCAGCCGCGCGCACACAGCGCAACGAAGGCGGAAGCAGCAGCAGTTGCAGCCTGCGGAGCCCTGTTGATGGCCGATTTCCCGACACCACGACCCGTCGTTTTACGAACCGATTGCACAGGTGCGTTGACAACCTATACACCTTCAGTCCCTTCAAATAGAATGGAACAATTCGCGGTGTGCGCGTCGTAAACCGATTCCCAAAATCGAGAAAAATCTCGAATTTCTGAGTGTATTAACTGTCCCGAAGTCCCAAGTTTGAGTCTCGATTTCATGTAAACCATTAATCGATTTCGAAATCCGTCTGAATAGATTTATAAACAACTTAACCGAAATTAAAACCCTACAGATAGTTTTGATTTTAGTTAATTATTCAGTAAGTTAAAGCAGTTTGAAAATCAATGAAAACCTGTTTAAAACAGTTTAGAAAACTAGAAAATTGTCCGATACAACGTCCGTCCCGCCATTCCGGACGACGTGGTCGCGAACCGAAAGCATCGAAAGCTGCGTAACGGCTTCGTGGTCGTGTGGGCTTTGACGGAATTCAAATTGGTCGCGTGTGCGCGACGAATTTGATACGTATCCGTCGAAATTCCCCGTATCGTGCACTTTGCAAATTCTCCAATTACTTTGTACATGCTCATCGGATATAGACGAAACTTGCGCCAACAGGACCGTATCGTTTTTCTGGTCCTGTATGCCAAGTTTGGTCCGATTCTGAGACCGTTGATAAAATCACCGTTTTGCGGGCCCCACGGTCCCACTCAACGGGCGATTTTGTGCACGGCCCTCCGGAATCCAACTTTGGACATACGGTTGGGTTCGTATCGGAAAATTGGATCCGTAGACATGTAGTTTGACGACTTTAGAGACCATTGACTCTGGCACGCTTTTCGGTGCAAAGCGGGTCCAACGGCGGACATCGTTTTTGCCCGAAATTACCGTTTTGCCCCTGTGTCTAGAATTGGACTTAAGGACAGACAATCCTAGCTAATTTGACTATTCTGAGATCATTGGTATTGTCTATTTCAGCTTTCGGGGACTGTTGTACGGGTTTTGACTATTGTGGTATATTGAGTGATTTGGATCGTCGGTTTCACCAGCACAGGACCACAGGCGAGTACAGTTTATTGTCTGCATTTCGATATTAATCTTTACTATATTTCATTGATTAGTCATTGGTTATGTGATTTTTATACTCTATTATAAATTGTTGAGTCGGGAATGAGAAGTACCAAGGATGTGTGATCCGACCGTAGACAATGTAGATATCGTAGACATTGTAGATATCGTAGACATTGTAGATATTGTAGACATTGTAGATATCGTAGACATTGTAGATATTGTAGACATTGTAGATATCGTAGACATTGTAGATATTGTAGATATTGTAGATATCGTAGACATTGTAGATATTGTAGACATTGTAGATCTCGTAGACATTGTTTATTTTATGCAGTAGACATTGTCACGCCCCAGAACCAGAATACTGGAGAGCGGGGGCAGACATAGCCAGCTACGTATATTGAAATAGAATACATCTCAACTATACGGTCACGGCTGTCTAGATATGAGGGTTTACTACAAGCCAGCAGTCTCTTAAGGTCAAGCCTATTGTCTCAATCTCAAGCAATTAACAGAGTTACAAGATATTAGAGCATCAAATATATATATATAAGGCGTCCCAAATATTACATATTGGATGATCATGAAGCTAGTCGTACAAAATGATAGGACTAGCAAGAGTTCAGTCATACATGATCAACCCTAGGATTTGTTAATCATGTTTACAGCCCGTAGGCAGACAGTAAGCAAATATGCATCGAGCTAACAGGTGCTCGTCGGCTAAACGCCTCAAAAGAATAAATTTACATATAAGTGGGTGAAACAAAAAAAAAACCCACTCTTGGCCCGGGTTCCGTCTAGTTGTTACCATTGGGCTGGAAGCTTGGTAGATCCTCGGAAGCTGCTCCGAAATCTGGCCACACAAAACCAGCTGGGTCAAACCCCAGAAAGAGCAAGTGCCACAAAGGAGGCCACAAATAAGAACAAAAGCCAGCATATCAGAACATAAAGAATAAAAGAAAGTACAAGTAGTAAGGTACACAGGACGATAAACGACTAGGGACGTGGAACCATTCCGGAAGCCAGGTTACAATCCTTAAACCAGACAAGGACCGGGATTGTAATCCTTCGCCTGAATAGCTCACTGCCTCTACCCATTTATCATTAAGATAAGTAAAATAAACATGCTCAGGAGATAGCAGGTACTGGAGCTAGACAAGACTTAGACAAGGCTGGACACCATCCATTCACAATCGGCCAAGCAAGTACTACGGCTTACTACTTTAACTAACTAGGGTTATCACAAGCCTTAATTACTAACAAGATGCAAGTGAGAAACTCCCAGTCCCAAGCCCTGCAGACCATCCAGTTATCCTTCCGCGGGTTGAGAGTTATAGGTGGGTACATTGCCCGGGAGACAAGTGTACCCTTAGGTGACTTAGAGGGTGCAACACATGACAGTGTGCTGGAAATGTGCTCTACTCGTCGGCAAGCTACAAGTCCATTAAGGCGCCCAGATAACGAGATTGCCTGTGACTGAGAATTCTCCATGTTCTAGTTTGATCTAATAATTAGCCTAATCCAATTTAGCGCGAGTCCCTGGCCGTGGTACCCAGGAAGTCACGTCCTAGACATGATGTAAGACAAGACAAGTGGATTGTACAAGCAAGCAAGCAGGAACACCCACGGTGTCAAGGCAAGTCAAGTCAAGTTATCAAGTCAAGTCAAGAGTGCGCCGCCACGGGCCACTATCAAGTCAGGTTGGTCGTGTCAGGAGTGCACCACTACGGGTTACTGTCATGTTATACTAGTTCTTTGTCATACCATGCTGTGTACAATAGTTATTCCAAACATATTAAGCAAAATCAAGTTCATGCCAAAAGGCGTAAGGATCTAAAATGGGCGTAAAATACCTAATAAAATACTAATATAAAATAGGACTATAAAAGAGCCAGAATCAAGAAATAACAAATTCATCATAGACAAGTAGGTTGCGCAGGGCATGCACTGCGCAGGGTGCCAAGTGCGCAGGGTGAGCTGCGCAGGGTACCAACTGCGCAGGGTGCCAAGTGCGCAGGGACAGATGGCGCACGGATGGATTGCGTAGAAGGTAGACTGCGCAGGAGTTGGTTGCGCAGAGATGGATTGCGCAGGAAATGGGTTGCGCAGACATGAATTGCGCAAGGGATGGCTTGCGCATGGCTGGCTTGCGCATGGCTGACTTGCGCCAGCGCAGTCCAGCGCAGCGCAAAGCACTGGCCAAGTGATTGCACAATCGGCCATGCGCTAAAGAGCGCAAGCCGGGGGTACGCAATCGGCCATGCGCTAAAAAGCGCAAGGCAGGGGGGCTGTTCTTCCTGGCCGAGAGCAAGTCCAAGAACACCAAGAACTTCAATTCTTCATAACTTGATTAAATCAAAACCAAATCTAGATTTTCAAAGTTCTAACTTGAGTAAAATCGAATTCTCTTCCACATGGAAGCATCAAAACAAGCAAAAATCAAAGTTTAATAGCTCAAAACCAAGGATTTCCGAAAATGGTTAAAACCTAGATCTAGAAGAATGAAAGCTCCAAATTACAAAATTCCAAGTTCTAATGTTGATCTACATGTCCTAATCTATCAAATGGACAAATAAAATTGGGTGCTTATTTGTTGGCAAGGTGCACTTGCCTAATGGGTTGGGGAGTTGTATGGAAGAAGGAAGAAGAAGAAGTTTGTAAGAAATAAATGAGAGAATAAAGAGGAGAGAGAAAAGTAGGTGGTGTTATAAAGTGGGGGAGTTGTGTTGTGTTGAAGGTAGAGTGTAGGTTAAAGTGTTCCATTCATGATGAACCAAACTAAACCAACTTTCACAAAATAAAACCAAGCCATGGTCCAAAACCCATTTACGAGAAACCAAAATCCGCAAGTCGAGAAAATTAAAATACGTGCCAAAATCAAATGCGAGCATAAATACGAAATACAGGAAATGAGGGTGACAACTCTACCCACCTTCAAAGAATTCCGTCCTCGGAATTTAATCAAGGAGCTAGAGATTGCCACGACAAGCTATACTAAGCACAGGCAAGCTACACTAAGCAGTTCAATCATACAATCATACAATGCAAGCAAGAAAGGGAAAGCGTAAGGCATAAGAAAGACATTATACCTCACGAGTCAAACAGGTAGGGATATCGCGATCGGATGTCGTCCTCACGCTCCCACGTTGACTCACCTAGAGAGTGATGACCCCAAGCAACACGGACTAAGTTAATAGTCTTGTTCTTGAGCGTCTTTTCTCTCCGGTCCAATATAGACACGGACCTCTCCTCATACGAAAGGTTGGTACCAACAACCAATTCCGAATGATCTAGGATATGGCTCGGGTCCGGGATGTACCGTCTTAATTGGGATACATGGAATACATCATGTACCTCACTTAGCGACGGCGGAAGAGCGAGACGATAGGACACATCGCCTACTCGCTCTAGAATATCGAACGGCCCTATATACCTAGGACTAAGCTTTCCCCGTACGCCAAAACGAATGACGCCGCGGGTAGGCGAGATCCTAAGGAATACATGGTCGCCGACGGCAAATTCTAAGGGACGCCGATGAGCATCGGCCCAATGGCGCTGGCGATCCTGAGCAACTCGGAGGTGATCTCTGACTCTCCTGACCACTTCAACCGTCTGAAAAATCAGTTCTGGACCGAGCAACTGTCTCTCTCCGACATCGTCCCATGCTAACGGGGATCTGCACTTCCTGCCATACAGAGCCTCGAAGGGTGCCATCTGGATACTGGCCTGGAAACTATTGTTGTACGAGAATTCTACTAGGTGCAGGTAATCCTCCCACGAACCACTGAAGTCAAGGGTACACGACCGCAACATATCTTCGAGAGTTTGTATAGTGCGCTCTGACTGCCCATCTGTCTGCGGATGATACGCTGAGCTGAACTTGAGACGAGTCCCCAAACTTTGTTGAAGACTGTGCCAGAAATGCGATGTGAATCTCGTATCCCTGTCTGATACTATGCTGACTGGCACTCTGTGAAGTCTGACGATCTTCCTGAGATACATCTCTGCTAGCTGCGCCGTCGACTGTCCAACCCTAAATGGAAGAAAGTGTGCCACCTTGGTAAGCCTGTCCACAATGACCCAAATAGCATCTCTGCCTGCCGGAGATCAGGGTAACCCAGTTACGAAATCCATGGTTATGTGTTCCCATTTCCATTCTGGGATCGGTAAAGGTTGAAGAAGTCCAGCTGGCCTCTGATGTTCAGCCTTGACTTGTTGGCAAACCAAACATCGAGAGACATACCGGGCTATCTCCCTCTTCATACCATTCACCAAAAGTGCTGACGAATATCTCTGTACATCTTCGTGCTGCCTGGGTGGATGGAATACTGCGAACTGTGAGCCTCTGCCATGACTTTCTGTCTGATATCTCCACTGGGTACACAAAGACGCGTGCCGTGTCGAAGTGTACCATCCTCATGAATACATAACTCTGGCCTTCTCCCTGCCTCGCACTCTGCTCTGAGACGCTGAATCTTGAAATCTGTTAACTGTGCAGTCCGGATCCTCTCAACTATGGTGGACTGAATCTGTAGGCTGGCCATCAAGGCTACACTGGTTGGAAGAACCACTTCAATTCCCATCTTCTGAAGATCCGCCAATAGCTCTGGTTGCGCTGTTAGAAGGTAGACTCCGGCTCTCCTGCTCAACGCATCTGCTACAACGTTGGCCTTCCCTGGATGATACTGCAAATCCACATCGTAGTCCACCAGTAGCTCGAGCCATCTTCTCTGCCGCATATTAAGATCCTTCTGGGTGAAAACATACTTCAGGCTCTTATGATCAGTAAATATCTCCACTCTGTCTCCGTACAAGTAGTGCCTCCACAACTTAAGTACAAACACTACTGCTGCTAGCTCCAAGTCGTGGGTTGGGTAATTCTTCTCATGATCACGGAGTTGACGTGACGCATAAGCAATTACCTTTCCATGCTGCATCAAAACACATCCCAATCCTCTGCCTGAAGCGTCGTAATAAACTGTGAATCCTCCGGTCCCATCTGGAAGTGTAAGAATGGGAGCCGTTATCAAACCTCGCTTCAACTTCTCAAATGATTCCTGACATTCTGCTGTCCATACGAACGGCACATCCTTGCGGGTCAACTGGGTCATCGGCGCTGAAATCCTAGCAAAATTAGAGACAAACCGCCGGTAGTAGCCGGCCAATCCAAGAAAGCTGCGAACTTCTGCCACTGAGCTGGGTACTGGCCATGCCTCGATAGCCACAATCTTCTGGGGATCCACTTCCACTCCTCCTCTGGTAATGATGTGACCCAAGTAAGAAATGCGATCGAGCCAGAACTCGCATTTACTGAACTTGGCGTACAACTGGTGCTCTCTGAGAATCTGGAGGACAATTCTGAGATGCTGCTCGTGCTCTGCTTCACTCTTGCTGTAGACCAGGATGTCATCAAGGAATACTATCACAAACTGATCCAAGTAAGGCATGAAAATACGGTTCATGAGGTCCATGAACACTGCCGGCGCATTGGTCGCTCCAAAGGGCATAACTAGAAACTCCCAATGCCCGTACCTAGATCTGAACGCCGTCTTCGGGATGTCTTGCTCTCTGACTCTGATCTGGTGGTATCCTGACCGCAAGTCTATCTTCGAGAAAACTGAAGCCCCCTTGAGTTGATCAAACAAGTCATCTATCCTCGGGAGAGGATATCTGTTCTTGATTGTCACTGAGTTTAAGGTACGATAATCAACACATAGCCTAGACGTACCATCCTTCTTTTTCACAAGAAGCATCGGGGCTCCCCAAGACGATCCACTTGCACGAATGAATCCCTTGGTCCTGAGTTCTTCAATCATCTTGTACAAAATCTCCAACTCTGAAGGCGCCATTCTGTAGACTCGCTCTGATACTGGTGCTGTCCCGGGAATCAAGTCAATGGTGAACTCGATCTCCCGCTCTGGTGGCATCCCTAGAAGTTCCTCTGGAAAGACATCTGAAAACTCTTCAACTATCCGGGGCAACTGCACTGCTGCTACTGCCATCCGCAATACTGGAGGAGATGGCTCTACTGTGCCTCTGGAAAATAAAAACTCTGGCTCTCCGGAAATACTAAAGACAACTCTGCCAACATGGCAGTCTATCCTAGCATAATGGTTCCTCAACCAATCCATGCCTAGGACTACATCATAGTCTGCCATAGGAAACTCTATGAATCTAGCGGGGAACTCCCTACCGCTAACTACGATCCGACACGAGGAAAATACTCGATCTACTCCCACAAGACCATTACCAGTAAGTATATTGAGCCTCACTGATAATGACTCGGGCTCCAATCCTATCCGTGTCGCGAATCGTGCAGACATGAATGAATGCGATGCACGAGAATCAAATAATACAGATGCTGGAAAAGTGTTGACGAGAATAGTACCTGCCACTACCTCACCTGGTGCAACTTCTTCTTCCCTGGTCATCATCATAGCCTGACCTCTAGCTGCGGGTCCTCTCTGCTGGAAACCCCTCTGTCGGTTCTGTGCTGGAGCCTGGGTGAACTGCTGCTGGTTCTGCTGCTGAAAGGCCTGGGCCTGGGGCAACAATGGCCTTGGGTACTGCTGCTGCTGCTGAACTGGAGCTGGGGCTGGTCCTCTCACCGAAGAACTAGAAAGGTTGGATGATGATGGACCTCCCCTATTCGGACAGGTCCCTATCTGGTGGTCTGCTCCTCCACAAGCCAGGCACAATCCCTGTGCCCTACGACACTCTGCCACTACATGGCCCGGCTTCCCGCAATGAGAACATCCCACCGCGGAAGACTGCTTCTGCTTCTGCTGCTGCGGGTACATCGGGGTCGAATGCTGAACCGACGTCACTGAGGCCGCCCGCCTCGGAGTTCCAATAGTCAATCCCCTAGCTGCCGGGACTGGAGCTGAAGATTGGTGTATCTGGTTGTGGGACCGCTTCCTGCCTCTGGTCCTGTCCACAATTCTCCGGGAGGTGTACTCATGCCTCCTTGCTGCCTTCAACACTGTATCGAACGTCTGGTGCTCGAACTGTTCCACAGCCAATAATATCTCTAAGTGCAGCCCTTGCTGGAATCGCTGAGCCCTATCGAACTCGGTTGCCACCAAGGTGGGGGCGAACCTACTCAGCCTGGAAAACTCGGTCGCATAGCCATCGACCGTCCTACCTCCTTGCTTCAAGTTGGTGAACCGGGTCTGCAAGTCGTACCGTGCCACCGCATCGAAGTACTTTGTCTGGAACCTCTCTCTGAACGTCGTCCAAGTGACTGGTGCCGCTAACCCCATGGCCTGAGCCGCCCACCAATCGCGAGCCAAGTCTAACAACTGTAGGCGTACCACTGCCACCTTCTCATTCTCAGGTGTCCTTGCTGCTTCTAGAACCACCTCGGTATCCTGAAGCCAAGCGTCTGCGGCAATCGCATCTTCACTGCCGTCAAAGAAGGGAGGGTTCAAGCGCTTGAAACTGTTGGCTGCCTGATTCCCTTGGGGGACTCCTCGGTTTAGTGCATTATGAACTTCCTGGTGCAAGGCGTCGCCTCGACGATCTTGGGATGCAAGCAGTTCTCTGATAAGCCCTACCAAAGGTCCCTCATCCTGTCTAGCTGGTTGAGCGGGCGGAGCTGCCTGAACTAGAGGTTCTGAGCCTCCGGAAAGCATAACTCGGGAGGCTACTCCAGAGTGCTGAGCTTGATCTTCCTGGCGCTGGGGTGCTTGTCGAGCTTCCTCTGGCTGGTTGGCAGGTCCGGGAGTAATGCCGCTGAAGAAGACGACATAGGAAACAATAAGGAAAGGACCAGGACAGATCAATGATACAAGCAATGTGATCAGGTCGAGATTCTCAGGGATTTGAAGATACGAGCAGAGATCAAGGACGAATATTGATTGAGACATCTATTCAGTAAACCCTCACATTTCTTGATTGACAAGACCTGCATGGGCCACCACTTAAACCGTGTCACGCCCCAGAACCAGAATACTGGAGAGCGGGGGCAGACATAGCCAGCTACGTATATTGAAATAGAATACATCTCAACTATACGGTCACGGCTGTCTAGATATGAGGGTTTACTACAAGCCAGCAGTCTCTTAAGGTCAAGCCTATTGTCTCAATCTCAAGCAATTAACAGAGTTACAAGATATTAGAGCATCAAATATATATATATAAGGCGTCCCAAATATTACATATTGGATGATCATAAAGCTAGTCGTACAAAATGATAGGACTAGCAAGAGTTCAGTCATACATGATCAACCCTAGGATTTGTTAATCATGTTTACAGCCCGTAGGCAGACAGT
This sequence comes from Iris pallida, assembly GCA_029216955.1. NCBI lineage: Eukaryota > Viridiplantae > Streptophyta > Magnoliopsida > Asparagales > Iridaceae > Iris > Iris pallida. The sequence goes on from JANAVB010032419.1 coordinate 10,153,618, forward strand.
AAGCAAATATGCATCGAGCTAACAGGTGCTCGTCGGCTAAACGCCTCAAAAGAATAAATTTATATATAAGTGGGTGAAACAAAAAGAAAACCCACTCTTGGCCCGGGTTCCGTCTAGTTGTCACCATTGGGCTGGAAGCTTGGTAGATCCTCGGAAGCTGCTCCGAAATCTGGCCACACAAAACCAGCTGGGTCAAACCCCAGAAAGAGCAAGTGCCACAAAGGAGGCCACAAATAAGAACAAAAGCCAGCATATCAGAACATAAAGAATAAAAGAAAGTACAAGTAGTAAGGTACACAGGACGATAAACGACTAGGGACGTGGAACCATTCCGGAAGCCAGGTTACAATCCTTAAACCAGACAAGGACCGGGATTGTAACCCTTCGCCTGAATAGCTCACTGCCTCTACCCATTTATCGTTAAGATAAGTAAAATAAACATGCTCAGGAGATAGCAGGTACTGGAGCTAGACAAGACTTAGACAAGGCTGGACACCATCCATTCACAATCGGCCAAGCAAGTACTACGGCTTACTACTTTAACTAACTAGGGTTATCACAAGCCTTAATTACTAACAAGATGCAAGTGAGAAACTCCCAGTCCCAAGCCCTGCAGACCATCCAGTTATCCTTCCGCGGGTTGAGAGTTATAGGTGGGTACATTGCCCGGGAGACAAGTGTACCCTTAGGTGACTTAGAGGGTGCAACACATGACAGTGTGCTGGAAATGTGCTCTACTCGTCGGCAAGCTACAAGTCCATTAAGGCGCCCAGATAACGAGATTGCCTGTGACTGAGAATTCTCCATGTTCTAGTTTGATCTAATAATTAGCCTAATCCAATTTAGCGCGAGTCCCTGGCCGTGGTACCCAGGAAGTCACGTCCTAGACATGATGTAAGACAAGACAAGTGGATTGTACAAGCAAGCAAGCAGGAACACCCACGGTGTCAAGGCAAGTCAAGTCAAGTTATCAAGTCAAGTCAAGAGTGTGCCGCCACGGGCCACTATCAAGTCAGGTTGGTCGTGTCAGGAGTGCACCACTACGGGTTACTGTCATGTTATACTAGTTCTTTGTCATACCATGCTGTGTACAATAGTTATTCCAAACATATTAAGCAAAATCAAGTTCATGCCAAAAGGCGTAAGGATCTAAAATGGGCGTAAAATACCTAATAAAATACTAATATAAAATAGGACTATAAAAGAGCCAGAATCAAGAAATAACAAATTCATCATAGACAAGTAGGTTGCGCAGGGCATGCACTGCGCAGGGTGCCAAGTGCGCAGGGTGAGCTGCGCAGGGTACCAACTGCGCAGGGTGCCAAGTGCGCAGGGGCAGATGGCGCACGGATGGATTGCGCAGAAGGTAGACTGCGCAGGAGTTGGTTGCGCAGAGATAGATTGCGCAGGAAATGGGTTGCGCAGACATGAATTGCGCAAGGGATGGCTTGCGCATGGCTGGCTTGCGCATGGCTGACTTGCGCCAGCGCAGTCCAGCGCAGCGCAAAGCACTGGCCAAGTGATTGCGCAATCGGCCATGCGCTAAAGAGCGCAAGCCGGGGGTGCGCAATCGGCCATGCGCTAAAAAGCGCAAGGTAGGGGGGCTGTTCTTCCTGGCCGAGAGCAAGTCCAAGAACACCAAGAACTTCAATTCTTCATAACTTGATCAAATCAAAACCAAATCTAGATTTTCAAAGTTCTAACTTGAGTAAAATCGAATTCTCTTCCACATGGAAGCATCAAAACAAGCAAAAATCAAAGTTTAATAGCTCAAAACTAAGGATTTCCGAAAATGGTTAAAACCTAGATCTAGAAGAATGAAAGCTCCAAATTACAAAATTCCAAGTTCTAATGTTGATCTACATGTCCTAATCTATCAAATGGACAAATAAAATTGGGTGCTTATTTGTTGGCAAGGTGCACTTGCCTAATGGGTTGGGGAGTTGTGTGGAAGAAGGAAGAAGAAGAAGTTTGTAAGAAATAAATGAGAGAATAAAGAGGAGAGAGAAAAGTAGGTGGTGTTATAAAGTGGGAGAGTTGTGTTGTGTTGAGGGTAGAGTGTAGGTTAAAGTGTTCCATTCATGATGAACCAAACTAAACCAACTTTCACAAAATAAAACCAAGCCATGGTCCAAAACCCATTTACGAGAAACCAAAATCCGCAAGTCGAGAAAATTAAAATACGTGCCAAAATCAAATGCGAGCATAAATACGAAATACAGGAAATAAGGGTGACAGACATCGTAGACATTGTTTATTTTATGCAGTAGATATCGTAGACAATGTTTATATTCTGCAAGTAGATATCGTAGACCGTGCGGTGTAGCACCCCAGACCGATCACATGTCAAAGGTACTTCTACCGGTGGAAAGTATATTGGTCTATTTTTACTATTGATTTTCTCACGGCTTTACTGTTATTTTCAAAACTCATGATTGATGTCTAACCTTTGTCTTATAGTCATTTTCTTTATTTGAAATTGCATTCGGTGAATTGTGCTCGTTCCATTCCTGACTGGAAACCAACATTTTTAGGTTAGCCGTGGATTCACTTAGCTTGGAAGTGACGGGAATATTGCAGACAAAAAGCCTAGAGACTAGATAGATAGTTGAGTTGTAGTCATTCATTTATTTGTACAAGTTTATATTTTTCTACAAATGTAAAATTTGTGATCTTTGTAAATTAAATTAATTATGTGAATGAGCATTGTTTGAGATTTTGATCTTCATGGCCGTGACAGCGTTCTACCGCCGACACTGCGGCGTAGGCTGGCTTGGACACGTCTCGTATCCGTAAAAAAAATAAAAAAAAAAACGGGTGCGGGTCGTGACAAGTTTTTGTGGTGGCCCATGCAGGTCAGTCTTTGCAAATAATACGAACTCGTGATAGTACGTAAGTTAGTTGTACTATTGCGAGCCTGCTACTAGAACATGCTCATTCACGAACCAGGATTAATTTAATTTAAGAGAATGACTAGGACTAGGAGTCCCTTATACCAATTTACCGATGGGTAGTTTAGGCCATGCAATTTAGGATGGAAATTATTAATTTTTGATAGTTTATCAGATCCCCATAGGTACATTATCATCTCTTGATATGACGATGTAATCTAATTTGGATAGATTATTCCCTTGGTAAGGCAGAGCTTCATAGAATTAATGATCTAGCCTTGATAGATTATTCAATTCATTCTCCTGCCTCTTAGATATCATCCTCATATCTTAGTCGAACTACCTATTTAGTTTCTATTTGCCCTAGGAATTAATATTTTGTATAAGTTCTGATTTTGTTATCCATATACGGACTTCGAGTTAGTTTCGATTCAAGTTTGTCCCTCAGAGGCTTGAATACACATGGAAGAGTTAGAATGTTTGTATTTCTTTTGTCCTCAGTTATTTCTCCCTGTTCAATCCTTTCTTTTAAGGGTTGTGAGTGATAGGACAAATGTTTACGTTTTATCTCATACTCAACTTGTTTGAATCTATAGAAGCCCATGAAGTTTTACAGATATAGTTAAAAGAATATTAGTTGACTCATAATGGCAGGACAGCAGCGCACTGTCGCCATTTATTTGAATTATGGACTCACTGTAGCCAGCAGCGCACTGGCGAGACACGACCCCTAGAGTTGAAATTGGTTTAAATATAGGTCATAGAATATTGCTAAAACTATGGCTTTTGGTCCTCTTTGATCGTAGCTTGAATCAATATTGGATAGGGTTAAGTAATGTTCGATTTTGTATCATGTTGAGTTACGAAACCAAGGGTTACCACAGCCCGATTTTACGGGCGAGGCGTAGTCCTCGGTGAAATGACTTCAGACGGGATTACAAATTAGGGATACTATAGAGGATAGGACAGCGCCCTGTGTGTTCCATAAGATCCGAAGCCAATATTAGTGAAAGTTTTATAAGTTGGGTAGCATGTCTCCCGACCTAGCATTTTGTAGTCCTTGTGACTTATTGACGAGGAAATTGATTGACGCTAATAGGTTACCTAGAATATAGAATTCAGAAGTCCATAAACCATTAGTCAACCAAGACCTTAAGGGTAAGATGATAGTGGGATACCTACAGGAGCAAGAACACCGGGTAAGGTTTGATTCTCACAAAACTCGAACTACTTGTGCCTCTTTTCAAAATCTCGCGTACCAAAATCTTGACTATCTTGACCAACGCTGCTATTACAGCCTAGTTTTTGCAAGCTTACTATGTTCTTGAGCTTGATTCGAGGCATATGTTTAGTGGGGACGCCTGCTAACATATTGTCTAATCAGAATTGATGTATTACGGTCTGATCAGCCGTAGTGCACTCGGTTCGCTCTCCCTATTATTAACCTACATGGATTGAGATATAGACGTCTCTAGGATCTCATCCGCGACTGCATTGACAATTTCTCTTGAATTATATGTCCGCCCTTGAATCACGAAATTGTATTCAGTAACATCTTCCTTGAATTCTTTATTGTTTTTGCCTTTCCCCGAGTTGGAAAGACGAAAGCTCGTGATGGTGGAGAGATACAGAGTATCCATATGGCTATATTAGTTGTATACACAAGTGTAACTACCAGCGGCCAGCCATGAGATTGAGTTACTCGTTCTCCTCTCGACCCTCAAACTACTCTTGATGACCTTCTAGCCATCTAAATTAAAGAATGAGTAGGGTTTTACCCTTAGTCGAAATGACAACCTAGGAGTATCTATCCTTAAGAAACCAAATATTGTGAGTCTCTAATTATTAGCTTGAAGCTTGCCTTGACTAGCAACCCTTGAGGCTTGAACCAACCCTTCATCGACCGAAGCCCACAGTTAGACATGAGATGAGTGGACAATAGGGCAATCATTCACCGTGACACTCATTCCGAGATTAGTTTCCAACAAATATTACTCTAGTTATATAAATTTTATTATTAAGACCTAACTAGTGTTGGAACACCACAGTCACTAGTTTGGCCAATACCATAGCTTAATACCCTGTCATATTATGATCTACCAGTGGTCAATAGCAATGCATGATCACTACAACCCTTGTGACCATAGTCTGGCAGGTTTGACACAAATATAATTTCTTGACTCAGTTGTTAGAAATCTCTTCTTATGTTGTACCTTGGAGTTGGTTACCCCATCGAAAACTCTCGTATACTGCGGACGAGTAGGTCATTTTATTTTATCGACCGTGTGTTATTGTACACGCTCGTTTTCCATTTATTGAGGAACGATCATTGACTTGACTTAGCTCTACCGTATTCCGTTACGCCATACCTCATCCTTTATTAACAAGAGCCGAGGTACTATATCTGGACTTTGGAATTTTTCTGACCACATCATTCCTAAAACCATATCCTAGTTTCTAAGGTGGGTAGACTGTAAGCCTCCTAAAATTTTTGGGAGTATATAGAGATTACCGATTGACTAGAAAAATTTTCCACTGGGGTGATGATTAGTGCCCTTGGACTCCCACTTTTCATTTAGATCATTTAGTGTCCCCAGCCGTGTCATTAATATTCGGAGCATGGGACCAACTGTACCTTCCAACAGATTTTATATGAAAGATCTAGACGAGTCTACCTTCATCTAGGTATATCATGTCCCACTCAAACCCATCCCTTTGTACCCTATTTTTATGGTACAACTTTCAGGACAAAAGGATTAGCCATAACCCTTACCGTAATACCGGTATACTTTCCGACTTCCATTGGAGCCTCAACCTCGACTCAATTCCTTCGACCCAATATATGGTGATGATTTACTCAAAGCCCACTACGCACATGCCACTAGTGTGCCACTCGATAGAGGCCTCTTGTGCTACGTAAACATAAAAGTCACTGGAGGCGCATTTTTGGGCTTTAGGAACTTAGCTAACCAACCTGACTGGCAACTAGCTCAACCACTTGAGTAAAGCCTATTCTAGGTTACTCTAACCTAGTAGACATAGTTTTATCTTAGGATCTTGTTCAGTCCAAATAGATTGAGACCCAAGGTTCACCCAACCAACGAGTGATATCCAAAATATGAAACCCATTAAGGCCAGTAAAATCCCTCCAGACAAACCCCCATAGTTGGTCTATAAAATCGAACTGTTTGAAATAGGTCCCTATAACCATTTTGTTGTCTCCCCTTCCTAGAAAGTGAAGTCGTACGTAACCCATTTTCCATCTACTTGGAAGTTGCGATACGATCTTGCATTACATTTATATCCCTTACTCGTGTGTTTAAATAACCACGGATGAGATCATAACCTTGATTTCTCAAATTTCGTTCTAATATGGAACCTTGTCTAGAACTTCGAGAACGAAATTTTTGTATTATATGGATTGTAAGCCCCTCTAAGAAACAAGTGTCCTTTGATTTAACCGGTGACTAGACTAGAGTAGCCTCATATAGCAAAAATAAGTCAATGGTTCTTAAATACTCTTTGTAGCTGTATCGTTGGATACTCTTTACTGCTCTTGAAAATTTGTAGTTGCTCTCGATTATTCTTCCTTACCTTCCCGTCCTTTCTATTTCACATCGACGAATGTTCAAAAAGTTTATCAATATATTTCTTAGCTACTGGTGTAAATTTATGCTTGTTAAATTTTGGGTTGCTTGATAGATACGAGAGGATTATAGATACCGTATGTCCTAGATACTTTTGGAAGAGTTATTAGCCACTAGTAAGAAGGTTATGATATTTTAGTGACCTGTGTTTCAAGGGAGTAGTGTGACTAAAGGTGGGTAGAAGTCCTCGAGATTTCGTAAATATCAAATGATTAGAGATTGCCATAAAATATTTTGAGGAATTAAATTTAAGGAGATTGAGGTTCTTGTAGACCATCTTTTGAATTTTAAGAATAGTTACGAATTAGAATTTCGAGGACGAAATTATTTTAAGGTGGGTAGATTTGTAGCTCCCCTTCCCGGAAATTGTAAAATGTTTCATTATTAATTCATTTTACTTGAATGGTGATTTTATTGATTGTACAAAAAAGGGTATTTGCACCATTAGAGATTTATTGCTTTTGATTATTAGTATTTATTAATAAGTTATTGAAGAGATTATTATATAATATTAGTATTATTGGTTACAGTATTTTAGTCAAATAAAGGTTATTGGGGTTTATTGAGTTATAGAGATTTTATATAAGTGTAGATATATATATTGTATATATATATTCATATGTAGGGCTATTTTCTAATTGATTATACAATTTCATTATTCATTAGAGAAATTAGTAAAAATAGATATCTTATATAAATAATATTTCTGTGTATAGGAATATTTTATTATGTGTATATAAATAAATGCTCTATCTATGTAACTATTATAATTATTATTATTTATAATATTTATACTTAGGGTATTATTAGACTTTGTGATTATATAAATATTATAATATTTGTTATTGATTATGGACTCATACATAATTATATTTATACTTTGTATAAAGAAATAAGAAAGGAGTTTATAAAAGAAAACAGAAAAAGAAAAGGAAAAAGAAATAGAGAAAGAAAAAGAAAAAAAGAAAAAGATATATATATCAAAGCAACAGCAAATCAAAGCTTGGCCGAACCGGCCCCAGCTGAGTTTACACCTTAAATCAAGAAGGGGGGACCACAGCCAAGTAAATAATCCCCACCTAAACCGAGACTCATTGTATATATATAGGTCGATAGCGCGAGAGAGAAGTAAATCGATAAACCAAACCCTAGCTTCCTCGACGCGACACCCACGCCGCTCCACCCTAGGCGCACCCCAGCAGCCGTGCGCCGCCGGAGTAGGGTCGGGCCACCGCCGGATGCCGACAACTCAGCCGCGCGCGCACAGCGCAACGAAGGCCGAAGCAGCAGTAGTTGCAGCCTGCGGAGCCCTGTTGATGGCCGATTTCCCGACACCACGACCCGTCGTTTTACGAACCGATTGCACAGGTGCGTTGACAACCTATACACCTTCAGTCCCTTCAAATAGAATGGAACAATTCGCGGTGTGCGCGTCGTAAACCGATTCCCAAAATCGAGAAAAATCTCGAATTTCTGAGTGTATTAACTGTCCCGAAGTCCCAAGTTTGAGTCTCGATTTCATGTAAACCATTAATCGATTTCGAAATCCGTTTGAATAGATTTATAAACAACTTAACCGAAATTAAAACCCTACAGATAGTTTTGATTTTAGTTAATTATTCAGTAAGTTAAAGCAGTTTGAAAATCAATGAAAACCTGTTTAAAACAGTTTAGAAAACTAGAAAATTGTCCGATACAACGTCCGTCCCGCCATTCCGGACGACGTGGTCGCGAACCGAAAGCATCGAAAGCTGCGTAACGGCTTCGTGGTCGTGTGGGCTTTGACGGAATTCAAATTGGTCGCGTGTGCGCGACGAATTTGATGCGTATCCGTCAAAATTCCCCGTATCGTGCACTTTGCAAATTCTCCAATTACTTTGTACACGCTCATCGGATGGAGACGAAACTTACGCCAACAGGACCGTATCGTTTTTCTGGTCCTGTATGCCAAGTTTGGTCCGATTCTGAGACCGTTGATAAAATCACCGTTTTGCGGGCCCCACGGTCCCACTCAACGGGCGATTTTGTGCACGGCCCGCCGGAATCCAACTTTGGACATACGGTTGGGTTCGTATCGGAAAATTGGATCCGTAAATATATAGTTTGACGACTTTAGAGACCATTGACTCTGGCATGCTTTTCGGTGCAAAGCGGGTCCAACGGCAGACATCATTTTTGCCCGAAATTACCGTTTTGCCCCTGTGTCCAGAATTGGACTTAAGGACAGACAATCCTAGCTAATTTGACTATTCTGAGATCATTGGTATTGTCTATTTCAGCTTCCGGGGACTGTTGTATGGGTTTTGACTATTGTGGTATATTGAGTGATTTGGATCGTCGGTTTCACCAGCACAGGACCACAGGCGAGTACAGTTTATTGTCTGCATTTCGATATTGATCTTTACTATATTTCATTGATTAGTCATTGGTTATGTGATTTTTATACTCTATTATAAATTATTGAGTCGGGAATGAGAAGTACCAAGGATGTGTGATCCGACCGTAGACATTGTAGATATCGTAGACATTGTAGATATCGTAGACATTGTAGATATTGTAGACATTGTAGATATCATAGACATTGTAGATATTGTAGACATTGTAGATATCGTAGACATTGTAGATATTGTAGACATTGTAGATATCGTAGACGTTGTAGATATTGTAGACATTGTAGATCTCGTAGATATTGTTTATTTTATGCAGTAGACATCGTAGACATTGTTTATTTTATGCAGTAGACATCGTAGACAGTGTTTATATTCTGCAAGTAGATATCGTAGACCGTGCGGTGTAGCACCCCAGACCGATCACATGTCAAAGGTACTTCTACCGGTGGAAAGTATATTGGTCTATTTTTACTATTGATTTTCTCATGGCTTTACTGTTATTTTCAAAACTCATGATTGATGTCTAACCTTTGTCTTATAGTCATTTTCTTTATTTGAAATTGCATTCGGTGAATTGTGCTCGTTCCATTCCTGACTGGAAACCAACATTTTCAGGTTAGCCGTGGATTCACTTAGCTTGGGAGTGACGGGAATATTGCAGACAAAAAGCCTAGAGACTAGATAGATAGTTGAGTTGTAGTCATTCATTTATTTGTACAAGTTTATATTTTTCTACAAATGTAAAATTTGTGATCTTTGTAAATTAAATTAATTATGTGAATGAGCATTGTTTGAGATTTTGATCTTCATGGCCGTGACAGCGTTCTACCGCCGACACTGCGGCGTAGGCTGGCTTGGACACGTCTCGTATCCGTAAAAAAAAAAAAAAACGGGTGCGGGTCGTGACACCGAAGATGGGATCTCAGTCGACCCGAAGAAGATCAGAGTAGTCGAGGCGTGGATAGCACCGAGTTCAGTTACAGAGATCAGGAGCTTTCTGGGATTGGCAGGCTACTACAGGAGGTTTGTTCAGTATTTCTTCCGGATTGCAGAGCCATTGACTAGGCTGACCTGGAAGGACGCAGAGTTTATCTGGTCAGAGGAGTGTCAGGTTGCTTTTAATGAGTTGAAAAAGCGACTGACGACAGCCCCAATTTTGACATTGCCTTTAGGATCAGGCAGGTTCACTATCTACAGTGACACCTCAGGGAAGGGTTTAGGTTGTGTCTTGCAGCAGCATGGGAAGGTAATTGCCTATGCATCCAGGCAATTACGTCCGCATGAGACGAACTACCCTGTCCATGACTTAGAGTTGGTGGCAGTTATCTTTGCTATTAAGTTGTGGAAGCACTATCTATATGGAGAGCGTGTGGAGATCTTCACAGACCACAAGAGCTTGAAGTATATGTTTACACAGAAAGAGCTCAATATGAGGCAGCGCAAATGGTTGGAGTTGATGAAGGACTTCGATATTTTATTGTAATATCATCCAGATAAGGCCAACGTGGTTGCCGATGCCTTGAATAGGTATCTGACAGCCATGTGTTTAACGATGGATCGACACTTATTGGCAGATTTGGAGAGCTTGGGGATCGAGGTGATCGTACCAGGAGTTTAGATGCAGATGTGGGGCCTGCAGATTTAGTCAGACTTGATGGAGAGGATCAAGTCAGCTCAGTTCGACGATGTTACTCTGCGGTGTATCCGAGAGCAGGTTCGAGCAGAATTGGTGGATGAGGAGTTTGTCGTTACAGAGGATGGCATATTGAGGTACGGTTCCAGACTGTGTGTGCCTAGCAGAGAGCTTCGGGAGAAGGTCATGCAGGAGGCTCATTGCTCTCACTACTCTATGCATCCAAGTGCCAATAAGATGTATAGAGATTTGAAGGAGCATGTATGGTGGTATGGAATGAAGCGGGAAGTAGCATGCTTCGTAGCCAGGTATTTAGTCTGTCAGCAGGTTAACGCAAAGAGGCAGAGGCCAGGATGACTGTTGCAGCCATTGCCCATTCCGGAGTGGAAGTGGGAGCACATCACGATAGATTTTGTTTCTGGATTGTCACGTACACTAGGAGGAAAAGACGCGATTTGGGTCATCGTGGATAGGTTGACCAAATCGGCCCACTTTTTTCCATTTAAAGTGGGTACGTCTATTGAGAAGCTAACAGAGATGTATATACGGCAGATTGTCAGGATACACGGAGTTCCGGTGAGCATTTTCTCGGATCGGGATAGTCGCTTTACTTTCCATTTCTGGCAGAGTCTGCAGACTAGTTTGGGCACTCAGCTCAAATTCAGTACTGCATACCACCCTCAGACGGACGGACAGTCAGAGAGGACTATTCAGACCCTCGAGGACATACTGCGGACTTGTGTTCTGGATTTTGGTGGATCCTGGGAGGATCACCTGCACTGGGGAAGTTTGCATACAACAACAGTTTTCAGGCCAGCATTGGGATGTCACCATTCGAGGTACTATACGGGCGTAGATGTCGTACACCCTTGTCTTGGGATGACGTTGGAGAGCGAGCTTTATTGGGACCTGAAATGGTTGTTGACGCAGCCGAGAAGGTGAAGCTCATCAGAGATCAACTTCGCATGGCACAGGACAGACAGCGGCATTGGGCCGATAGCCACCGGAGACCTTTGTAGTTCAAGGTACAGCTTAGACTTAGGATTAGAATCTTGTTTGTTTTGTGATTTTGTTTAATCATGTGATTGTTATAGTTAAGTTGAGCCATGTTTGTGCTAGGTTGGAGATCTGGTGTTCTTGAGGATATCTCTGACGCGTGGTACTATTCGCTTTGGTAGAGGTGGACAGCTTAGTCCGCGTTTCATCGGACCTTTCGTTATCAGCCACTACAACAAAAAAAACCCTTTTAATGACGGCTAAAAAGCGTCATTAATGACAAACTATGACGCTTTTTTTAAAAGCAACCGTTATAAAAACGAGTGTTATAAATGTTTTTTAAAAGCGTTATAAAAAACCGTCACGAATAGTTCTATAAAAGCATTATGAATATTTAATATATAGTGCACAATTCAGGACTTTTGTAAAACGTTATGAATAGATAATATAGGAACGAAATCGTAAAGCAGAATACTCTAGAAGGGGGGTGAATAGAGTTGGCAGCGGAATAATGCTAATTAAAAAATGTTAGCAGCAAGATCACAGAATAATAATCACAACTAAATAATGTAAAGGCAGAGATAAGAAAGCAAACGCAAAGACAGCGATGTATACTGTTTTCCCTCTGTTGAGGACTAATCCAGTCAGTAGAACTCTTACTACCAGTTGAATCCACTATTGGAAAAACTGCAAGTTTTTTTACGAAGTTCTTGCAACTTCTACAACGCGAGCTTTGATACGAAGAACTCGTCCAAATTCAATTGTGAAGAGGTATTCTTCTATCAAGCCTTCTGATTACAATCACTCTAAAACTTCTAGACCGTACCACACTGGCAAATCGACTAAAGGATTGTAACTGGCTTGGGATCTGAAAATTAAAGCTCGAGAAAAACTCTTTGGAAGACTGAAAGCTTTAAGTAGAGAGAAGATTGAAAGTGAATGAGTGAGTAAAAATGATCAAAATTCTTCTCTATTTATAGGAGTTCCAAAGTCAGAATTCTGGCAGAATTCGGGCAGAATTCGGACAGAACTCGATGAGCAAATCTCGGTCAAATTCGCAACTGCAGGAGGACCAAGTTCCAAGGAATTCAAAAACAAAATGGCCACTAACCGAACTTTAGCCGAACTCTTGCCGAGTTCTGTCAGGGTTAGGTTAGGGTTTTAAAATTAGTTTTTGGAGAATTTTGAAAACCTTTTTGGAGCTTTTTGTAAATACGAATATTTTTCAAAACTAAGGATATTTTAAAAACATTTTGAAATTATTTTGGAATAGCCTATTTGCCAGTTCGACTCGGTGTACACAGTATTCTTAGACTCAAATAAAATGAAAAATATATTGCTCAAAGAAATACAGACTCGAACAGGCAAACAACGCTTCGGTCTTGAACTGTGTAGATAGCTGTTCTTGATCATGTCCAAGAGTCCGAGATATCTTGACTAGTTCCATATATCGAGACAGAGTTTGATCAATTATTAAAATCAGTTTGACCATATGACCAATGGACCAACAATCTTCCCTATTTTGATAATTGACAAACTATGAATGATATAACATCTATGCTTAGAATCAGATCAAAAAATAGTAAAAAAATTGTTCATATCCTGCATGCATTTTCTCAAAAGATGTTAGATCCTTATTTCTCCCCCGTTGTCACTTAACAAAATAATTACAAAAGAGAAAGCTCCCCCGCAATCAATGTATAAGTAACAAACAGTGAAGAAACACATAAAAAAAATGACAGATAGTAGAGACAGTAAAAAAATAACATCACAGGCATGTATTTGTCTCAGGCAGTTTATAATATAGAAGCAGATAAAGATGCTATAAATAAATAAATAAACTGATGTGAAAGATAAACTACGAAATCCATAAAGATAAAAAAGATGTTCAAGAGACATCAATAAATATCCAGTACAAGTCTGATAATAAAAAGCTAAAAAGATAGAAACTTGGAATGTCGGAGCATTTCTAAGTGTACTGTAGATAATATCTAAGTCTCAAAAATTAACTAATATATCACATCTCCTCCTCCTCATCATCATCATCATCAGCATGACTGGCATGTCCAGAGGGACCAGCTGCAGAAGTACCAGCGCCAGAAGGGTGAGGAGGGGCGCCAGCGTAAAACTCACCGACATAATCTCGAGGAGCACGGTCAGAACGGTACCAATCATATGCGTTACCAGGCTGAAAGTAGGCATGAACAGCCTCATCCTCACAGCGGTAACCAGAGAAGGCTGGATCTCTAGGAATAGAACCGACAGAATGTCCAGTCTGGGCAAATCGAAGATCAGCGAGAGAATTTGCTATCGCCTGATAACGAGTGACATCGCGGAACTCACGTTCACGGGCCATATCCGTCATCGAGACGTGCAAATCAGAAATATGCTGGTGTATGCCTTCAAAGGTCATGGCATACTGCTGAGTAGGTGGAGGAGGTGGAGCAGTAGAAGGAACAGTAAGAGGAGCAGCAGCAGTCATACTACGACGAGATAACTTAAGAAACTTGGGCTCAGGGTCTTGAGTACAAGTTAACAAATCAACAACGTCCCATCATCTGGATAATGGTCTTAGGGGCAGAAAAAGGAATCCCCTTAAGAATGTGATACATAGCAGATAGTTCAAGTGATGTGACATCATCCTTTGAAGTAGACTTCGGAAGGAGAGTGGAGTAGATGATGCGGTACAATTCATAATTAAACAAGTTCAAGTTATTTGCCTTGAACTTTCCAGAGCGAACTCGATCAGGTGCACAGAGTTCAGCTTTGAAACTAGCAAGTGTCGTGCCGTCGGAGAAATCAAATTCAGTGATATCAACAAGCGGTGTACCTTCGTTAGATAGACCAAGGATTTTCGCTAAGAGGACATCATTGAACTCGATGTCTAGTCCGCCAACACGAGTACTTACGTCAAACGTGTTTAATATGATATTACAGTAGAACAGTCTAATGACATTAGTTGCTACCGGAAAACAAAGTTTAACAACATATTGTAACCCTAATACCTCAAAATAAAGGCGGTGTTCTGAAAACACAGTCCATTTGATAGGAGCGCCTGTGCATATGGATCTCATGGAAAAGTCTCCATACCACAGAAGGGCTTGATCTAGGGTTTGAAAGTAAAATCCATCGAACGTGCCGTCGCTCGATTGAATTGGTGAAAAGAGAAAATCCATGGGTGGATTCGAAGATGATCCTTCCTCACTAGGATTGGTCGTCTTCTTCCTCTTGAAGGGGTTAAATCCCTTAGGCGGCATTGTGCAATAAAAGTAAATATGCACGAAATTGAAAGGAGGAGAAATATGAAGTTATACCTTCCGAGATTAAAGTATGTTGTAGAGGATAATGAACTCCGCACGAATCCAAAATTTTGGATGGATTTCACCACGTAGATAGGGAGAAACGGAGTGGTGAAGATCTAGGGTTTGAGGGCTCTCGCGCGGCTGCTGTTGCTGTGATGGTGGTGTTTAGAAGCAATGAAGAAGAAAGGCTCTCGGGTTCTGGTTATATAGCCAGATACCTTTAACCGAACTCGGGATGAATTCTGGCCGAATTCGCCTGGGGTTGGTTTGGAACACTTTCTTTTTCATTGGCTCATTTCAAAGATTTAATTCAAAGATTAATAATTTTAACATTCAATTAATATAATTAATATTATTTTATAGATTAAATATCGTTACACAGCGACTGTCTCAGATTAGCTGTAGGAGTACTGTCCCAGCTGGCGGAGGTTCACCGGGGAACTATTAAGTACCGCTTCGCTTCAACCGTAGTTGTGGTGACAGACAGACTCTTTATTGGCTTGTCTCTAACACAGTTTTTGCGTATTGAAATAAAATCATAAAACAAAATTAATTAACATTATTGACGTCCAAAATTCTTAATTCCCGACGTAAATAATTGAAACGATCTTCTGCTAAAGGTTTTGTGAAAATGTCAGCTAATTGATTCTCAGTATCTATGTACACAAGGTCAATATCTTCATTTTGATGATGATCTCTAAGAAAATGATGTCGAATCTCGATATATTTAGTACGAAAGTGACATATTGGATTCTTAGTCAAATTAATTGTGCTCGTGTTGTCACAGAAAATGGGAATGTGTGTAAAATAAATCATAGTCTTCTAAGGTTTGTTTCATCCACAAAATCTGAGCACAACAACGTCCTACGGCGATATACTCAGCCTCTGTTGTTGATAGGGCTACAGAATTTTACTTTTTACTAAACCATGAGACTAAAGCCTTGTCTAAGAAATGACATGTACCGCTGGTACTTTTTCTATCAACTTTGCATCCAGCAAAATCTGCATCCGAGTAACCAATAAGGTCAAAGGACTTAGTTTTGGGATACCAAAAGCCAACGGAAGAAGTGCCCTTAAGGTATCGAAAGATACGCTTGACTACGCACAGATGTAATTCCTTTGGATTAGCTTGAAAACGTGCACACAGACAAACACTAAACATAATATCTGGACGACTAGTAGTTAAATAAAGTAAACTACCGATCATACCTCGATACTTACGTGTGTCGACCGGCTTGCCTTATTCATCAATATCAAGCTTTGTTGAAGTTGCCATCGGAGTACCAATAGGTTTGACATTGTCCAGATCAAACTTCTTTAGCAAATCTTTTGTGTACTTGGCTTGATTTATGAATGTCCCATTGTCAGTTTGTTTGATTTGCAGTCCGAGAAAAAATTTCAGCTCTCCCATCATGCTCACCTCAAACTCATTCTGCATACACTTAGAGAATTATTGACACAGAGATTCATCAGTAGATCCAAATATAATATCATCAACATAGACTTGTATTAAGAGAAGCTTGCCATTAAAAGACTTAATAAAAAGTGTAGTGTCAACCTTGCCTTTTGAAAAACCGTTATCAAGTAGGAAAGAGCTTAGACGATCATACCAAGCACGAGGAGCTTGTTTTAAACCGTATAAAGCTTTCTTCAACTTAAAAACATGATCAGGGTTTTTAAAATCTGTGAAACCTGGAGGTTGTGCTACAAAAACTTCTTCTTTTATAAAATTATTTAAAAATGCACTCTTGACATCCATTTGAAATAATTTAAAATTATGAAAACATGCAAATGCACATAACATGCGAATGGATTCTAATCTCGCAACTGGGGCATAAGTCTCATCGTAGTCGATACCTTCTTTCTGATTGTATCCTTGAGCTACGAGTCGAGCCTTATTACGAGTCACTAAACCATTCTCATTAAGTTTATTTCAGAATACCCAATAGGTGCCAATGATCGGATGATCAATAGGCTTGGGAACAATTTTCCAAACTTGATTCCGTTCAAATTGGTTTAATTCCTCTTGCATAGCATCTATCCAAAAATTATCACTACATGCTTCATCAATAGTTTTGGGTTCTAGCTGTGAAATGAATGCAACACTAGAAACAATATCTCTACTGGATGTACGAGTACTTACACCTTTGGTAATATCACCAATTACCAAATCCTTTGGATGATCAGCTGTAAATTTTAATCTTTTCGGCAGACTCTGAAGGTAGCTGGTTCCTGGATCTTCTCTAGGAGGATCAGCTAGTGCCGAGCTTGGTTGAAAATTAGCTGGTGTTAAGCTTGGTACAGTTAGATCTTCGTTATTGTCATCGATAGTCATTTGATTCAGTTCATCAAAGGTAACGTTGATTGACTCTTCGATGATCATAGTTCGTTTGTTGAAGACTCTGTATCCTTTGCTCTTGGCCGCATAACCTAAAAATATACCTTCATCGGCATTTTCGTCAAACTTTCCCAAATTATCTTTTGTATTAAGAATAAAGCATTTACAACCAAAAATTCTAAAATATGAAACTGATGGAATTCTATCAAACCATAACTTAAATGGAGACTTCTTCGATTTGGGTCGAATTAGAACTCTATTGAGAACAAAACAAGCTGTATTGACAGGTTCAGCCCAGAAATATTTGGGTAGACTAAACTGTTTAACATTAGTCTGGCCATTTCGGATAGAGTTCTGTTCTTACGTTCCACAACTCTATTTTGTTATGGAGTCCTAGGGCAGGAGAACTCGTGTACAAAACCGTATGTGTCACAAAATTTCTCAAACTCTGCATTCTCGAATTCGCCTCCATGATCGCTTCTAATACGAGTGATCATGTAACTTTTTCATTCTGTACTTTCTTGCAAAAGGCGACAAATTCGGACAATGCATCATTCTTGCGTGTCAAAAAGTATACCCACGTGTATCTAGAGTAATCATCTACAATTACAAAAGCATATAACTTACCTCCGAGGCTAGCAACTCTGCTAGGACCAAATAAGTCCATATGTAGCAATTGTAGAGGTCTAGTAGTACATACTGTGTTTACTGACTTGAATGTGGATCTGGTAGCTTTGTTCTTTTTCTATTGGCTGCATACCGAATCCTTCTTGAATGTTATGTCCGGTAAACTGCGTACTAGCTTCTTCGTGGATAATCTTGAGATTGTGTCCATATTTGCGTGACCGAGTCTCATATGCCACAGATGACTCTTATTACTTTTAGCCATTAAGCATCTACCTGAAATGTTAGTTTCTTCCAACAAATAGAAAACATATATGTTGTCTTCCCTGATACCTTCAAAGATAGTACTACCAGTTGAGCTATCAACTATAGTACATTTGTCTTTGCCAAAGTTGATGCCATAACCATGATCAGCTAGATGACTTATGCTGAGTAGATTATGTTTCAACTCGATAACCAGACAGACATCCTTAATCACAGGTTAGGGAGACTAGCTTATCAACATCACCGATACCAATGATATACCCTTTCAAGTTATTACCGAAGGAGACATAGCCTTCCTTCTTTTTTTTGACAGTGTTGCAAATAATGTAGCGTCACCGGTCATATGCCATGAACAACCGCTGTCGAGAATCCATTTGCTTTTAGCATGTGAAAGGTGTTCCACCTACAAAACAGTTTACAGATGAAACTTTTGGTACCCATTTCTTGTAGGGTCATGAAATATTAGCTTTTGGTATCCATGCATAAATATTTAAATCAACAAGTTTTCTGATTCTACATGCAGAAGAAATATGACCAGTGTGGCCACAATAATGACATTGTGCATGTTTAGTGTTGAAAGCTGAGTGATATGCATGGTTGGTAGGTTTAGGTTTTCTATTATAAAAGAAAGCATACCTATAATCCTATTTGGGCTTAACCTTTTGGGGTAAAGGTTTGATAGGGTTCGGTCTGACAGTGTTTGGTTTGGGAATGTTCCGATTTTTCGGTAAGTAACACGTGTTAGGGTAGGAAGCAGCAGTCTCAGGCTGTTTTCCTAACCTAATTTTCAATCTTTTGGAAGTGTCATACAACTTAGTATAGTCAGAAGTGAGTGCTTCCATTCTGACTTGTGCACATTGAAGAGTTTTCTTCTCTATAGAAAGTTCTTCTTTCAGTTGGTCAATAACCTTGTCTTTCTCTTCAGATGACTTGGTAGTCTCGTGTAATAAGAGCTTGACAGATGAAAGCTCACCAGACTCACTAACATTATTTCTAACCTCAGCTAGTAGGTCGGTAAGTCTTCCTATTTCACCTTTGTACTCTTTGAGTACCTTCTTAGAGGTCTGATATTTGCTACGCAGTTTCCTGTAATCACTTATCAGTTCACTGAAGGCATTTCCTAATTGCTCAAAGGTGAAGTCATCATATGTATCAACTACAGGTTCAGAGAGTACCTGATCGGATGCCATAAAGCATACATTTGTAGCGTCTTCTGATTGATCGTCTTCTGAGTCGCTGGCTTCACTTTTATGCCATATGCTGGTGTTGGCATATCTCCGAGATGTTGATCTCTTCAGGTTCCCTTTCTCATACCTGTTGCTCTTCTTGCTTGATGATGAGTTTGTAGGACAGTCCTTCTTCATATGTCCCTTCTTCTTGCAGCCATAGCAGACAGCATCATCTTGATACCAGTTGTTCTTGCTATTGTTTTCTTTGGCTTTCTTCTCATATCTCATGAATCTTTTGAATTTCCTTGCTAGGAGTGCTTGATCTTCAGCATCAGATTCACTGCTGTCTGAATCACCTTCAGCAGCTTTTCTGTGCTGAGCCTTGAAAGCGATCGTCTTCTCCTTTGGTGCAGGCTCTTCAAAATCTTGTAGCTCCAGTTCATGAGTGAGTAGCTTACCCATGAGTACTTCGAGGGACATAGTTGTGAGGTCGTTCCCTTCAATAATTGTAGTAGCCTTTGGAATCCAGTTCTTGGTAAGTGCTCGCAGGAGTTTGCGAATCTTTTCATGGTTACTGTAATCTTTGCCTAGGAAGGACAAAGGATTTACAATATCCAAGAATCTTTCGAACATCTGAGTAACTGTTTCGTTGGGCTTCATTTTGAACACCTCATACTCTTGAGTAAATCTGCTGACCTTTGATTCTTTGACTTGAGTCGTGCCTTCATGTGTGACTTCAAGAAGCTTCCACACTTCATTAGCAGTTGTGCAGATAGACACCCAGTTAAATTCAGTTCTGTCTAAAGCACAAAATAAAGCGTTAATAGCACGTGCGTCAAGACTGGCCTTTTTCTTTTCTTCCTCTGTATATCTGTTATGGGATTTTTCAATTAAAACTCCATCAACATTTATATGAGGTGGCTTTTGATAGCCATCAATAACAATAGACCATAAATCAAAGTCAAGTGATTTCAAGAAGAAACTCATCCGTGTTTTCCAATAGGTATAGTTCGTACCATCAAACAGTAGAGGTCTGTTTGTGGCCTGGCCTTCACTTGTGAATTTCACAGTTGCCATGTGTTGTGCTGTGATCTATGTAACAATTAGTTAAAATGAATAAATAATTGCAATGTTACCTTGTTTTACCTGTAACACCTGCTCTGATACCAAATGTAGGAACGAAATCGTAAAGCAGAATACTCTAGAGGGGGGTGAATAGAGTTGGCAGCGGAATAATGCTAATTAAAAAATATTAGCAGCAAGAACACAGAATAATAATCACAACTAAATAATGTAAAGGGGGAGATAAGAAAGCAAACGCAAAGACAGCGATGTATATTGGTTTTCCTCTGTTGAGGACTAATCCAGTCGGTAGAACTCTTGCTACCAGTTGAATCCACTATTGGCAAAACCGCAAGTTTTCTTACGAAGTCCTTGCAACTTCTACAATGCGAGCTTTGATACGAAGAACTCGTCCAACTTCAATTGTGAAGAGGTATTCTTCTATCAAGCCTTCTGATTACAATCACTCTAAAACTTCTAGACCGCACCGCACTGGCAAATCGACTAGAGGATTGTAACTGGCTTGGGATCTGAAAATTAAAGCTAAAAACTCTTTGGAAGACTGAAAGCTTTAAGTAGAGAGAAGATTGAAAGTGAATGAGTGAGTAAAAATGATCGAAATCCTTCTCTATTTATAGGAGTTCCAAAGTCAGAATTCTGGCAGAATTCGGGCAGAACTCGATGAGCAAATCTCGATCAAATCCGCAACTGCAGGAGGACCAAGTTCCAAGGAATTCAAAAACAAAACGGCCACTAACCGAACTCTGGCCGAACTCTGGCCGAGTTCTGTCAGGGTTAGGTTAGGGTTTTAAAATTAGTTTTTGGGGAATTTTGAAAACCTTTTGAAAACCTTTTTGGAGTTTTTGTAAATACGAATGTTTTTCAAAACTAAGAATATTTTAAAAATATTTTGAAATTATTTTGGAATAGCCTATTTGCCAGTACGACTCGGTGTACACAGTATTTCTAGACTCAAATAAAATGAAAAATACATTGCTCAAAAAAATACAGACTCGAACAGGCAAACAGTGCTTCGGTCTTGAACTGTCTAGATAGCTGTTCTTGATCATGTCCAAGAGTCCGAGATATCTTGACTAGTTCCATATATCGAGACAGAGTTTGATCAATTACTAAAATTAGTTTGACCATATGACCAATGGGCCAACAGATAATATGTATAGGCTCAATACAGCACATTTATAACACTTTATACCATTCAAATTGCCATATTTATAACGCTCTATACTGTACATTATATATTACATTCCAAAAACTTAACATTATATATCACCATCTTTATTACATTTCTCAAAATAGAATACATATCAACATCTTCATTACATTCTCAAAATAGAATATCCAAATACATATATATATTTACAACTACCAAAATTGTCCACATCAAAACTTGGCCACATAACCTATAATCATGAAAGATCAACGACGGCCGAAACATCAGTAAAATCCTGAGAAAAAGATAAGACAACCAAATCAGTCCATATAATTGTCAGGCCTAAAAATCAAATCTAATCATGAAATATCAAGAGAAAGGAGTAAAACAAACTAGGTCATGATAGGGATCAGGTATTTGTCCCATATCTAGAGCAAGCTTGACAGAATTCAGAGGTAGGCTCAAAATGCAGTTGTACAGGTATTTCTCAATATTAGACTATATGCTGACCGGTCATCCCATCACAAAGTTCTTGAAAAGCACAAAAGAGTAGCTTGTCAAAATGACAAAAAATTAATTCTAGAAAAGAAATTACAGTCTACAATAAGAAAAGCAATATAGCAATGCCAACAGAAACCATAATGCTTTCCAGTGTCATATCCTAAGCTTAGGTTATACTAACGAATTCACAAAAAAAAAGTGTAACAAGTACCAATATGTTCACAGCTTAGGTATTCAAGAAATTTGTGTCTAAAGAACAAGCTGTTGTTTAGCCTGCAAAGGCATGTTAAGCAAGGTGAATCCAGATGAAGATGACATGGTCTTCAAGAATGTTAAAGGAAATTTGATAGCTTTGATGACAAATGACACCCCCAAAATCTTGTATTTGATAAACTAGGACAAATGCAGCCAAGCTGTGGTTTCATTATAGTTTCCTATATAAAAGGGACTGTATGCAACTGTTGTGGTAGCAATCAATATCAACTACATGAAGATGTATAGAAGCCTTAATATTTATTTACATTGATGTAACAAGTTTTCACTTTTCACCAGTTAATGCAAGACTTCTCCCAAAAAAAAAACCAAAAAAAAAAGGAAAAGAAGAAGACAATAATATATAATTAGCAACCAATGAAGCTGTAATAGTGTGTAAATGAGATAATTGGAGGTTGGACATAGTGGAGCTCAATCCTTTATAGACTAGAGAACTAGTACAAGCACAAACCATATATACCACAAAAGAGAATATAACAGTACCTATGAGGGAAATTTCTAGATTTGAAGCATAACCTATAGACTTGCAAACATAATATCCTGCAAATACCAAAAGTATCAATTAGTATCTCTGAACCTATTTGCAAATAAGCTTAGTTCTTCGAGAACTCGTACAAGTAAGCTATTTGGAACAACATAAAAGTATAGCCTATAAATAGTGGAAATAGGACTTTCAAGAAATCGTGAAGAACAAACATGTTGGCACCAGAAAGAACTGAACAAGTAATAAGCTGATAAATGTTAATTAATTCCATCATTCTCAATATAGGTCATATGTGAGTTGCAATCAGGGGATGTTTGGTTGCTTGACAGTGACCATTACTAAAAGTGGGCTTTGAATGTCCACTTGGTAAAATATTTAAAAGTGCCTTAAAGTCGAAATCTAACAGAAAGTGGACTTCAATGTATAAAGCTTTCTTCCCTTCTCCACATCCAAATTTTAAAAGAGGATATCGACTTCCAACGGTTTTCAGTCTTAAAGTGGCACATCCATGAACCACTTTCAATGTTTACCAAATGGTTTCTTGGATTTGAGCTTTCCAGAAAGTGCAACTTATTCCATGTTGGATTTGCACTTTCCACTTTTATCATCCACTTTCAATCAACCAAACGGCCTCAACAGGAAGGTTTAGATATGGGGTTCAACAGTCAAACTTCATAAACCTGTGATATGGGTGTTCATTATTCTTAAAATAAAAAGTTAAAAAACATTAAGACTGAAGTAGGGAAGCCAGAACAGAGAAATAAAACTATATCAACTACAGTTATACATTTATGAACTATGCAGTAAATAAACAAGAAGCATGAGTCTACTGAAAGTATAGGGGTAACTTTCAAATTATGAAATCAAGGTAGAGATTTTGGTAGAGATCAATCACTGAAGCAAATTCTTGGGACGAAGTGCACATCTGGTAGCATATAACAACATAGAAAATCAGATCAGTAAGAGGAATTCCAGTACTTCCCAAAGGAAAGAAGACGGCTTTTAACAAAATTTAAAGAGAGGGCTTTAAAAATATGGCCTCATGAGATAAGGGTACTACGGAGTAATTAAGACTGGGCATATGCATAATACACAGAGAGCTGAGCTAGAACTGTATCACGAGGATTTGAGCCCTAGTCTTTTCATGGAAATTACGACATAGACCATTGATATAAGAACTTTGGATATTTAAAAACACTCATCTTTACACAAGGTTGATGTAAAAGTGATATCTATTAGCTCTACACCTTGACTGTTTAGAAATTAACTAAATTCGAAGAGAGGGCTTTAAAAATATGGCCTCATGACTCATGAGATAATGGTACTATGGAAGTAATTAAGCTTGGGCATACACATAATACACGGAGAGCCGAGCTAAAACTTTATCACAAGGGTTATCTTATCATTTGGAAATTACGACATAGACCATTTGATATAAGAACCTTGGATGTTTTATAAAAAAAACCAACTTTACACCAAGGTGATATCAAAGTGATATCTACTAGATCTACAGTTTTGAATGTTTAGAAATTAACTTTCAAGTCTAATCTATGCATGTGAAGTTGTGTACACAATTGGTCCTTATTTGAATTCCAATTCCAATTTCATGTCTGTAAATCTAAATAAATCTAGTGAACTTGCTACTGAGTATTATATCTGTGGGAAATTAATATAGGGGTGACAAACCTCCAAAAAGATCTTACTTTTGACAATTGGCATTTACATTGATGATAAATACAGTGTGAAGTATTGTGATCAAAATACATTATAGTAAAACCTATGCTTAAGAAAGATATCAAATTTGTTTTAATGTCCATTCCCTCATTTCTTCTGCTAGTTCTAAAAGAAGTCTAGTGAATGTACACTTTGGAGTTTGGACATGCTACTACTTGATTGTAGCATATATCGATGCAACTAAGCCATTTTGCTCAGGAATATGTCTATGTAACCAAGCCACTTGACAATGGATATGAGAAAAGACTACCCGTTAGTTTTTTTTTGGCTATGCTGCTTTATTTTTCACTTATGAATGAATGTTATGTTCATAATTGCATCTCTTTGAACAAAGCACAGGCACCAAATTACTTAAAAAACAGATGGTTATAATCATAAGACCTTCAACATTGTCAGCTACTAGTGCATTGCACTTCATTCCACATCGTGATGGGCCTCCGCAGTCCTACAAAATAACTCCTAAACCAATAAAAATTTTACAGAACCGTCTATACTACCAAAACCACTATGTAAGGCCTCATATATTCATCGAGAACTAAGGATGTGACTATTTTCATGCAATAGATTGTGTACCAAAATCCTTCCAACGTAAAATCCTATCGATTTCACAACTACAACTATAACTATGACTTGAAAATAACGACAGTTGAGAAGAATTCCTTCCGCTCACCAGATGATTGACGATATGCGACCTCGAGGTATTCCTCCGGGATTGCAGAACCACTTGCGGCTCGATGGGACGTTGCACCTGACGATGCAGGTCGGATTTTAGACCCCGCAGTACCGGATGTAGTTTCCCGTCCCACTCAGTCAATCGGAGGAATAGGAACACCGACGGCGTTCGAACTTAGCCTTGCAACGGCTGCTCAGAGACATCGCTCGGTCGAGACGACCGCTCGCTCAGGTGGGGTAGTTTCGGTAAACTTGCCTCATCTTAGCCTTCACATAATAAATCGCATGTTTTCAACTTGCACAAGTAGACTTGATAATAAAAGAGACGAATCAACATAGATAAGAAAATAATCCCGACGGGTCGAATTGAGTTAGAATATGGAAAGGTCCAACGATCGTCTTAGAGTTGGTGCACGGCGTGCTTTGAAAATGACACTCAATCCTTCGTCCCGTGGCTTAGGAGAAGGAAAGTTGGTTGAGTAGGCGAAGTTATGAACGTAGCCTAAGTCATAGGTGTCGCCCACATAAATGCTTCATAAAGCAAGCACGGTCTCATCGCCCAAGGCGTGGCATAGCCTCAGCTCGCCCGACGGGTTAAGTTGTATTACACGGCTTGTGGCATAAGTCTAGGCACCCCAAATAGCTTGGTTGTTCAAGTCAAACGCGTGCACGGCACGTTCCTACGATGCAAGGCTTGACGCAGCCTTTGCTCGTCAAGTTGTTGTAAAGCAAGTTAGGCGAGTTACGTTAAGCTAACAGGAGTAGTAGCAGGCACGGCCCTATGAGTTCTACGGCTGGGTATAACCATATAGTCTCACGATTGTAAGGCCCGTCAAATAGAGTATGACTTGGACAGTGGTGTCACATAGAGTTTCAAGTTAGTTCAAGACACGATGGCACGGACTTAGTATTTTAAGGCACGGGCCACGGTTGATTTATTGAGTTTGGAAAGTATTTTAATAGTTGTTCTTGAGTTGAGTGAAATGATAGGGCAAGAAAGAAGAATGCTCACGACTGGATCGTTGAGATAAAAAAGAAGAATGCTCGCGACTGGGTCATCGAGGCAAGGTCTCAAATGTGAGAGGTATTGAACTTGGCCCTGAAAGAGATGGTAACACTAGAAGTAGATTGACTGTGTGAGATGTCAGTTTGAGTCGAGTCTTGCATGGTCATGGACAACTTGTCGACAAGGTAGAGTTTTCCAGCACGACAACCCGTAGACACAGGACCGATGCGGCCTAAGGAAACAAAAATGGCTCTGGGAGTCTAAAATAGCTGTGCCTGGGGCAAAGTATTCGGTAGACGCTCATTAGGGCTAGCTACCCGCTTTGACCGGTCCATCCTATACTCAGCTAAAAGGGAGTCCACAATGGCTCTGGGAGCCAGTGATCAAATCATATAGATGAGTCGGCATGGCGGCAAATTTGCGTGTATGCCTTTGGATTGAGTCGAGTATTGAGTGTAGTATATCAAGGAAGTTGAGTTGAATGTATGAGTATAGTTGGAACACAAAATATTGGTCCTAAGATTTGGTTTCAGCGTAGGCGACGTGCTTCGGCACGAGATATGGCGTCGAGTCTTGAGTTGTCGGCATATAAGTTGCATAGTTTGGATATGAGTTGTCTTGAGTTTAAGTCAAAAAATGTCGCAAGGCAAAGTTAGTCAAGTGACACTTAACCCACAAGTTTTGATTGGGTCAGTTGATGATTTAGTAGCGAAGGGCAACGAGGCGACGATAAGAGTGAGTCTCAATTGAGTTGCGAGGCACGACCTCAACAAGGACTTATAGCACGGTCACACGGGAGTGGAGCCATATCGCGTAGTTGCGTCTCTGATTTTAAGCCGTAAGGCAAGCACGACTTGATAGGTTAACGTTGGTTGAGTTGATGTTGCGTTGCAAGCACGAAATGGTCTTGAGACACAAAATAGGCCACGGCGTCTGTCCTAAAACCGATCCTAAGGAAAGAGTAGAAAGACAATCATAAAAGGGACTATGTTACACATAAAGTAAATTAAAATGTTGGTTTTGTATGGGTGGACGAGGAGCTCATTTCAGACACCCACATAGTTTTCATGTGCAGGCACAGGTAGAAGCTCATGGCACGGAGCTCGCTTGGATGCGTCGATGCACGGAGTTTTTTGGCGATTCGAAGCGTGCGGTCGCATGGAGTCAAGACTTGTACGGGACATAATGTATGGACGTCGCCTTCCGAAGCATCCGATGGCTCGAGACATATATTGAGAGATGAGAGAAAGCTTGAGTGAACTTGTAAAATGTGAGAAGAGTGAGCTTGAGAGACTTGTAATCTTGGCCTTACGTCCTATTATAATCGTTGTTTTCAATATCAATAAAGAGCTTCTTTGAATAACTTGTGTTTTGTTCTAATTTTCGCTGGTATTATTCAATGTCTCTGCATGGGACTTCTGTGCGATGACCCCGTCGCAGCCGATGAAATCGGCCGTTATGGAACCGCCTTACATGAGCGCAATCTAGGCTCGTGAGGCATCATGCCTTAGCGAGGACGATCGCTCCTACGGGAACGGGGCGTGACATAATGGTATCAGAGCACGGCTTTACGTCCTTGGACTATCGATTGAATTCTTTAACTTCATTGTTTCCGCGAACTCTGAATATTACTTTCGCATATTGATATCGTTGGTGCGCTCTTTCTCAATTGTCCCACAGGATGTCCATATAATAAGTCTATCTATTTTGCAAAACGTAAGAGAACAGTTTTTGAAAAAAAACAAAAAGATGGTTTACGTAAGCACGGTTGGCTAAGTCGGGCTAGGCATATACACCAAGGATTGTGTCGACCTTAGCAAAGTCGAGTGCGGGATTCGTATTGTTTCGAGGTAGAATGAGTTGAACTCGATTGAGTAAAGTGAGATGACTATCGATAGGGGTGCTATCGAGCGACGATATCGTCGGTGCGATATAGATGAGCGTGCTTGGAAATTAAGGAATAGTTCGAACGGAAAACTTGATGAAGTCGATTTTGATTCGAGTGATAGTTTTGAGGATTTGTCGAATGACTTCATCCCTTAGTGGTGTATGCGATAGCCTCAGGAATGTCGATCGATCGACTGAGGATACGGGATGTCGATGAGTCTATCAGCAAGCGTCGCGTTATGCAAAGCCTTAGATCGAGTTCAATTGATTGAGTCATTGTCTTGAAGTTTGATAAGTGGGTTCGAACAAATTAGAAATGACGCACACAGAATGTGCACGGGATCGAGGATTGTGCGAGTATGAACTACAAAATGATTGAGTAGGTGAAAACAAATCGAGAAAAAGTTAGGGTGTACGAATGGGTGACTTGATCGAAGAAATTGATACGGATCGTATAGAGAAAGTTAGCACGATGGGAAGATAGCGTGCATGAAAAGTAGAATTTTGAAGTTACGTAATGACTCTAAGGATTGGATTGAATGTTGCTCGATGTTTTGAGTTAGCAAAGAATTGATGCGAATTGAGGAAATACGTTGGTCGATGACTTAAGATGGATGGATGAACGATACGTGAATTCGGGTTTGAGGAAAGGAAATTGATGTTGTGAATGATTCGAGGGATAATGATCAAACTTAAATTTGAATGTCGAGGAGATTATCCAGTCGGACGATAGCATCGTTCGTACGACTCGAAATTTGGTTACAAAGGAAGATCGTCAGGTTACGCATATCGTTGATGGTATTGAGGCGTATCAAAGATATAACTCGGAGGTACTCTGACTCGGTAAATGACGATCGTGCAAGTGTTATTGTTCGGTTGGATGCTATACTTAGGATTTTGATTTGAGATGAATGTTGGATGAAAATGATCGTGTCTTGATGGTTATATACATTTTATTAATATATATATATATATATATATATATATATATATATATATATATATATATAGTTTTCTATTGACCGTAGTATATATTTATATATATATAACTCTTGTAGACATATTCTAACCTATCTTCTCAGATTTGTGACTCAAAACCAGCAGCCCTTCGACATCATTCACACACTCAAAACCATTCTTCTTTTCATAAATTATATATATATATATATGTGTGTGTGTGTGTGTGTGTGTGTGTGTGTGTGTGTGTGTGTGTGTGTGTGTTTGTGTGTGTATCTATATCTATATTACTTGTGATGAATATATATGTAGGTAATGTGATATTTGCTTGTGATATGACTATAGGAAGTGTTGGGACAGATTAGGATCGTCGTAAGGAGCCTAGTTTGGTCGAATTGGCCGACAAGTTGACCAAGTTGACAAAAATCAACTTTGGGTCAAACTTGATCCAAATCGACTCAAACGAACTCCGAATGACTTGAAAACTTGTGTATGACCTAAAAATTAGTAAACGGACTAGTTAACCTTCAGTTGAACAGGTTTGACCAGAGTTGAGCAGGTTTGACCGGAGCTGATCAAGGGTTGACTTTGACCTAGAAGGACCTAGAATCATGTAGAATTGCATTGCAGGCATTCTTTATGATATTTTAGACCTTGTTGTGACTTGTGGTTATTTTAAATAGGTTTACATCACTTCAGTTCAGTTACACATCCTCATCAGCAGCTCAGATTGTCAGGCGAGTACATTTTCTGACCATTTTATTCTTGCTTGGACGTATTTACTTGTTATAGACTAGTTTACTTGTTACTGTCACGATATATCACGGATTACTACTATATGGATCTCTTCATGTGATGTTATCCCCTCGGATATATCGGGTATATTATACTCATGTACTTTATCATGTGAATCGTCTACTCATTGTATTCGTACTTATTCTTGTATACTCATGTGACATTCATGTACACTCATGATCATGTGAGCCTTCATGTATAATCCAGTGTGCATGTGGACTAGCTATCCATGTGACGCACTACTTTCATGTGCAATAACATAACCTGGACAGATCCTTGTGTACTGATTGGGACAGAGAGAGTATTTATTTGGTTATGTGATCTACACCCTTTTTATGTGCAACTCCAAACTAGTTTTAAGTCATGTATAACCTAAGCCAGTTTACATAACCAAATTGTGCTCTATATCACGTAGTTAGTTCAGTTCTCTTATTATATCATGTATATCTATTTTTATATATCATGCTCTCATTTATAGTCTTATTTCCCTATCAGCGGTTCATGTATATTATTCTATAGCTTGTTTCATATTTTTTTCATGTTATGAACTGTGTGAGAGATATGTATTCGTTTCTGTACTGACTGGACATGTTGAAATATTGCAGATGATAAGGATTGATGCGGCACTTACTATGGAGCAGGCTTAGTTGACACAAGTGACCTGGACCCTCAGCAGGATCCAGTAGTCGCTGAGGACTTGCCATGAGTTAGAGTAGACTGACATTATTATCTAGTTATGAGACTTTGTGATTGTATTGAGATTTATTATGGTATGGTTTATACCAGGATTTATATTCATATTATGACTCTCTGTTGTGATTATCTTTCTTCTATTCCATCTTAGTTATTGTGATTGAGTTGTACTATATATATATATCATTCTCCAATTGGAGCATTTTCTAGATTGTGTTAGATGTTGGACCTAGGATAGCGTTCTACCGCCGATACTGCGGTGTAGGCTGGACGTACCCACGTCTCGTGCCCTTACACTGGGTGTAGGTCGTGACACCTTTAGACCAATCTCGTGTCAATGATGTGAACTTATCGACTCATGCTTGCCTTTCGGCCCATATTTGGAACGCAGCAACTTGGTCGTACCATAAACTCTATTCGTACATCAATATAAATGAGGCAGTGCTTCCCACTTAGTCTTGCCTAAACTTGTGCCGTGACAGCATGGCCATGCCACAACATATCGTTGTCGTGCCTCGCAATTCAACATGACTTAACTAAACTCGCCTTACGGCCCTTCTTGACTTATCTTGAAATAACTCAAATCCGACTTATTCAACTATGTGTCAACGACTTAATACTCGACGCCACGACTCGTGCCAAAGCACAGGTCTTTGCTAATGCCAAATCTTAGGCTTCATACTAGTGTTGTGACCATCCTTACCTTTCTTTGACTCAGTTTGTGACGTTTTACACTTCCTTTGATTTGACCAATACCGTGCATGCGGATAGCCGCTCAGCACGCCAACTTATCTATATGAAAGGTCACTGGCATTAACTAGCCATCGTGGACATTGCTAAGAATAGGATGGATTGGTCAATACAGGTAGCTAGCCCCAATGACAGCCCACCGAATCCCTGGTTGCCTATCCAGCATGAGCTATACCGTATTTCCTCCATGGCCGAATCGGTCTCTTGGGCCCAGGTTACCGTCCGAAGAAACATCATCCTTGTCGACAAGTTATCCATGACCATGCACCTACGAGACTTCATCTATACTCATGTAAATGCATGGCCTAATTTGTTCTACGGTTCAAACCCTTTGCATTTCATGCATTGAAACCATACTTGAGCAAAACGTGCTCGGAACCATGAGACTCCCAAACGAGGGACCGTCTCAGCGAAAAACCATCGCTTGAACTTTCCATTCTTTGAAATCCAGGGAATGGCTATTGCATAGCCTTCTCGCTTAACTTGAACAAAATATGTTCTTTAGGTGCCATACACCGTGGCTAACTTTTTATTGAACCAACCGTGGCTCGTACCTTGAACCAACTTGCATTCTATATGATGCTACCGCTCAAGTCATATCTATATGATGAGTCTTAAGATCGTGGGACTATGTGGCTATGACAACCGCAGAAATCATAGGACAGTGCTAGAATGACTTAGTTAGCCCAACATAACTTGTTGCATAACTCAATCGTGCAACAACTTAACGAGCAAAGGCAGCGTCAAGCCTTGAATCATGGGAACGTACCGTGCACGTGTTTGACTTTGAACAACCAAGTTCTTTGGATGTCTAGACTTATACCACAAGCCGTGCGATGCAACTTAACCCATGGGGAGAGCAAAGGCTATGCCAAGCCTTAGACGCTGGAACAGTGCATGCTTTATCAAGCATTTATGCGGACGATGCATATGACTTAGGTTAATTCATAGCTTTATGGCGAAGACCAACTTTTCTTCTTCCAAGCTATGGGATAAAGGATCGAGTGTCATTTTGAAAGCGATCGTGCAACATTTCTAAGCCGTCCGTAGGACATTTTCCTATGTTCTAACTCAGTTTGACCCAAGATGGAATTATTTTCTTAGCTATGTAGATTTGTCTCTCTTTTATTATCAAACCTACTCATGTATTTGAAAACTTACGTTTTATTAGTGCGAAGGCCAAGCTGAGGCAAGTTTACCGAAGCCACCCACCTGAGCGAGGAGTCGCCTCGATCGAGCGGGTCTTCGAGCAGTCGTTGCATGGTTCAGTCCGAACACCGTTGGTGTTTCAATTCTTCCGATTGAGCTGA
>JANAVB010032419.1:10191166-10243666 GCA_029216955.1 Iris pallida
GTTGCCATATTGTTCTAATACACTATTTTATAAAACATTAGATATCATATCTGTTTTAATGGCTAGTAAAACATTTGTTTAGAACTAGCTAAGCCCAAAAAAATCGATAGATATTACCTTAAGGGGTGACACGGATAAATGAGTTTTTTTAGCTTACTACCCTGGAACTTATATCAATAATTGATATAATCACACATCTGTTACATGATTCTGATGACACTAGGTCTAACTAAGGAATACCCAAATTCTCTAGCTCAAAAAACCTAGAACCCCTAAATAAATAAAATACCACTATTTTCTCAAATTTCTAAGTACTTTATCTAAGTCACTATATGACATATTCCTTGGATATAAAATCACAAAACACTGACATGTAGTGGAAAGAGAATGAGGGTTCATCTGAGGAATAACTTAGATACTCACAAGATGATAGGTTCGTATAATAAACTATTATAATAAGGAGTATTATGGACTCTAAAATAATAATTTTATACATGTTCTACAAAAAATAATGTCTGTCATTTTATGATAATCAATATGTTATAGAACTGCTAAGCATCAATTTATAACTTTTATGATGAACAGGTACTTGCAGCTGCGCCTTAAGTAATAAACAACCTATTAGGCAAATATATAATTCTTGACCAAATAAAGTCAGAAAAGAATCTTGCAGAACTCTTAACAAAGATTCTGTCTAAGATATTAATCTAAAATCATCGAGGGGTGGGGTTAAGCCCATAAGTACGTTACCAACAGTGGCAACCCAACCGAGTCTGACTGGATATCCCAAGAAGTCGGTTCAATTGGTAGAAGTAAAGTGGAGTTAGGTGACTAATATGGAACACTGACCCTGAGATTAAATTCTCATAAATTATGCCCTAGTGGTTGTACAAAGTTTTACAAAGATACTCCATCCCCATGATGATAGTATTCCAGTATGATTTGGTTAGGATAGTTTTAAAACTCTTAATAGGTCCAAGCATAGTTTTGCAGGGTTGACACCAATCACCAACCCTTTGAGGACTTACCTATATGAGAGGTCGTGAAGGTCACGACTATGGGACAGAGCGATTCCAGACAAGTCTCATGAACAAGAAAAAAAGTGCGCATGACCAATCAAAAGTGCCACCCGATAGACCCAAGAACCTCTAGCGTATTCTGTCTGTTATTATCTGAACATTATCCAAGAAGTCTAATTTAATGCATAGTCCATCAAATACTTCTTCAGATAAAGATGGTAGTCACTAAGTGAGATTCAAGGATATAGTACATCTCACTTATTTCATAGTATTTATTTGCCATAAATTCTTCGATTTTTTTCATTTATATTGTTATTTCTGTTCTCTAAACTTGGTTTTTAAGGGGATTGTTGTATTCTTAGTTGAAAAAAAACCAACTATAATGACCTTTTTTAGCATTGGAGGCTTATAACTGTTGGTCTTTTATCAATACCTAGTAGTGCCTTAAACAGCCAATTAATCTTATTTATTTCCATTGAATACATTAAATATGTTGGGATGGGACATGGCTATATATTTGGTTCCTTTGTCTACAGTTTTTGGTAAAGAAAACATGTCTTTCCTCCTACCTATATCTTTCTTCCTCCTATACTTTAGAATATTATCCTTTTTCTATTATTTTTCCTTATACATTTTGGGCAATGCTAAGTTCGAGTCACTCTTCTAAAATTGTGTGTAGTGAGAGGAAGCATGTATCAAAGGGGTTTTACCTATATAAGGATTCAAGATAAATTCTGCACATAGACCTAGAATATTCTCTTAGTACAGTAGTGCATCGTACATGACTTTTCCAAAGACTGATATTTCTAATCTTATTATTTTATATGTTGTGAGGTAATTCATCCAACATTTACGACTGGATTGTGCATCCTTTAAAAGGGCTTCTCTATGCCCTAGGACTTATAGGCTTGGACAAATTTAAAAGTCTTTTATAGAAGAGAGTTCTTGGAAGTCATTAAAAAGAGTCCTCATGAGAAAGAAGGAGAGAGATAGTCAGCAATATCGTGAAGAGTAGGTTGCAGGTAATACACAATCGAGATTTGCTTGTCAGATGAGGTAATATACAATATTTTATCAGAGACTTCGGTGGCAGGTTTATATTTGAAGCTAGAGAGCTTGTATATGACAAAATTATTGTCTAACAAGTTATATCTTAAATAACAACTCTTCATTATAAGCATGAAGGAACCCAAATTCTTATACATTTGAATATCTTCAACAAGATTGTTAGTGATCTTCTGCATTTTGAACTAAAGATAGAGTTGGAAGACAATGCGATTTTACTCCTTTTTTTTTTGCTTTCAGGATCCCATGACCATTTGGTGACAATAATCCTTTATGTAAAAGAGACTTTGTAGATGGAAAGATGATAACAACTCTTCTTAATAGTAAGTTTATGAAGAGGCCAGATCCAATTAAAGAGTCATCAAGGTTGGTTGTTATTGAAAAAAATGAAGGTTGAAGAACATGATGGAGTCAAGAGTAGCTAAGGAAAGTCCAAATCATGCAGCCAAGAAAGTAGTAATTGTTTATTTTTCGAACAATCAGTGCACATGAAGAAACAATGTCTGAAGTATAAAAAGTGGTTGGAGAATAAGGGTAAAGGTAGCGATACAAATAGTCATGGTCAAGCAAGTATTGTACAGAAAGTTGAGGAGTTATTGAGTGATGTATTTATGGTGCATATCGGAGATGATAATTCTCAGAAGCTTGGAGTCCTGACTCGAGGTATTGTACCATATGTACCCAAACAAGGAGTCATTTTCACCATCTATAAGGAGTTCAATGGTGGTGTTCTCATGGGAGCAATACGCCGTGCAAGATTGGCATAGGGAACATTAGTTTAGTATGTTTGATAGAGTGTTGTGGACACTTGTTAACATGAAACACGTTACACAACTAAAGTAGAACCTCACTTTTTTGGCATGTTGGATGCGACCAAGTTAGTTGGCAAAGCAATTTGCTTAAAAAATCAACAAAGGATGATCGGTGGCTATGAAGGGAGATAGATTATCATCAAAATTGTATAAGTTGGGCAGAAGTAGGATCACTGGTGGTATGGACATCATTACAGGGAAAGAGGTAGAGGAAGGAACTTGAAAGTCATACAATTCTGGATAAAAATCGTGTTAGAGATAATTTTTCGATTTTGAACAAAGGTCGTGTCAGATACAGTTTCGCAGTTCTGGTACAAATACCATTTTAGAGGCAGTTTTGCGGTTATGGGACAAAGATCATGTCACATACGCTTTTACGGTTATGGGTAAAGACCATGTCGATGGACGTATTCAGTTCTGGACAAGATTGTATCGATGGTTCCTTTTGCGGTTCTAGTTAAAGAATGTGTCGATGGGGGAAAGAACCAAAGTGGAAGCTAAAGTTAAAGGTGAATGGAGTACTGACAACAATCATAAGGTGGCTAGTTGAACAACGAGTCAAGGTGGAGATTGTTGTATAAGGCTCGTGTTTAACTATGTAGTGGCACGAGCGTCATCCGATGATTGGAGAACTCCGTAAGGAGTCGAAGCATCGATATGTGTTAGATTATATTTGTAATGTAAATATGGCCCATAAGCCCAAATGTAGACACTATATATATTGTAACAAATCCTAGCAATGAGAACAAAGCATTATTATTTCCTACATGGTATCAGAGCCACCCGAAAAACCCTAGCCGCCATCTCCCGAAAAACCTTAGCCGCCGCCATCTTCCTTACCGCGCCCGACCGTGCCTAACCGCGTCGCCCACCGCGCGAATGATCGCGCGACTGCACCGGTGCCCGACTGCACCGGCCCGGCGCCCGACTGCACCGGTCCGGCGCCCGACTGCAACGGCTCCGACTACCCAACAGTCGGCTCATCCCTCCGGCTCATCCGTCCGATCCACCGGCCCGGCGCCCGACTGCACCGGCGCCCGACTCCACCGACCCGGCGCCCGACTGCATCCGGCACGGAAGACTCCACCGACGCCCGACTGTACCGGCGTCCGACTGCCCAACAGTCGGCGCCGACTGTTTAGCCCTTACCCGCGGAAGACTCCACCGGCCCGGCGCCCGACTGTACCGGTGCCCGAATGCACCGGCGCCCGACTCTACCAGGCCCGGCTCCGACTGCCCAGCCCTTACCCACGGAACCCAACCCTGTCTAGCAGCAGCTGCTTCGTTGAAGTTGTACTTATTTTGTACACCCGACATCCGCATCGCTCGCTCCTATGCGCCAGATCCGGCGCCCCTGATCGCGGCAGGTTCATCGTGAACCCTGTCCTGCAACGGCCGATTTGTCGGAGTTGTACTTATTTTGAACACTTGACATCCGCGTTGGTCGCCCCTATGCGCCTGATCCGGCACCCCTGATCGTGGCAGGTTCGCCATGAACCCTGTCCAGCAGCGGTCGATTCGCCGCTGACCCCGTCCATCAGCGGCAGATTCATCAGAGTTGTACTTTATTTTGTACACCTGACATCCGCGATGGCAGATGATACTGCATCCAGCTATTCCATCGCTACTGGCGGTGGCGGTGCACACAACCCAAATTTCCTAATCCGAAGGATCCATATTTTCTGAGTTCTTCAACCAGGAAATATCATTACTCCTATTGTTTTCCGTGGACCGAACTATGCTGAGTGGTCTCGGTCGATACGTCTCTCCCTGATCTCTAGACAAAAGATCACTTTTCTGGAAGGTACTGAAGTCAAACCTGTTAATGATGCTAGTAAATTGCTTGATTGGAGATGTGTGTAAGCGCTATTGGTTCAATGGGTTCTTAATACCATTGATCCGTCTCTGAAGAAATTTTTGTCGTACTTTGAGAAGGTTTATCCATTGTGGAACTTGTTGAAGAAAAGATTTGTTGTTAGCAATGGCACTCGGAAGCAACAAATTAAGGTGCCTTTGGCTGAGTATAAACAAACGACTTCGATGTCTGTGGAAACCTACTTTAGAAATTTGCAGTCTTTATGGGATGAACAAGCTGGTTATTTCCTATTGCCTTCTTGTTCCTGTGGTGAACTTGCTGCAAAGCTACAGGCTATGAGGGATGAAGACCACTTTCAGAACTTTATGTATGGGTTGAATGCTGAGTTATATGGTCATACCCGATCTAATCTTCTGGCTCAAGATCCTCAGCCAAGTTTAGATCGGGCATACCAGGCAATCTGTGAGGAGGAGGATATGCGAAAATCTCAGGTCCAATCCACTGCTGAGGAGGTGTTGGCACTAACTATCAAGACTTCACCTCGTCTTTCTACTACTTCTAATAGACGAACCTCCGATTCCAGGGATAAATCAGGTATGATCTGTACTCATTATAAGAAAACAGGTCATGATGTTGCAACTTGCTTTGCCAAGATTGGCTATCCAGAGTGGTGGGAGACTTGTCTTCGGTGTGAGGGCGGACGTGGTGCTGGCGGTGGCAGAGGCCCGGCACCACAGTAGAGACGTGATGGAGGATGTGGTACTGGTGGCACAGGAGTTGTTCATTATGTCACTGCTGCTGGTCATGGTGTCCCCGCTGGTCTTGTTGGAAGTTCGGCGGATATGATGCATGGAGGATATTCTTCACCACTTTCAGGTAAACAATGGCAAAAACTGATGAGCTTGCTGGGTAACGACAATCCTTACAACCCTGGTTCTTCAAACTCTGATCGTCTGATGGGTAAGAATTCTTCTGTCACTTGGATATTTGATACTGGGGCTACTCTTCATGCGACAGGCTCTCGTGACTGTTTAGTTGATTGCTTTGAGGGCCCTGTCTGTCATGTGATATTGCCTGATAGGAGCACAATTGAGTCTGTTCTGAGAGGCAAAGTATTTTTGACTGCTTCGTTGGTGTTGACGGATGTTCTTTATGTTCCGACATTGACTTGCAATTTGATCTCTGTCTCACAATTGATTGGTGCCAGAAATTGTGATATGCTATTTACTCCTGATTTGTGTTTTGTTCATGACCGAAGTACGAGGATGGTGATTGGAGCAGGTGAACAAAGGGGTGGACTTTACTTCTTGGGGGAGATTCCAGCTTCTTTGGCTTCGGTGATCCTGGCATACAAAGAGAGTGATTTCGCGGTTTGGCATAGTAGACTGGGGCATCCTTCGGATAAAGTAATGCAGACTTTACCTTTTCTCTCTGGTAGTAGTGTGTTTTCTCACAAGGCTTGTGATATTTGTCATCAAGCTAAACAG
Organism: Iris pallida; assembly: GCA_029216955.1. NCBI lineage: Eukaryota > Viridiplantae > Streptophyta > Magnoliopsida > Asparagales > Iridaceae > Iris > Iris pallida. Next base: position 10,197,366 of record JANAVB010032419.1, read on the forward strand.
ACTCGTGATGCCTTTTCTGATAGTAGTAGTCGTGCTTTGAGATGCTTTGAACTTATACACTGTGATCTGTGGGGACCATATCGTGTTCCGTCATCTAATGGGGCACAATATTTTTTGACTTAGGTGGATAATTTTTCTAGAGCTGTTTGGGTTATTTTATTGACGAATAAGTGTGCTGTTTATTCTATGTTTCTTAAATTCATTGCTATGGTGAAGCGTCAGTTTGGGGCTGATATACGTCGTGTGCAGAGTAACAATGGCACTGAATTTAATTGTTTATGAGATTATTTTTCATCTCAAGGTATATTGTTCCAAACATCCTGTGTTGGGACACCTCAACAGAATGGAAGGGTGGAAAGAAAATATCGACATATTTTAAATATAGCCAGGGCATTGAGATTTCATGGTTCTCTTTTCGTAGATTTTTGGGGAAAATGTGTTCTGGGTGCATGTTATTTGATAAATAGAACCCCTTCTAGTATCTTGCATTTTAAGTCTCCTTATGAAGTTTTATATGGTTCAGCTCCTTCGTATGATCATCTACGTATTTTTGGTTGTCTGTGCTATGCGTATGATTTGAAATTTCGACATGATAAATTTGCTAGCAGGAGCAGAAAATGTATCTTTGTTGGGTATCCACTTGATAAAAAGGGATGGAAATTGTATGATTTGGAGACTGATGAATTTTTTGTGTCCCGTGATGTCACTTTTTATGAAAAAGAATTTTCTGGGTGTGGCTCTGCTAGCGAGATGTCTTCTGCGATACGCCATACATCTGTTGAGGTGCCGGGAGACGATATAGAGACTTTTGGGATGGTGCCGGCTACGGTTGCTGAGGCCGGAGTAGTTGCTGGTGGCTCGGCACCGAGTGACGAGGAAGCACAGGTAGATACAGAAGTATTGACAGGAGAGTCCTCTGGGGTGATGCGGATACTACTGATGATACAGGGGATACAGTGTTGCCAGAGGTGCCCGACGAGGTAGTATTGGGAAGAGGAATGAGAAAGAAATCACAGCCAGTACGATTACAGGATTTTGTGACGAATGCTGTTCGAAGTTGTGAGACTCGTCTCACTGTATCGGTATTTATATACGGATACGTATTTTGTAGTGTATTTCGTATTTTCTTGATTTTCGTAATGCTTTAAAATTTTCCTAACTTATAGATTTTCTTCTTGGCCGGCATACCGCCAGTATACCGGAGTATACCGACGGCATACCGTCCAGACAGATTTTTCACATTTTAGATATTTTCGATTTCAGATATTTTCATGAATAGTGTTTTCGATATTTTCGTGAATAGTATTTTGGATATTTTGATGAATAGTGTTTAGATATTTTTATGAATAGTGTAGATGTACCCTATTACCCAATGGATAATTGGTTTTGTTTGAATGACTAGGATTGACTTAGATATTCACATGGATCACCATCCGACGGCTAAGATTAATTTCTCCTTCTATATATACCATTTCACTTTCTCTCTCCTCTCTCTTTTCATTCTCTTCACTCTCTTTTCATTCTTTTTCCCTTCTCTCCTCCTTGGAGCTTGCCAAGAGCTTGGCTTTGAGGCCTTGGGTGTGGTGTCTAACCCTCCTAGGAGGAGGAGTAGAAGATTAGGCTTGGAGCTTAACCTAGGCAAGTACATCTTGCCAAATCTTGAACAAAAAAATATTTTTGTTGTCATTTTATTTCCCTTGGTAGTAAATGCTTAGAATTGCCTTAAACTCATTTTGTTAAATATGTTTTCCTTATGATTCTCGTCTATATGCATGTTTCTAAAATTTATTTAAGCAAGGTTTTGATTTTCTGTTCAAACCCAATATGGACTTAGTAGAAAACTTGGTATCAAGAGTGATACTAGTGTTACCATCATGGATCTTAGTCATATATACATATATGAGGCTCTCACATAGTTTGTATATCATAGATTTTGAGTTTGGTGGCAATCGGAACCCGTTTCGGTGTCCCGAGAACCTCTGTTTGGGAGTATTTTGAGGTATTGATCTATCAAATGTTTTGATTTATGAAAACTAATACTTCCATGTTGTAGGAAATTCAATTCTAATCAATTTTGACTTTTGAAAATCCGAATTTCGATTTAAAACGACATTTTTATGGCCGAAACAAGTTTTGGCAAAATTCTGAATTTTGTTGTTGTTTGAAAAATTGGTATACCGTCGGTATACCGCAGTATACCGCCGGTATGCCATTTTTTGCACCAGAAACCTTCTGTCTTTAGGCCGGTATACCGCCGATATGCCGCAGTATACCGCCGGTATGCCGCAGTATACCGCCGGTATGCCGTTTTATGCTGTTTTAGTCTGTTTTTGCCCGTTTCTGTCCGTTTTTGTCCGTTTTTGATATTTTCTTCGATTGTAATGATTTTTTAACATGATTAGATGATCTTGTATAGTTAGAGAATGCTTGTACACCCTATATACACTTGACACTAGCACATGTTCAATTATTTTCTATGAAATGTACTTAGTTTTAATTATTCTTTCCCACGTGCTATGATATGTCTTTTTGATAGATCCTTTCTTACAAGCTATATTAATTGTTGCCATGCCTTCTTTGCTTACATGATAGTGGCCCGTCGTGGCGTACTTTTCTTACATGTCTCCTTTGCTTACTAGATAGTGACCCGTCGTGGTGCACTCTCGTACATGTCTTTCTTTGCTTACATGATAGTGGCCTGTCATGGCGCACTCCCTATAGTGGCTCGTCGTAGCGCACTCCCAGCTTCCAGTTTATTATGTTTTTTTGTTGTGGCTTGTTATGGTGCACATTTTCGCTTTTGTCCAGTCTTGTATGTCTCATGTCTAGGATGGATTCTACGGAATGCCACACCCAGAATCCAAGAAAATGGTAAGGATTATATAACTAGATTGATCATTAGAACATGGGTGGGGAGGATTTCCAGTTACCTGTTGCCTTTGGTCTAGGTCGTTATAACATTTAATTAAGGGTTTGGAGCTATCCGTCGAGATGAGCACTCTCCCAGCTTCACCGTCGTGTGGGAGCACAAGGATACACATGTAATCACTTCCCGGCATGACCAATAGGTGGCAGCAGGCAGGTAACCGGACTTGGAATTCTCAGACTTGCATTTGTTAGTAATTAGGATTGTGATAACCCTAGTTAGCTAATGTATAAAGCCGTACTCATTGCTTGGCCGTGACTATTGTATGGAGTCCAGTCTAGTCTAGTTTGTCTAGGCAGTGTCCGGATTTGTTTATTTTCAGTACATCCTTGTTTATGCTTTACTTTTGCCGGTAAATGATTAGATACTAAAGTTCTGTTCAGGAGAAGGGTTACAACCCCGGTCCTTGTTTGGTTTACGGGTTGTAACTTGGGTTCCAAAATACTTCCTAAGTCATCTAATCATTTGTCATTCTATATAGACTTAACATGCTCACATGCTCCAGTTACATGACATGCTCACATGCTCCAGTTACATGACATGCTCACATGCTCCAGTTACATGACATGCTCACATGCTCCAGTTACACAACATGCTCACATGTTCTAGTTACTTAACATGCTCACATGTCTAGTTTATGTTTCATGTTCACATGCTTCCTTTTTCTTACATGTACACAGTTTACATTACGTCACATGTCCTTTACTTTATGCTACATGTTGCTTTACTTATTGTCTTTTCTATTTTCGGGATAAGTGCATTGGTAGCGCACGAGTCTCGATTTGCTTTTATTTATTTCTGTCTCTATCCGTTGCTATGATTTGCATGCTGGTTTTAGTTCATAGTTTGGCTTCCTTTGTGGTACTTGCTATTGGGGGTCTGACCCCACTGGTTTTGTTTGGCCAGATCTGATAGAGAAGCCCGGAGGATCTTCCATACCTTCCACTCGTTGGTGATTACCCAGAGCACCAGAGTACCTTAGTGGGTTTTCTATTTCATTCTCCCACTAGTTATGTACATTATTCTTTTGTGGCGTTTAGCCTCCGAGCACATGTTTAGCTCGTGTTTTGGACTTGACATTTAGTCTACGGGCCAGAACATGATTTGCGTATTCTAGACTATAGCTAGAGCTTATCATGTATGACTATTACTCTTGCTAGTCTTCACTCTGTATTACTAGCTTCATGATCATTGATATATGATAGTTTGGGACGCTTTACTATTTTATATTCCAGTTGATCTTACTTCTTGTACTTTACATATTTGCTTGTGATTGAGATACCTAGGATTGCTTGACCTAGGATCGACTGTTGGCTTGTAGTAGTAACACCCATCTATACAGCTTATACGTTATTTCGGAGTACTGGAGTACTTTGGTATACGTAGCTGGCCTGGTCCGTCCCTACTTGCCAGTATTCTGGTTCTGGGGCGTGACATAGGTTTTTGTGGTGGCCCACGCAGGTCTGATTTATCAAATATGTGGGGGTTACTGATGTTTAGATATCTCAGTCACAATTCTCCTTTATTGATATCCTTCGTGTTATTCTATATCTCTGATCCTTTGACTTGATATCTGCCTTGATCGTTGATCTTTCCTGTTCTCTCGATTTAATCCTTATGTCCTTTAACTTTCAAGGGCACGGTTCTTAATCCTTCCGATCATCTTGTTTGGGTTTTGCCGATGGTAGTCAGCAATCTTCTGTTAGGCCAGTTATGGAGGATCAGTCTCAGCATTCAGGGGCAGAGTTCAGAGTTGACCCGAGGGCAGAGGTGTCTGTTCAGCCCGATCAGCCAGCAGGGTCAGTCCTGTCAGAGTCCAGCTTCACCGGCTACCCCGGTAGTCCAGCAGTATATGGCTCAGGTACCATTTCAGCAGCAGCCGGTTAGAGCAGCAGTTTCGAGGCATGGGCAGGTAGAGTTTAGTATGTCAGAACAGGTTTTGGCCGAGGATGGTCATGTGGTAGGTATTGTCCTATTCTGCTTCCACTCTTATTTATCTCTTGGGTTACGCATATTTTGCGAGTTTCTCGTCCCACTCTTCTGTCTTCATAGTCGAGGCATGTGATAACTTCATTAGGTATCGACTACAAAGATACGTCCTGGGTAGAGTCATGTCTTGGATTAAGTCATTGGTACCGGCTTATTTTGAGAATTGACTTTTATCTAAGTTGTGGAGTCAGCGTAGGCCTGCTCCTACTCAACTGACTCAGGAGACATATTTATTCATATGCCTCCATCCCTTCTCGATTGTGGTTGTGTTATTGCTTACGCATTTACTTATATTACTGTTGTCTTTATCTTACCAACATGCCATGCTTTGTTTTGATTGATATGATTTTCCAGCCCTTTGGTATGGTTTTCATGCTTGACTAGATTTAGGAAATTCCGAGAACGGAATTTATTTTTAAGTTGTGGAGAGTTGTGAGACTCGTCTCACAGTATCGGTATTTATATACGGATACGTATTTTGTAGTGTATTTCGTATTTTCTTGATTTTCGTAATGCTTTAAAATTTTCCTAACTTATAGATTTTCTTCTTGGCCGGCATACCGCCAGTATACCGGAGTATACCGACGGCATACCGTCCAGACATATTTTCCACATTTTAGATATTTTCGATTTCAGATATTTTCATGAATAGTGTTTTCGATATTTTCGTGAATAGTATTTTGGATATTTTGATGAATATGTTTAGATATTTTCATGAATAGTGTAGATGCACCCTATTACCCAATGGATAATTGGTTTTGTTTGAATGGCTAGGATTGACTTAGATATTCACATGGATCACCATCCGACGGCCAAGATTTATTTCCCCTTCTATATATACCATTTCACTTTCTCTCTCCTCTCTCTTTTCATTCTCTTCACTCTCTCTTCATTCTTCTTCCCTTCTCTTCTCCTTGGAGCTTGCCAAGAGCTTGGCCTTGGGTGTGGTGTCTAACCCCCCTAGGAGGAGGAGTAGAAGATTAGGCTTGGAGCTTAACCTAGGCAAGTACATCTTGCCAAATCTTGAACAAAAAAATATTTTTGTTGTCATTTTATTTCCCTTGGTAGTAAATGCTTAGAATTTCCTTAAACTCATTTTGTTAAATATGTTTTCCTTATGATTCTCGTCTATATGCATGTTTCTAAAATTTGTTTAAGCAAGGTTTTGATTTTCTGTTAAAACCCAATATGGACTTAGTAGAAAACTTGGTATCAAGAGTGATACTAGTGTTACCATCATGGATCTTAGTCATATATACATATATGAGGCCCTCACATAGTTTGTATATCATAGATTTTGAGTTTGGTGGCAATCGGAACCCGTTTCGGTGTCCCGAGAACCTCTGTTTGGGAGTATTTTGAGGTATTGATCTATCAAATGTTTTGATTTGTGAAAACTAATACTTCCATGTTGTAGGAAATTCAATTCTATTCAATTTTGACTTTTGAAAATCCGAATTTCGATTTAAAATGAAGTTTTTATGGCCGAAACAAGTTTTGGCAAAATTCTGAATTTTGTTGCTGTTTGAAAAATCGGTATACCGCCGGTATACCGCAGTATACCGCCGGTATGCCATTTTTTACACCCGAAACCTTCTGTATTTAGGCCGGTATACCGCCGGTATGCCGCAGTATACTGTCGGTATGCCGTTTTATGCTATTTTAGTCTGTTTTTGCCCGTTTCTGCCCGTTTTTGTCCGTTTTTGATATTTTCTTCGATTGTAATGATTTCTTAACATGATTAGATGATCTTGTATAGTTAGAGAATGCTTGTACACCCTATATACACTTGACACTAGCACATGTTCAATTATTTTCAATGAAATGTACTTAGTTTTAATTATTCTTCCCCACATGCTATGATATGTCTTTTTGATAGATCCTTTCTTACAAGCTATATTAATTGTTGTCATGCCTTCTTTGCTTACATGATAGTGGCCCGTCGTGGCGTACTTTTCTTACATGTCTCCTTTGCTTACTAGATAGTGACCCGTCGTGGTGCACTCTCGTACATGTCTTTCTTTGCTTACATGATAGTGGCCTGTCATGACGCACTCCCTATAGTGGCTCGTCGTAGCGCACTCCCAGCTTCCAGTTTATTATATTTCTTATTGTGGCTTGTTATGGTGCACATTTTTGCTTTTGTCCAGTCTTGCATGTCTCATGTCTTGGATGGATTCTGCGGAATGCCACACCCAGAATCCAAGAAAATGGTAAGGATTATATAACTAGATTGATCATTAGAACATGGGTGGGGAGGATTTTCCAGTTACCTGTTGCCTTTGGTCTAGGTCGTTATAACATTTAATTAAGGGTTTGGAGCTATCCGTCGAGATGAGCACTCTCCCAGCTTCACCGTCGCGTGGGAGCACAAGGATACACATGTAATCACTTTTCGGCATGACCAATAGGTGGCAGCAGGCAGGTAACCGGACTTGGAATTCTCAGACTTGCATTTGTTAGTAATTAGGATTGTGATAACCCTAGTTAGCTAATGTATAAAGCCGTACCCATTGCTTGGCCGTGACTATTGTATGGAGTCCAGTCTAGTTTAGTTTGTCTAGGCAGTGTCCGGATTTGTTTATTTTCAGTACATCCTTGTTTATGCTTTACTTTTGCCGGTAAATGATTAGATACTAAAGTTCTGTTCAGGAGAAGGGTTACAACCCCGGTCCTTGTTTGGTTTACGGGTTGTAACTTGGGTTCCAGAATACTTCCTAAGTCATCTAATCATTTGTCATTCTATATAGACTTAACATGCTCACATGCTCCAGTTACATGACATGCTCATATGCTCCAGTTACATGACATGCTCACATGCTCCAGTTACATGACATGCTCACATGCTCCAGTTACATAACATGCTCACATGTTCTAGTTACTTAACATGCTCACATGTCTAGTTTATGTTTCATGTTCACATGCTTCCTTTTCCTTACATGTACACAGTTTACATTACGTCACATGTCCTTTACTTTATGCTACATGTTGCTTTACTTATTGTCTTTTCTATTCTCGGGATAAGTGCATTGGTAGCGCACGAGTCTCGATTTGCTTTTATTTATTTCTATCTCTATCCGTTGCTATGATTTGCATGCTGGTTTTAGTTCATAGTTTGGCTTCCTTTGTGGTACTTGCTATTGGGGGTCTGACCCCACTGGTTTTGTTTGGCCAGATCTGATAGAGGAGCCCGGAGGATCTTCCGTACCTTCCACTCGTTGGTGATTACCCAGAGCACCAGAGTACCTTAGTGGGTTTTCTATTTCATTCTCCCACTAGTTATGTACATTATTCTTTTGTGGCGTTTAGCCTCCGAGCACGTGTTTAGTTCGTGTTTTGGACTTGACATTTAGCCTACGGGCCAGAACATGATTTGCGTATTCTAGACTATAGCTAGAGCTTATCATGTATGACTATTACTCTTGCTAGTCTTCACTCTGTATTACTAGCTTCATGATCATTGATATATGATAGTTTGGGACGTTTTACTATTTTATATTCCATTTGATCTTACTTCTTGTACTTTACATATTTGCTTGTGATTGAGATACCTAGGATTGCTTGACCTAGGATCGACTGTTGGCTTGTAGTAGTAACCCCCATCTATACAGCTTATACGTTATTTCGGAGTACTGGAGTACTTTGGTATACGTAGCTGGCCTGGTCCGTCCCTACTTGCCAGTATTCTGGTTCTGGGGCGTGACAGAAGTAAAAGTCCCCCATTCATCACAGTTCATCTGTTCCCATCACTTCCTCAGGTACTTCGTATCCTCTAACACAAATTCTAAGTTATGACATATTTACTGCTGGACACAAAAATTTTCTTGCAGCTATCACTGCAGGCGTTGAACCTACTTCGTATCGTCAGGCCTCGCGAGATTCGGCTGGCGCGCGGCTATGCAAACTGAAATACAGGCTCTGGAAGATAATGGAACATGGAGTCTTGTCAATTTGCCTCCTGGGAAGAAAGCATTGGGAAGTAGATGGGTGTACAAAATCAAGTACAAATCCGACGGCAGTGTTGAGCGCTTCAAGGCACGGCTGGTTGTGTTCGGTAATCATCAGGTTGAGGGGATCGACTATTCAGAGATATTTGCCCCGGTAGCTAAGATGCCTACAGTTCGGGCGTTCTTGGCTGTTGCAGCTTGAGAGGCTGGACTTTGTACCAGATGGATGTGCACAATGCTTTTCTTTATGGAGATCTGACAGAAGAAGTGTATATGACGTTGCCGCCAGGTTTTTCGCACAGTGAACCCAACAAAGTGTGTCGCCTGCGTAAGTCACTATATGGATTGAAACAGGCACCACGTTGTTGGTTTGCTAAGCTTGCTGCTTCTCTGATATCCTATGGATTTATTCAATCTCATTCCGATTATTCCCTATTCTCTCTTTTTAAAGGAAAGGTAGAGTTGTATGTTTTGATCTATGTGGATGACAGGATTGTGTCTGGTAATGATACAGGTGCTTTAGATGCTTTCAAAAAGTATCTTATATCTTAGTTCTTGCTTTCACATGAAGGACCTTGGTGTGTTGAAGTACTTTTTTGGCATAGAGGTGGCTCGAAGTGCAGAAGGAATTTTCTTGTTTCAAAGGAGTATGTTTTGGACATCATTTCAGAATGCGGCTTGATGGGGTCTCGACCTGCTAGCTTTCCCATGGAGCCCAGTCACAAGCTGGCAGAATCGACTAGTCCAAAGATGGCGGATGCAGAGACTTATCGGAGGCTGGTTGGGAGGTTGATTTATCTATCGTTTACTCGCCCTGACTTAGCCTATGTTGTGCATATCTTGTCTCAATTCTTACAGGAGCCTCGACAAGATCATTGGCATGCTGCTTTGAGAGTTGTCAGATATCTCAAACATGCACCGGGACAGGGTATTCTTTTGAAAGCTGATTGTGATCTCCGTCTTTCTGGTTGGTGTGATTCCGACTGGGCAAGTTGTCCCTTGACTCGCCGCTCTGTTACAGGCTGGTTGGTGTTTCTGGGAGGGTCTCCTATTTCTTGGAAGACCAAGAAGCAACCAACTGTTTTTCGATCTTCCGCTGAAGCTGAATACCGATCTCTTGCTGCGCTTGTTTGTGAGTTAAAATGGTTGAAAGAATTATTGGTGTGTTTGGGCGTTCGCCAGGAGTCTGCTATGTCGGTGTATTGTGACAGTCAGTCTTCCCTGCACCTGGCTCAGAACCCGGTATTTCATGAGCGCAGTAAGCATATTGAGGTGGATTTGCATTTTGTTCGCGATGCTATTCGAGATGGCACCGTAATAGCCTCGCATGTTCCTACTTCTTCTCAACTGGCTGACATCTTCACCAAGCCCCTTGGAAAGCATGTGTTTGATTCTTTACTTCCCAAGTTGGACATTTGTAACTTGCATGCTCCAACTTGAGGGGGTGTTAGATTATATTTGTAATGTAAATATGGCCCATAAGCCCAAATATAGATACTATATATATTGTAACAAACCCTAGCAATGAGAACAATGCATTATTATTTCCTACAATATGGAACTATCTACAGCAAAAGAGTACGTATCAAGCAGGATACTGCAAATATACTGGTCAATGTACCAAAGTTTCGGGCATGTTCTAGGGGTATAAAAATTTTCTAATGGTACGCTAGTAGTATACTGGCAATATACTAGCTGGGTCAAAAATACTTCATTTTGCATATGGTTCAGAGTATAGGATGCCATTTCGACAGTTACGATTCCTCCTAACTAGGGCTGGAATTGGCATCCTTTACAAGGGCGTGTTCGTGTCCTAGGACTGATAGGCTCGGACAAAAAGGAACTTTGTAAAAGAGAGTTATTAGAAGCCATTATATAGTCTTCAAGATAGAATGATAGAGATTGTCAGAGATCTCATAAGGGAAGAGTTTTCTATTATGATATTATGTGTGTAATCCTTGAAATTTTTTTGTTTTTTTTTTTATTCAATAAAATTATTTTTTTTCTTTGTCATGTGAAGTAGGTCGAACTTGAGTGTGTGGGTTTTGTTGCTATTGTTTGAACTATTTTACTTTGTTATTTCCTCATCGTCTAAATTATTGTGTGCACATCTGTGCCCCTTTTGCTTGTATGCACAATAGAAGATGACATCTTTATCTCCAATATGATTCCACGCAATAGTGAGATCATGCAACTCCAGGCAATAATTCAATTGGAAACATATAGATTATGGCAGCTAGGCTATTCGTTTTCCTATGTACATTTTTATACATAGATGATATAAATTAGTATCATAATATAATGGTCTATAATTAGGGCTGCAAACGAGGCAAGTCGAGCCAAGCTTTTGTAAGCCTGAGCTTGGTTTGACTAGAATTAATCGAGCTCTCGAGCTTGATAAGTTTTTTTATTTTATAGCTTGAGCTTGGCTCGAGCTTGTTTATATTAAGCTTGAAATTGACTTTGTTTGAGCTCAAGTTTGGTTTGATAATCAAGCTTGATTCAAGCTTGATAAACAAGTTCGATAAACTCAAAATCAAGCTTGCTATATTTGGTTTCGAGCTAGCTCAACTTTATTTCAAGCTCATTAAGCTTGATTTTAAGTTTAACGAGCTCGATTTCAAGCTAGTTAGATTTGAATTCAAGAACTTGTAATATTAACAATTTATTTATAAAAAATTAATTAAAAAGTTCATTTATATCAATTATTAAGGACATATAAATATATAATGCACATAACCATGTCGTTATACAAACATATATAAAATTAGAATTCAACAAAGAATAAACGAGCTTGTAAACAAACTCCATAATGAGCTCATAAACGAGCCAGCTCGCAAGCTCAAACGAGCTGAGTACTTCTAAGGTTAAACTTGGCTCGTTTATTAAACGAGCTCGAAAATAAAGCTTGAGCTTAGCTTGTTTACTAAATGAACCGAACTCAAACGCTTTTATCGAGCTTCGAGCAGCACGCAAACGAATTGGCTCAATTGCAGCCCTATCTATAATGTTTCTAATAAAAGCAAGTTCCGAGAGTCTATAAAGATTTAGGTCAGATGGATAAGCCTGGAGAAAAGAAAGACGAGGCAATAATAGTTATAATAGTCCTAAAAAATAATATTATTTAGCTATGGTACGATAAATTAAAGATACATATTTGTGTTATATAAATATTTTGTTTTTCCATTTGAATCGAAAGTCCAAGAAAACAAATCTTAAAATCATTTTAGAATTAATATAAAAGTATAGATGTCATCTAAGTTTTATCTTGTATTTGAAGTTTGTGACATTGATATTATGCATCTTACAAATTATTAAACCTGGCTACCGTCTATTGATAATGATTTCATATGGTCTTGTATCTAAAGCAGAAAATTTCACGTAGGATAAAGAAGTTTGGAATAATTGTGGAAAAAAAAGGAAAAAGTTTGGATAATTGTGAATGGGAGGAGGACACGCCAAATGATTTGGCGCGTGGGAATTGGGCTTGGCATGTGTGTGTGTGTGTGGTGGTGGTGGTGGTGTGGGGGGGGGGGGGGGGGGGGGGGAAAGCAAGTCGGTGTCGAGAGATGGAGAATCTGGTTAAAGAAGTTTGGAGTAATTTATAATCTTGAATGTAGTTTATCCAAGATTTATCAGATAATAGTTATTATCTATATTAGATAACAAATAATTAAATTATCTATATATGAATGAAATATTTATAATAACAAATTATTCTTTAGTTATATCATAAAAAATTTATCAGATAACAGTTATTATTAATATTATATTTTGTATTATATAACTAAAAGCTAATTTGTTGTGATATATTCCATTCATATGGATAATTTTAATAGAACAAATAGATAATTTTAATAGAACAAATAGATAATTTTAATAGAAACTCGTTGTTAATTTAAATATGACAAATATAATTAAGCTATCAAATATATTTTCTAAAAATTAACTAATAGATAATACACAATATTATCATTCAAATATATTTTTTTAAAATATATTTGAAATTTATTATGGATAATTTGGACAAACTACATTCAAAATTATAAATTATCCCAAACTTCTTTAACCGCGTTTCCCCACTCCCCACGCGTCAAGTGACTTGGCGCCCACTCCCCCATGCGCCAAGTGACTTGGCGTGTCCTTCCCCTTCCGCAATTATCCCAAACTTTTTTTAACAATACCCAAAACTTCTTTACCCGATATGAAAATTTTTGCCGTGAAATTGACCATGATGATCACTGAGACAAATATAATTATTTTAAGTGAAAACAAATAAAGATTATTATATCGTTTACTTTTCAGAAAATTTGCTCTAAAGAAATGAATTTTAATTAAATTAGCTGGAAAGAAACATGTATGCAAATTTTGGAAATAAAGAAATATTCCGCCAACTGGGTTGGCGGAATTTTGGATGTTTAAAATTTCGCCAACTGAGTTGGCAGTGGCAGAATCATGTTTTCGGCTTTGTTTGGGTTTTTTTTTGGGTTTAGTGTATTGATTTGGATGTTATTTGTAAAGAATTTCATATTATATTTTGAAATAAATATTTTTTATTTTTTATTTCCCATATTATATAATTTTATAATATTACAAATAGATGATTTGTTATTATATATTCATATTTGTTATTATCTAAAAATAAAACTAAATGTGAGATATCAAATAAAAATTTATTATTATCTATAAATAAAATTAATTTGATTCAAATAATGAACCCTGCTACGTTTTTCGCCTGCAGGCCAGCTTGCTCGCCACGTGTCGCGGCCCCGTTGACAGGTCAACCGGCGTAGGACCCGTGTTTACGGGGGGGCCAATGGGGTGCGGCCATACGGCGAACGGGCCAGCCCGCCTGCTGGCAAAATAGTTTTTTCCTCAAATAATATAGATAATAACATAGATAATTTTAATAATATCTTATTATTTAAAGTGAAATCAAATAAATAATTATATAATTAGAACATCTTTAAAATTATAATATTATCGAAAGAGATATCAAAATATAATATTTTGATACCGTAAATGTATTTTTTTTATAATATGGATAATACTAACAAATTCAAATAAGTAATGTTTTTCAAAAATATTTTGGTATTATATTTTAGATGATAATAGAAAAAATTGGTATTATTTATTTGTTGATTTCTTTCTGAACCATTATATATATATATTTTATATATATATATATATATATATATATATATATATATATATATATATATATATATATATATATATATATATATATAATTATTTATTGATTCACTTTAAACAATAAGATATTATTAAAATTATATATGCTATTATCTATATTATTTGAATTACTAAAATTATCTATGCTATTATCTATATTATTTAAATTAATTTTATTTATAGATAATAATAAATTTTGATTTGATATCTCACATATTTCTTTATTTCTAAAATTTGCATACATTTTTCGTTCTAGCTAATTTAATTAAAATTAATTTCTCTAGAGCAATTTTTCTCATTACTTTTTAAGTCTCTTAGATCATGATTGTGAAAAATCACAGACAACTAGTATGCTCCTTTATTTCACCCTGCAATGGACGTTCCACAACAGATGGAGAAGAAGAAAAGTGGATGAATAACTTGGAAAGCAAATTATTATGGGAGAATAAATTATTATGGGAGAATAAGTAATTATTCTAGAGGGGATCTTCAAATGAGACCAGCCATACATCTTCAATATTTTTTTTTTTTTTTTTTTTTTTTTTTTTTTTTTTTTTTTTTTGAAGCAAGGGTACTATTTGTGGCGAACTCGCCTCCACTGAGGCTCGAACTCCCGACCACTTGGGCCGCATGCATCTCTCTTAACCACTAGGCTAGAGGTCATTTGCATCTTCAATATATATATATATATATATATATATATATATATATATATATATATATATATATATATATATATATATATATATATATATTGTTAGAAATTGTTGTACCATGTCGATTCATGAGATGAAGAACATAAATTAATTGCGGAAGCGTACCTGAATACATTGCTAGGCTTGATGGATCTTGAAGCGATTGTCTCTTTATTGGGTTCGATCTTCCAACTTGCTACGACCCTTAATGACAAAGGTGAATCTGAATCCTTTGTTCCTCTCTTTCTGTTGATGGGGATGCAGAAGAGAAAAAGAGAAAACTTTTCTTTGGTGGCCGTATAAGTTGGGGACCATAACCCTAATGAATACACATATATATAGATATGTGTGTTGTGATATTTCTAATTTGGCCCCTCATCAAATTAGAATTATCTCCGGTATCTACACATTAATTCCATGACAATTATACCCTTAAGCCAATTTTTCAAATAGACCACTTTAATTTGGCTTAATTATTTAGATAGCCCAAACACAATTAATTTTACATGTGTGGCCCCATAATTATTGAATAATTCCAACAATCTCCCACTAGGCCACATATGTAACCTTATAATTGTGTTAACTTTAGTGAGCTCATAAATTGCTATCTTAATCCTTAGGGTATATCCGGACAATCTCGTCCATTAACCATATCAACATAGGATCAAAGCGGCTTTCGTCACATATAGCGTAACTAAACCATCAATGGTCACATATACCAATATAGCTAAACGACATAGATCAATCATGGATGCATAGCATGGAAATTACACACAATGTGATCAATACATGTCTATTTCCAACTGGTCCTCCTTAACTTTAATGAGATCAATACTTTAACATAATGAAAACAGAATGAACTGAATTTCCATATATCTGATCAGATAAATATCCAAAATACTTTAATACATAAATGTGTCCAAAACCAAATAGCACCCAAATACATAAAATACAAACTCCCACTATATTGCCATATTCTTAATTAACACCCATATGAGCAGTATGCTCATGAAAGACCTGGATGATAATACTTTTGTGAGCGGATCCGCTAAAATAGAGTTTGTCATAATGTGCTATATGGACACTTTAACCATTCTGAATTCTTTCCTTCACAACTAGAAACTTTATGTCAATATCCTTGACTTATACAAGTTTCTGTTATTTTTGGAACCATAATTTAAGTGGTCTTTCAACACCGTACTGTAGATGCAGCATTGTGACAAAATTTTGCAACCATATTCCCTGAATAGATGCCCCACAACATGTTATAAACCTTGCTGCCATGGTGAAAAAAATTATGAGTGCATGTTTGACACTCATCCAAAATATATCTCCATTAGTCAGCATAACCTGATGTGGATCTTCTACTTTGTTGGCATCTAACAAAATCGGAGTCGGAATACCTTATGATCTCCAGAATTATCCGATCTCCTACAAAGAGCATATAATTTCTTGTTCTCTATTAATTACTTAAGTAGTTTGGCTGCTACCCAATGATCCATCTATATTTGCTTAAATATCTGCCTAACATCCTAACATGTACGTAATATCCTGACACATACATACTTGAGCATACATTAGACTCCCTACAACTGATCATGAAGGAAAAATCTATTATATTTTCTTAATTTTAAGGCTAACCTTAGGACACTTGATTGAGACCGAATTTGTCTCCTTTAACGAGAGGTCACCTGGTTTGCATTGAATACTTTAATCAATATACAAAACCAAAAAATTATTCCTACTCCCACTGAACTTGTGATACACACAATCTTCAACAGTGTTCATCTCAAAACCAAACGAGATAATCACTTGAAATTACCTTTGACGAGAAGCTTGCTTGAGTTCATAAATAAATTTTGTCAATTTATAAACCATATTCTTTGGGTCTTTCGACATAAAGTTTTCTGGTTGCACCATATAAACTGTTTCATCAATGTTACCATTGAGAAATATCGTTTTGACATCCATTTGATGTAACTCAAGATCAAAATGTTCAACATGTGCTATGATTGTTTTAAAGGAGTTTTTCAAAGATATCGAAGAGAAAAACTCTTTAAAATCAATCCCAAAATTTTGAGTAAAGTCACTAGCTACAAGACGTACTTTATACCTCACCACATGACCCTTCGAATCCTTCTTGGTTCTAAATGTCCATTTGCAACCAATGGACTTCATAACTTTTGGTAATGGGACAAGTTCTTAAACTTTATTGTCTTGCATGGACTTATACTCCTTATTTATTGTATCAATCCACTTTGAGAACTGGAACTTTCTATGGCCTGACGGAAGTTGATTAGATCATCTTCCAGTATCCACAGTCTTCCTCACGTTCCTAGAGAAATATGACAATATTATCCGAAATTATATTTCTCCTTTCTCTGGTGGACCATCTTAATATTACTGGTTCTTGAGGTTGTTGAGTTTGTTCCTTAGGAATAATTACATTATCTTGAATGGGGTGTCGCTACGTTGTCGTTATTAAGGTATCTCAACAACGACTTATAGAGGTAATTCGACATTGTCTTATTGAGGCTCCGAATTCACATCTTGATCATGACAGGTATAGAATCATGCACATCGTCAAAAGTGATAGTAGAATCGTAATTGATTCCTTCTCAAAGATAATGATCCTGACTTTATTTCTCCCCCAAATTCAACATCCTCAAAAACTATTACACTTCTCGTCTCAAAATTTTCTTTTGTGTGGGATCGTATAATTATTAAGCCCTTGATTTGTCAGCATAGCCAATAAAGTAGCTGCTTACAATTGAACTTTGGTCTGTATTCCCTTTACACATTTAATACAGACATTGAAGTCTATAAAGTCGATGGAATCCAAATCTCATCAGACACAAGTCGTTAAACTCTATTTCTAGAGATGTAACCTAATCGCTTATATCATAATGAGGTTAAATTTTTATTATTGTTAATTTTGTGTTTAGTACCACATGACTCCACTTGCAAGGTTTCATCAAGCTGCAATAGTTTCAACTGAATATACGTGATCATAAACCTTAAAGGAACCGTTACCAATAATATTTGGATTTAAAGATAGACTAAACTTATTATTTCCAAATGAACAATGATAACCAGATTTGTCCATTAAGGAAACTGAAACTGAATTTCGTCTAAAAGATGGTATAATAAAAGTGTCTATCAAATCCAAATAATAATCGGTTCCAAAAAATAACATAAAATGTTCTATTGCATCAACTTCTACCGATTTACCGTCACCCACATAGATGTATCTTTCACCATCAATTGGCTTTCGGTAGCTCAGACAACCTTGTCTATAAACACTAATGTGGATAGTAGCACCAGAATCTAACCACCATGTGTTTCTAGGTACTAAATTTAAATTAACCTCAAAACAGACCAAATTTAGAAATGTACTTTTCTTTATACGTCATGCGTGGTACTTTGTACATTTCTTCCTTATGGGTCCTGCCTTATCACAAAAGAACAACCCTTAGTTTTATATTATTGTTTCTTTTGAGCTGGACCCTTAGCAGCTACTGTATTCATTTTCATTTTTCCCTTAAAGTTTATCCCATTAAACATGAAAATTAAAATCTTATTGGCAGATATTTTAACAACATTAACTGTAAAGAGAACAAAACAACAAAAATGACATGATCTAATTAATAACCAAAGAGTAAAATATAGTCAAACAAATTCAAATAATGGTGAACCCCATCTCAAGATACCTCGTACATCATTAATATCAAGTCTTTGGACAGTGATATTAACTGTAAGTGGTACTCTTGGTGTAATGATCAAACGTTGACAATAAGTCATGTCAAATAATAAGCCTACCTTTGGATCGGATTATTATTCACATGTAAACCTTACAATTGTCGCACATTTATCACTACAAGTATGTGTGCAATTCGACCACCCGCATGAATATACACACACAAACATCCGATATCCCTTATAGGCTATCTACGCAAGAGAGGTCACTTTGGCGACATCTTGTTTCAATGAGCCTACTTAGAATATGGGACAACTATTGCTAGCCATAAAAGGTACCAAAAAATTTGAATGTTGACTAAATTTTACAAAACCGAATCATGTCCAAAATCTTATATACATGCATATTTAAATATTATAACTCAAATAAAATAATCATAAGCATGTGAATCTCTTTACATTACTTAAAGCATGAATTAATTATTTGACTAAACTAAACATTATCAACATAATAAAATTCATGCTGAAAATATGCATCCAAAAAAAAATTATGGACATTAACTGAAAATATTAACTCCAAAATATATATCCAAAATTGAACATATTTGGCCTAACCTGAGCATTATCAACACCTCTTTCCTCTTTAAATATCAAAAAATCTAAAGAAAATAACCAAACTTTAGACCAATTTGAAGCCTAGTTATTTAATAACCGAATCCATCAATCAAAAGATTACTTCAAATAACCATAAAGATCTTACACCGAAATTATGCCAAAAAACAATGAAGACTTTGGATCCTTCTACTCATATCTCATGAGAAATATGAAAGGCTTAATTTAAAATATACCTGAAACTATTTCAAAATTGTGTGAGCAACTATTCTTTAATGAGCCAAAAAAACGAATACACACAAGAAGAATGGGTGCAGTAAACCTGGCCGTTAGAACATAAAAAACTTTATTGTAGCATAAAAACTCCATAGTATACTATCCTTGATTCTAATGAAACCATAGTAAATATCAAAAACTATATATACATGAATTCACTTGCACTAGAGAATGGGTGCAGAAGAAGAGCCAACAAGTTTGAAATTCCTAACACAATTTTAATTAGCTAAAAATGAACACTAGAGTTGTCATGGCAGATTAGCAACATCATACACCATCACTTAGTTTGTCATATAAACAGGTGATTGAATTATAGCAAACTGTTTTATGAAATTTCAAATTTATGGAGAAAAGGTATGTGTCAATGTATGCCAATGTCTCCACTTATGTCGAAGTGCAAATGAAAACATAATTCAAGGGTCATGGACATCCTTAAATCTTCGCCCACCTGCTGAACACCAACCACAAGCCTTTATATTTTATACCAAACTTTTGGGTTATCGTACACGAATTCTTCCATTCACATACATTATGTGTAATCTTAAGCACCACAAATTTAAGATTTTTAATATTAGATGAAACGAATTAGGGTTCCCAAATAACAAAAATTGATTTTGACAACTTCGAACTCATGAATCAAACAAGGAGGCTCTGATACCACTTGTTAGAAATTGTTGTACCCTGTGATTCATGAGATGAAGAACATAAATTAATTGCGGAAGCGTACCTGAATCCATTGCTAGGCTTGATGGATCTTGAAGCGATCGTCTCTTTATTGGGTTCGATCTTCCAACTTGCTACGACCCTTAATGACAAAGGTGAATCCGAATCCTTTGTTCCTCTCTTTCTGTTGATGGGGATACAGAAGAGAAAAAGAGAAAACTTCTCTTTGGTGGTCGTATAAGTTGGGGACCATAACCCTAATGAATACACATATATATATAGATATGTGTGTTATGATATTTCTACATCATCAAATTAGAATTATCTCCGGTATCTACACATTAATTCCATGACAATTATACCCTTAAGCCAATTTTCCAAATAGACCACTTTAATTTGGCTTAATTATTTAGATAGCCCAAACACAATTAATTTTACATGTGTGGCCCCATAATTATTGAATAATTCCAACATATATATATATATATATATATATATATATATATATATAGAGAGAGAGAGAGAGAGAGAGAGAATAAAGGAGGTAAGGCACCACCATATGGGTGATGGCTATGTGTCACCTCTCATACTATCAGCATGCACCGAAAAGTATACAAGTGCATGATAACACTACCAAAATAAGTCATATTACCGACGAAATTAGCGACGTTTTAAGAAAACGTCGCAGGGAAAAAACAATTTAGCGACGTTTTTTTTATTACGTCGTAAAACGTCGTTATTAGCGACAGACAGCAACGTTCTGCGACGTATTTAAACTACGTTTGCGTTTTAAACAGATAACGTCGCGTATAAGTCGGTAAACGTCGCTAATATTAGTGATATTAGCGACGTTTACCGACGTATATGTTAATTCATCGCTAATATCACTTATACTAGCGATGTTTACCGACGTTTTTGTGTGACGTCGCTAACTTGTAAATATAGGTCAGGTTCAATTTTCATTCCCCCCATTATTTTTCCCCCAATTATTTTCCTTTCCCCCCCGACCCCGAGCCGGCTTCCCCCACCCCCTCGGCCCCCGACCCCCACCGACCTTCGGTGACCGCCGCTCTCCTCCTCCGGAGACCGTCGACCCCCTCCTCCCCCTCCACCGCCGCTCCCCCTCCACCGCCGCTCCCCCTCGCCGTTCGCCAGAGCCAGCTCCAGCCACCTCGACCGCCGCTCCCCCTCGCCGTCGTCGCTCCCCCTCGTCGTCACGGTCAGGTAAACCCTAACTCTAATCGGCTCGACACCTCAACACGAGCCTGTGCACGTTTCTTGTTTGGACACCTCGTGTCTAGTTTGCTAGACACGAGACACCCCCCTGACATATGTATAAACCTTGTGCACACATTAATTGATATGAATTTGGGTTTTTGATTCGAATTGAGGGTTCTTCACATATTTTTTGAAACTGTCCAGTTTGAGCATTTTCTAAAATCTTTTAAGTAAATTAAATTGTTAAATAATGTAGATTCATGATGTTTAAGATGTATACAATATCTGAGATGTTAGTTTACATGGCCGAGGTTCATGGAATGCAAGTTTGGGTTGTATTTATTCAAATTTGGGTTCGAAAAAGGGATTTTCTGATACATGTATTGTTCTTTGTGTTTTCAAGAGTAAAATTGATAATTAAGATGCTAATTCATATAATGTAATATTATTTACTGTAGGACATTGAAACTGAGTAACTGCCCTCTATATTGTTCAGTCCCCTTTCTTAGTTGTTCAGTCGACTTCTAGGTAGGTAAAGGCCACTTCTTAGATGTATCATTTGATGGAAGGGAGAGGGGGCATAAGTGTTCAGTCCTTGTTCAACTTATGAACATGTATCAGTTCCAAAGTTACTAGTATCAGCCATAGTCAACCATAGTATCTTTTAGATTAGGATTTGAACCCATATTCAGTCAAACCCTTCTCATCCTTGTTCAGTCCTTGAACTTAAACCAATCCTTGAATGTGAAGTCTAGTATATATATTTGATTAGCTTTGTATATATATGTGTATCTCGATTTGTGTTTGGTTGCAGTGGTTAGGATTTAGTTATATATTGGGTTACCTAAGGGTTGAGTTCAAAGTTTAGAGTGGAGTGTGAAGAGGAAAAGTTAGTATGTGACATTGAGAGTTCACAAAGATGGTAGGGTGTATCAGATTTGATAAAAGAAGGGAGTGATGGCTATATATCGATTGTATCTATAAAGGTTGTATATATAAAGGTTAGTATAGTGACTTATGGTAAGTTAAAGATTGTGGGTTCAGTCTAAGAAATTAGTCTTAGTGTGTAGAGTAGTATGTAGAGGAGTATGGCTACTAGTGATATATAGATATGTAGGTCAATGTGTATCTGTATCGGACTATCGCTATCGGTATCGAACTATCGCTATCGGTATCGGACTATCGCTATCGGTATCGAACTATCGGTATCGATCGAACTATCGGTATCGGACTATCGCTATCGGTATCGGACTATCGCTATCAGTATCGACCGTATATACGGTCTACCTAACCTATATACTGATACTAATTTGATACTCTCTGATATTAAGTACATCCGGCTTACTAGCTAGCGGATCCACCAGTTACATGATTATATACTAATTATGTTTATATAAAGTATGCATGTATAATAGTAGGTAATGATATGCAAAACTGAAAAGATAAATGCAATGCATGTATATAAAGTGTGTAGATAGTCAAACCCTTCTCATCCTTCTTTTATTTTATATTGACTTCCATGATATGACAGCTCCTCAAAAAAAAGAATCCTCTACTAGACATCGCACTCTCCTTTTCAGAACATCAACTAGTATTACTACCTTGATGTATATATAAAGTATGCATGTATAATAGTAGGTAATGATATGCAAAACTGAAAAGATAAATGCAATGCATGAATGAATGGATGAAAAGATAAATGCAATCCATCGGAAAAGCTTTGACACTTGCATACCATTCACTACCTTGATGTATCTATCTTACAGAATTATGGAGGCTGAATTACTATCTGCGGAATCGTACTTGGATGTACAACCGTCATCCTGATGACATGTGCGGTGTGCGGGATGAATTCATAGAGGGTGTACACCAGTTTCTGCAGTTTGCCAAGGCGTTCCCTCAGTACATGGACGGTACCAAAATTAAGTGTCCGTATGTGAGATGTCGCAACTTGAAATATCATCCAGAAGTGGATGTCACGTATCATTTGTACTCGAAGGGTTTCACGCCGAATTACTATCAGTGGAGCGAGCACGGAGAACTTGTGTCTTTAGCATCGGAGTACGAGCCTTATGTGGATGTCCACAATAACGCTCCTTACAACGATGGGTTGGTGAACATGGTTTTTGACGCGGCCGGGCCTAGTTTCGATCCGGATGATCATGATGCACCTGAGGAGGCACCGAACCCCGATGCTGCACAGTTCATGGAGTTGCTGGAGAATGCAAGGACTCCATTATATCCTGGTTGTGAGGATCATTCACCGTTGGAGGTGGTTACAAGATTGTTGAGCATCAAGTCCGATTTTAACATGTCGCAAGATTGCTACAACCGTATTATGGAGTTGCTTATAGAAATATTGCCTGAGGGTGCGAAGTTGCCTAAAGACTTCTACCGGTCTAAGAGGATGGTTAGATCGCTCTGGATGGGATATGAAAAAATCGATGCCTGTCGCAACGGGTGCATGTTGTACTACAAAGACGACAAGGATGAAGACGCCTGCAGATTTTGTGGTGTCGATCGCTACAGGAAGCCTACCTCTTCGATGCACTACTTGCCGTTGACGCCGCGTTTGCAGCGGTTGTTTATGGTGAAGGAAACTGCAGAAAACATGAGTTGGCATAAGCGGGAACATACCGAAGGAGTGTTGGATCACCCATCTGATGGAGAAGCATGGAAGCACTTTGATCGAGAGTATCCAGATTTTGCTTCTGATCCGCGTAATGTTAGATTGGGTCTCTGCTCTGACGGTTTTACCCCATTCGGACTTTCGGGATCCCAGTATTCGTGTTGGCCTGTGATCGTCACCCCGTACAATCTACCGCCTTGGATGTGCATGAAGACTCCATATATGTTCCTCACCGTTATTATCCCAGGTCCGAACAATCCGAAAAGGAACATCGATGTTTATTTACAGCCATTGATTGATGAGTTGAATCAGCTGTGGGAAGTAGGTTCCAACACGTACGATGTATCTAGAAAACAAAATTTCCAGATACGGGCAGCACTTATGTGGACCATCAACGACTTTCCGGCCTATGGAATGTTATCTGGATGGAGCACGCATGGTCATCTTTCATGTCCGTGTTGCATGGACGACACTAAGGCTTTCCGTTTGAAACACGGAGGCAAACCGTGCTTCTTCGATTGTCATCGACAATTCCTGCCGAAGGATCATCCGTACCGGAGGAACAGGAATGCTTTTCGTGCTGGCGTTGTGGAGAAGGGTGATCCACCGACAAGGTGGTACGGAGCCACGATATGGGAGGAGGTTAGAGATTTACCAAGTGCTATTGAGCAGCCTGCTACGGGCTACAAGTGTGACGGATTTGGTCGCACTCATAACTGGACGAAGAGGAGTATATTCTGGGATCTGCCATACTGGAGCACCAATCTGATTAGACATAACCTTGATGTCATGCATATCGAGAAGAATGTGTTTGACAACATAATTAATACTGTAATGGACGTAAAGGGGAAGACGAAAGACAATCCTAAGGCTAGATTGGACTTGAAAGAAATATGTAGACGTCCTGCATTGCATTTGATAGAGGATGGGAATGGGAAGTTGAAGCAGCCTAAGGCAATTTTCTCACTGGAGAAGGAGGATAAAGTGAGGCTTTGTAGGTGGATTCAAGGTCTGAAATTTCCAGATGGGTATGTTTCAAACTTGAGAAGATGCGTCGACCTCAAGGAGAACAAACTGACAGGTATGAAGAGCCATGATTGTCACGTATTCATGGAGCGGTTAATTCCGATTGCATTTCGGGAATTCTTACCGCAGGCAGTTTGGGATCCATTGACGGAGCTTAGCATATTCTTCAGGGACCTTTGTTCTAAGAAATTGCTCGTTGATCGTCTAGAAAAGCAAGAGAAGGACATTGCGGTAACACTGTGCAAGCTAGAGAGGGTGTTTCCTCCTGGATTCTTCGACTCTATGGAGCATTTGCCGATTCATCTTTCCTACGAGGCACGTGTTGGTGGACCCGTCGAATATTGATGGATGTACCCGTTCGAGCGACATTTGAATCACCTAAAAAGAAAGGTAAAAAATAAGGCTCGGGTCGAGGGTTCTATTTGTGAAGCCTATATTCTCGAGGAGATTACAAATTTCTGCTCCTCCTATTTCAAACCTCATGTTGCTACGAATAGAACGAGGGCTCCGAGAAACGACGACGAATATCAAGAATTTAATGATGGAATACTGAAAGTATTCAATGCGTCCGGAAAGCCTTCGGGAAAAATGAAGAAGAGATATTTGAATGACGAAGAGCTAAGGGCTGCTCAGTTGTATGTATTACTCAATTGCGACGAGGATGAAGTGGAGAAGCTAGAGGGGTAAGTAAGGAATGATGAGTTTACGTCATCTCAATGTAATAGTATAAGCTAATATTATTTTACTAATCGTTCTAATGCTTCGTTGTTTTCCAGCACATATAATGATGAGTTGAGGCTGGTTAGACCCTACCTAACAGACGAAGCATTAGAACAAGAAATGAGACGTCATTTTCCTTCTTGGTTGAGCGAATATGTAAGCAGCTCGGTAATATTTACTGGCCTCTTCTAATGCAACTGCGCAATAAATAACTTATTATCTCTTCTTTGATATTCAGGTCGATCGTCTAATTTCACCCGAGATTGAATTAATTAGAACTCTTGCCAAGGGACCAATTACTTTTGTTAAAACATGGCCAAGTTATTGTGTCAATGGCTTTCGGTTCAAGTCGACAAATGCTCCGATCAGAGACAGCTTCCTGGATCTTGATTCCACGAAGAACAGTTGTTTGTGTATCAAGTCTTCGAACTACAAAGACGTCGATCCAGGAAATGATTTCTTTGGCATCTTGCGAGAGATTGTGGAGTTGTCATATAATTATGGCAGAGAACCTGCAAAGATCGTGTTGTTCAAGTGTGAATGGTTCGATCCGATTGAAAATCAAGGCTGAAAAATTGACAAGCATGGTCTTGTGGATATAAACTACAAGCGTAGATATCAAGGCTACGAACCGTTTGTCCTAGCAACTCAGGCTCAGCTCGTGTACTTCACAGCTTATCCGAGACGGGGAGCAACGAAGTCTGACTGGTGGGTAGTATGCAAGACTAAAGCTAGAGATACTTTTGATGTTGATGAAAAAGCTTACCAGGAGGACGAGCTACCTCCTGTAACCAATATTGTCGATGTGGACTCCACGGAAGTTACGCATTACACGACACATAATGTAGAAGATGTAGAATTATTCGAAGAGGAAGACGAAGCCGACGAAGGTAAAGACGAAAGTGAAGATGAGGAGGAAGAGGAAGATGAGGTCGAGGAAGACGAACAAGATGATTATTCTGAAGATGATTGAGAGAGATATACTTATCTGAACTTAGATGTTTCTTCTAGAATATATTATCTGGACTTAGATGTTTATTGTAGAATGTATCATCATATGTTACCTTGGTTATTATCTTTGTTGTACTGTCATATTTCTAGTCTCTATTATTTGTTGTACTTTCATATTTCTAGTCTCTATTATTTGTTGTACTTTCATATTTCTAGTCTCTATTATTTCTTGTACTATCATATACTGTTATCAGGTATGGCAGGTCGTCGCGGAGCGTTACGAGGGACACGACGAGGACATGATCCTCCAGTACTTCCTACAGGTACTGCTAGAGGACGGAGTTTTCCTTCGGTACCTCCTACTGGTACCGGCTCTGGATCTTCGTCGCCAATTACTCCTCCATATCGGACAGT
The DNA here is from genome assembly GCA_029216955.1 of Iris pallida. NCBI lineage: Eukaryota > Viridiplantae > Streptophyta > Magnoliopsida > Asparagales > Iridaceae > Iris > Iris pallida. The sequence continues at coordinate 10,224,321 of JANAVB010032419.1, forward strand.
AGCTGGGCCTGCTGGGACGACATCACGTGGCATATCTCCTGGGACGAGTAGTTCCAGGCCTGTTGAGAGTGCTCGCCCGTCTAGCGTTCCTGATGCTGATACGACGATGGAGACGGATGAGCAGATGGCGGAGGCTACGCCGACGGCCGAGGAGGATGTGCCGACGGCCGACCAGCATCATGCAGATCCTCCTTGCGCACCTCCGGAGGAGAGGAGGACGGACATCTGGGCCGACGGTACAAAGTAGGTATTTTGGTTTATGATTTTTTTTTTCTGTTTTTATCATAAATTAACTTTTTTCATGAATATAATATGTCTGTATAGATATCGTCCTCCAGGGGTACAGAGACGCCTAGGCGATATGCTGAGGCATAATTATGGTGGTCCCTGGATTAACTACTCTGATGCTCCAGACGAAAGGAAGAACTACTGGTTTACGCGCTTCAAGGTTAAAATAGATTTATTTTTAACATGAATCATTTAATTTATGCATATTATATATAACTGATAAATATTTGGTTTCGTACTGTTCTAGGATATGTTTTACTATCCACCGCACCGGGCCGAGCTGATCGAGGGGATGTTTCCTTCCGTCGCTGCTAAGCTGATCCGCGACTCTATTAATGATCAGAAGGAACGTGATCGTGCCGGAAAGCCGATCAAAGGTTGGATCACCCCTGATCAGTGGAATGCGATGAAGGCTCGATTCAACGAGCCAAGGTACAAGGAGAAGTCGGAGAAGGCTAAGGCGGCTAGGCAACATGCCTCGAAGTGGTGCGGTGGGTCGATTCCGATGACGGAACATTTCTGTCGTCTGGTATGTCTTTCTCTTTTAGAAATATTATTTTAATACAAATCCGATAAATTATTACTAAGATAATATATTTAATTACAGGTAAGGAAGGTCGGTAACGCCGACATGGTGACCGTCTTCCTGGCCACCCATCGGAAGGGCGGAGTCCTTATTGACGAGAGGGCCGAGCAGACCTATGTAAGTATTACAATGCGTTATCTTAATTTAATACTTCGTGTCAATTTTAATATAACTTAGTAAATATGATGCAAATAAATATTCATGAAGTTAGTAAAAATAAGTATATTAATTAGAAATTAGAAATCATAGAGTACTATCCATACTTTCTAGGCCGAGTATCAGAGGCTGCGGGAACGGGCGACTGCTAGTGCACCTGATGCAGGAGTGGCCGGTACTTCCTCGCAGCCCACTCAAGCTCTGTCGGAGGACGAGCTGTGGATGACCGCCGCTGGTGGCCTCCATAGGGGTACGTACTACGGTACGGGATCCTATGGCGCCCTAGTTGCGACCCAGTCCTCTAGGACATCTCCTGCTAGTGTGCATGGTCCACAGCCGTCCCAGGAGTCTGCCCGAGTCCACCAGATGATGGAGTCTCTCCGTGACGACCTGCTACGACGGATCGAGCAGCAGTCTCAGCACCCTACGGACGATCCTGCGCTGATAGCACGATTGGATGCGCTCGACCGCGGCATTATGGGGCTCGTGGAGACGACTGAGAGGACCGAGCGCACCGTTGGAGGGTTAGAGCGCACGGTGACGGAGTTGCAGACAGGACAGGTGACCATGGCCGAGACGGTGAGATTGGCGCAGGATTCGATGGTCCAGAGCAGTAGTAGAATGTTATCTATCATGGATTCATACAACCAGCGACTTACAGCGTTGGAGCATGCTGGTACTCTGGGTGCGCCTTCATCGTCGTCGACTCCGCCGCCTCCACCGCCTTCTTCTTCGACACCGACTCCACCGACGTCACAGCCTGGCGCTCCATCTGTATCGATTTCACTTGCGGAGTATGAGGAGTTGTTATCCCTTCGTCGCGGCGGTGCCCCTCCTGCACCAGATCACTAGTAGTCCTAGTTAGGACTTTTGTTTGTGTTTGTATCATCATATGTTTGTGACTTATGATTGGATGTTTGGATTTGGATGTTAATTGTGTTTGTATCGATTTGACTTGTGACTTGTTTGGATTGGATGTTAATTCCTTCGTCGATAAATGTTAATTGTGTTTGGATTGGATGTTAATTAACTTAGATTAAAGCTATATGTGTAGCATCTTGAATTGTGAGTGGGGGTTTGAATGCGCTGTGATTTGGAATTGTGAGTGGGGATTTGAATGTGTACCTATATGTGTAGCATCTTGAATTGTGAGTGGTAATATAGAATCTGTGTTTTATTTTTTTTATTTTTTTTACAATTTTAGCGACGTTTAGCGACGCTTACTGACGTTTATCGACGTCAGTTTCCGACGTTTACCGACGAGAAGCTGCAAAAAATACATTTTTTCGACGTTTTTTTCGACATTTACCGACGACTAACTGCAAAAAAAGTACAGGTCTCCGACGCTTTTCCGACGTTTACCGACGACTAGCTGCAAAAAATGTACAGGTCTCCGACGTCTAGCGACTACATTCACGTCGCTATATTACCGACGAAACGACGGTAGACGTCGGGAATTATTCCAGGACTTCACCGACGTGTAGCGACTACATATACGTCGCTAATATACCGCCGACACGACGGTAGACGTCGAGAACTCACCGACGTACAGTTACGTCGCTGGATGTCGGTAATTGCGACGTTCAGCGACGTTTTTGTAATCAGCGACTAAGGAAACGGCGACAAAACTTAAACGTCGGTAATTGCGTCGGTGCTTCATATTAGCGACGGATTTTGTTGTTTCAGCGACGTTTTTGGGCGTCGCTAAAACCACTTATTTTGGTAGTGTAATAGCATGGGGTGACATATAGCCACCTCACTGTGAGGTGACACCTCACCTCCCTTATTCTCTATGTCACCTCCCATGAGGTGAGGTGTCATCTTACGGTGAGGTAGCTATATGTCACTCTCCATGCTATCATCATGTACTTGCACATTTTTCGGTGCATATTGATAGCATGGGGAGTAACACATAGCCACCACCCATAGGGTGGCACCTCACCTCCCTTATTCATATATGTATAATGACCGCTAGCCTAAGTGGTTAGTGTGGAGGCATGTGGCCCTTGTGGGCGGAGTTCGAATCCCAGTGGGAACGATTCTGAAAAATAACTAACATTTCCACTATATATATATATATATATATATATATATATATATATATATATATATATATATATATATATATATATTAGATTACACATACAATTTGACATCTAGAAAAAATACGTAATTTCAGCCACACATCATTTGAAAATGAATGATTTCACACAATCAAGGACTTGATTTGGTTTGGTCCAATGCTAGAGTTGGCCCACTTGGCTAGCCACATAGGATGATCAAGACTTGATTTGGTTCAATCCAATGCTGACATACTCTCATATGCACATAATGGGTACAATTATCTTAGGGCCTGTTTGGTAAACCGTAAGTGTGAAAAGATTTAGATTTGGACTTTCAAGGAAGAAAAAATGATAGGAATCCATACACTTTGTTGTCCCTTAGTCGGGGACGAAGGTATTTTCTGAGATAGAAAAGTGAAAAGTGGAAAGTGAAAGAGTATGTTATTATTATTATTATTATTATTATTATTATTATTATTATTATTTAAAAAATAATTATTTACAGAATAATAATGATATTAATATTTATTATTATAACTACAACATAAATAATCTTATTTACAAAATAATAATAATAATTATTATTATTATTATTATAATTTTTACTTAAACCTAATATTTTATATATAATTAATATTAATAAAAATATTTGGTTAATTAGTTAATAATTCTAATTATATAATTAAATATCTAATATTAAATTAAGACTTTAATTAATTAATACTTATTAACTAATATTAAATAAAGTTAATAAACTATTTATAGAATATTAGCTATTAACTATATTAATTATATTAACCAATTAATATATGGAAGGCTCCTCTTCCCACGAGCCCTAAGGCCAATATACCTATGTAAACGTTTGGGTTTGGGAAGAGGAGCTTTCATTCCACAACAACAACAACAACAACAACAACAACAAAATTCATGTGTGCCCTTCTTCTCCTGTCATCCACTGCCGCACCAACGGGGTCCCTGTCGCCGAGGACAAGGCCCTCTTCTCCGATGTTGATGGCTGGAGGACTCGGATGGTCGTCGTGGTCGTATCTGAGCTTCCCGAGGCCGCCTCCGCCTGCCTCCGCCCCTCCGCCCACTCCACGGACGCCTTTACTCTGCCGCCTCCGACCACCTCGAAAAGGTTGGTAATTATTGTTATTCTTAATATAGTTGAGTTCCTCCCACGTCCTAAAAATTAAGTAGGAAGTGGATTGTTGGATTTGGGAGGGGACAATGGGTGGACAGGAACTGCCAAGTTCCTTTCTTCATTCACTTTCCAAAGTTTTATCCCCTGAATCAAACAATGTAAGACATAAATTTGACTTCACTTTCAACTAAAAGCTGAAATTCACTTCCAGTTTTCATCTACCAAACATGCCCTTAAGGCACGAATATCTTATTTAAATCTCGGAGCTCAAATAGCAAAGAAGAAGCGATCCAATCCTCGTTGTAATGTGGTCGTGATAGCACACGTCATAAGAAATATATCATGGTGGAGGAACTCTCCCAGAGTGCGAATGTCTATCTCTATCAAAGCACCATGCAATACTAGCACAATCATCCTTCTTTTGTTATAGTTTAGCATAACTAAAATAGGTCATGGAAGGTGGAAATCTTCCAAGTAGGTTTGACTCTTTATGATCGTTGGCAACCTCATCCCAACTTTTTGGTACAATTCATTAACGCTATCAATATTGTTGCAGTCCCTAGCACATTACCATTCTTCTCAGTGCATTCGTAGGACGCACTTCATCTCACCCGTTTGATAAGACATTCATGTGAGTGCACCAACCTTCTGTCCGTTCGACTAGGAGTGAGCATATTTCGGTTTTTCCACCGAACCGAACAGACCCGACCCGTTTAGAGCAATCGGGTCGGTTTTATGGCAAACGGGTCGGGGGTCGGTGTTCCTATAAGGAAACAACGGTTTATCGGTTCGGGTTACGGATCTGGAAAACGGTTCCCGACCCGAACCGAAAACCGATTTATTAATATTTATTAATTATTAAATTACTAAAATACCCTTACAAAAAACCCTTCGTATAAAAGTGTTGAGTCTTTCTCTCTCCCCTCATTTTCTCATCCACCGCCGCTTCGTTTCCACTTTCTATTCGAGAAGGGTCTGGCCTCTTCGAGGCTCTGAGCGGCTGACGGGCTGAGCCTCTCTTTCTCTCTCCTGCTCTGCTCTCGTCGAGAGAGAAGAACCCTCACTGAGTCTCTCTCTCTCTCCTGCTCTCGTCGAGGCTCTCGTCGCCGGCTCGCCGCTGCCACTCTCTCTCTACTGGTCAACCACTAGCTCTCTCGTCTACATCTGACCTAGATCTCTAAAGATCGGACCTACATCTGTAAAGATCGGACCTAGATCTTTCAGATCTAACCTAGATCTCTCAAAGGGGGCCGTTCGTCACAGATCTGACCTAGATCTGGTAAAATAATACTTTGTCTCTCGTTTTTAATTTTTTACAATAAATTTTTCCCCTATAAAATTGTGTGCATGATATGCTCATACTCTTTAGTTTACTGCTGCTACTAGCAGTATGTTACTGCAGCCATTTCCCATTTGTGCATGACATGCTCTCTGTTTGCAGTGGCGTGGCATTCAATGCAGCTAGTGGCGAGGCAATTGTTGCAGCCATTTGTGCATGAACTGCAGCCATTTGTGAATAGTTATTTATTGGTTTTCTTGAATATTTTACTAACATATTAAACTAGAAAGTGGCAATGATGATTACGGCTTGAGAAAGTGTGTAATGGATACTACATGGCATCATACTCATTCTATGATGCATAAATAAGCTATCTGAGCCATATTATACTTTCTTTCCTTGTCTTCTATCTTTGGTGCAATGCAGGAGTGGAGAGTATTCAGCCATGAGCCAAGGCTGGAACAAGGTTACAGACTGTCGGACTTACAGGAGTTTGGAACTGTATAATTTAATATGAAATTGTAGTCTTACTGGAATGTGGTGTAACTATATTTGGTTTTGCATTATTCCTTTGTATAATTGATAGTGTAACTATACAGGACAGGAGTTTGGAACTGTATAATTGGTTACAGGAGCTTGGAACTGTATATTTGGTGTAACTATACAGGAGTTTGGAACTGAATTTGGAAATGTGGTGTAACTATATTTGGTCTTACTGTACAGGAGTTTGGAACTGTATTTTTGGAACTGAAGTGAAGTCTGTATATATAAATTGGTCTTCTGTGTTCTCTATATTTTGTAACTGTATTCTCTATATTTTTGGAACTGAAGTCTGTTTGGAACTGTATTTTTGGAACTGAAGTCTGTTTGGAACTGTATTTTTTAGGCCGGCCCAGGCCCATAAACCTAAAAAATTATAGCAGGCCGGCCCAGGCCCATAAACCGAAAAACCGACCAACCGAACCGAACCAGTTCGGTTCGGTTCATGTTCGGTTCTGAACCAGTTCGGTTCGGTCCGGTTTCTAATTGGGACGGTTTGGTTCCATGTCGGTTTAACTATACCCGGTTCGGGTTGAACCGAACCGAACCAATGCTCACCCCTACGTTCGACATACTAAGATTTAACAAACTTTCTTACCCGACATTTATATTCAACATGACAAATTAAATTATATATATATATATATATATATATATATATATATATATATAATCCACTTTTTGCCAGAAATGTATCATGTTGTACTCGTGTCCATGAAACAAGCCCAAAAGAATAGGATCCTTTTTTTTCCACCTTGAAGAAGCTCATATAACCTCGTCCTCCGTTCAGCCTTCTTCTCAATTAACAATTGTACATATTATATGCTCCCTCTCTTTTTAGTTCCAAATGGCAAATATTGACATACCTTGCATGAATTGTGACTTTACGATTGACAATTAAAAATCTGGATTCATAGCTAAACCGGTTAAGACTTTGGACGGTACTATTTCCAGATAACCAGAAGCCAAGTTTTAACACATTAGAGGCCCAAAAATTATTACAAAATGTGAAGGCCTAGCCACATTAGTCATTGTAGGTCAATAATGTATCACTAATCAGATACCGTCCTCAAATTATGGATCCAAAATTGTCTTACCAACTAAATTACCATGCCATACTTCAATGTCATGTATATGTCACGACTTAATATTTTTGTTCACACCTCGCTCCGAGAGGTGTACAAACTTACTCCACAAAAATTAGTATAAGTTTTTTTCCACACGCTTAACTAAATCGCTAATACGAGAATTAGAAAATGTGAAGCAAAAAAGAGAATTTAATCTTGAAAAGTTCCCCGTACTAAAAAGAGTTTACAGCTTATTGTAACACGTGTCCACCATCCTAACGGTGGAAACTTTCTAAAACCTAGATATTTACAATACTCTTTATTAAAATATTTATATGATAAGAAGAGTCAAAAATTTCTTGAAACTCAAAGAAGCATCATGAAAGCTCAAGAGTACTCCACCATGTTCTAGAGAAAATTCTAGGAGGCATCCCAGTCATTATTCATTCATCCATTGTTCAAGTGCAGTAATTTCATAGATGTAGCCTGCGGAGGCCCAAGAAATTGCACTCATTAGCCCATTAGTCTGAGTTGATTAATCAATTGCCTAGGGCTTTAATTGTCAGTCATACTGAACCCATGCATGCCTCTCTGAAGAGATTTAATCTAGAAGGTTCTGCTAATCCATGCACAAGTACGAACTCGGATCAGTTATGTTATTAGTGTTGCTCAAGAGGTGAGCATTCGGTTTATTCGATTTCAACTGGATTAAAATAGTCAAAGCCAAATAAATCAAAATTCTAAAAATCCAAAATCGAAACCAAACCAAAATTAGCCATAACCGAAACGATATAATCGATTCAGTTTAGCTATTTCTATTGTTTAATGAATCAAGCCCAAAATTAGAATTGTGGTTAAATTATATATTTTTTAAATAAAACTTTATACATATATTTATTATATTTCAAAGTACCAAAATTGGACTAGTTGTTAAATTACCAAAACTAGAACTTCAAAACACATAACATAAAATTGTTATTTCCAAAATATACACATTTTTAATCATAAAATATGTATAGTATATTTACATAATTGTATAAGTCTTATTCGATTTTGGACCGAAATAGAAACCCAAAACCGATAAATGACCTATAGTATTTTCAAAATCGAAACCGAACCCAAAAAATTTCAAACCAAAAAAAATTCAAACCGAACTGAGTCGCTTATTCGGCTCGGTTTAAAAGCGAATAATGCTCACCCATGGCCAGTGTTCTTCCCATGACTTAGCATTCCGTACTACCAAGTCATACTAACTGAACATTTGCAATTTCAATCTGCATTCCAGACTATGTTATGAGTATGTCAAACAAAATTATACATAGGCTAGCTTCTAGTTTCTTGTGTCATTCATCATCCAAGCCTCTCTTACCAGAGAGCTGTAGGCTATGGCGCCAAGACGGCACTAGAAAAGAAAATAGATTTTATAACCAGCTGTCAACCTAAAAATAACACATCCTGCTAGGGGTGAGCAACGGTTCGGTTCAAACCGAACCGTATATATGAAAACCGAAATAACCGTAAACCGTATTTCTCAAAACCGAAAACCGAACCGTTTTTATGAAAACCGAACAAAACCGAACCGAATTAATTCGGTTCGGTTTTCGGTCGGTTCGGTTTTCATGGGCCAATGTGTCGGATCTTCAAAACTTTTAACAAAATGAGCATATTTAAATAATAATTTATTTTAAAAATATGGCTTTATTGTATTTATGAATTATTATATTACATAGTGTGAAAAATATTAGTATATATAGATTGAAGGTAGAGAGAGAGAGAGTGTGCTCAAAGAAATATCGATAGAGAATAGGAGAGGAGAGTGCGCTTAGTTAGGGGTTACGAAACATTAGTATATGTAGATTGAGGATAATTTGATAAATTATTATATCTAAATCGGTTTTCGGTTCGGTTCGGTTATCCGGACCAAGAACCGAAAACCGAACCGTTATTTTAAATTTTCAAATTTTCAAACCGAAAACCGAAACGTTTGTGATATTTCGGTTCGGTTCGGTTCGGTTTTCAACCGTTATATGCTCACCCCTACATCCTGCTGATGACAATTCCTTAACCAAAAGTGCTATTTCAAGTCGAATTCATATATGCAAAAAGTTTAATCATTGCTTACTTCAGATTGTACTGACTACCTTTTGAAGCAATGACTATGTTTTACGCAACAAATATGAACACAAAAAATGTTTTCATATAAAGTGGTATAAAAATTCTGAAGACAATGTAATAGCTAGTAACAATGCGAGACAGTAAGCTCTAAAAATTTATTAAATCAGTCAATAAGGACCAAACTTGCAATGTTTATTAAATCAGGTTTAAAATTTGATACGCTGGCAAAATTATTTGGCTATCTAAATTAAGTTAGATGTGAAAACAAAACCTTTCTATCTAAAAATTTATATGGTTGGAGAGGTCAAGACCTATGGATCGGCACTATAAAAACAAAACATGTCTATCTTGATGATTACTAACTAAAAGTTTATATAGTTGGATAGATCAAAGCCTATAAGATTAAGATCTAGGACTTGGCCCTAAACAAACTAACTATGAAGTGACAATCAAGCAGGAACACATTCAATAGCAATTTTCATGTTCACTCTTTTGACTTCACATCATTCTTCTCCAGCCTCAAGTTTCGCCTCACTTCTCTAGTTCTTTTCATCTTCTTTACTTATTTCTTCTCTGACTCGACCTATGATTGATCACCAAAAACCAAGAACATCCTCCACATTGTTCTTCTTTATCACACAAATAACCACTCTTCCTTATTCTTAACCATCTCTCTCTTACCTTCTATCAGCATTTTATTCATCACCTTCCATAAGATCAGAAAAATTGTAGACTTAATGAAATTATGTGTTGTGTCTCTAGTCTGCAGTCAAATATCTATAGGAGCCTTCAGGCCTTTCTTTTATGCATGACCATCCAATTATATATCTCCATAGTATCAATACTATTTCGCTGATATTTTATTGACTCTTAAGAAATATTCATCCCTATTATTAGGAAACACGGACACCGCCAAAATTTGGGGCTCTCCTTGGATCCGTTTTAGACTTTGCTATATTTGTCACCTCTAACACCCAAAAAAAACATTTGCATTTTATCACCTGCTTTTCACTCCAGTGTTCCTAAAATCAACTAGCAATAAGCTTACAAGGAGAAAAATACTAGTATTTGGCACTGATTGCAGAAATTACAAGCGAGGCACAGAAAGTTGTTCCTAGTAGGCAAAAGGAGAGAACAAAGGATACATGAAAGAGAAATCAAGAGAGGTCAGCTTAATTCTTAATACCAAAGTGACGGGGTTCTACTACTCAAAATCTTAATACTAAAGTTAGTTTTTCATAACCTAATCTAAAACTTAATTCTTACATCCTCCATCCTGCCATATGTTAGGAGTTGTGTCAAATAATTGCATATAGGCTAGCTTCTAGTTCCTTGTTTGATTATCGACATTCTTCATTTGGTCACATTACATAATATTTATCGTCATTCAAGCCCTCTCACACCAGAATGAGAAAGCTCAAGAAAAGAAATAAAGAGTTTTTATAACCAGCTGTCGACCTGAAATCAACCCCCTTTGACAATGCCAGTTCCCAACAGAAGTAGTAGCTATAAACAAGAGAAAATTATAAACCATTCACGCAACTTCAATCTTTGCCTAGTTCAAATTATATTGGATATTCCTTTCAAGCAATAACTCTTATTATGCTTTACACGACGATACGAACACTAAAATGTTGTCAGATGGAAATTCTAATGACAATAAAATAACTAGTAACAATAAGAAATAGTAAGTGCTAAAAAGTGTCATTCGCTGGCTATAACACCAACACTGCTAACATTCAGTCAATAAAGGACCAATAACTTGCAACGTTTTAGAAGTAGCAGCTTAACCATTCAAACTCAGGTTTATAAAATCCTTACTTTGCAAACTAAATTACGTGGGTTATCTAAACTAACTGGAGATGATTGGAAATATCGACATGGACTGGCACTGTGAAAACAAAACCTACCTTCCTTGGTGATAACTAACTAAAAAAGTATATACAGTTGGAGAGATCAAAATATATAGATTGAGCAATCAAGCAGGAAGCCCTTCAATAGGTGATTGATCAACCTCATTTTTAACGTTAGTTCTTTTGAATTCTTCACCTCATTCTTCTACAGCCTCAATTTCCGTCTCACTTCTCTTCGTTTCGTTACTAATTTCTCCAAGTCCTTTGATTTATGATTCTGCTTCACGAGATCACCAAAAAAATAAAAATAAGAATATTCACCTTCACATTGTGCTTCTTTATCCAAATATCACCAGCCTCTTCCAGTTCTTAATCAACACACCTCTTACCTTCTATTAGCATTGTACAATATAGTCATCTGTATTGCACAATACAGATGCACACAATAAAGAAACAACAAATATATAACTTCTCCAAGTGGTGCCAGTACCAGTTGTATAGACAACCACCACCACCAAACACACTCCAAAAATTTGAGTCATATCCTTGTGCTGGCCACGTATCGGACACACCAAGGACACTCCAAAATAAATACATTAGGACACACCAAAATAGGTATCATGTCTGTTTCCTTACAGTGTCATGTCATATCCCTGTCCATGCAAACAACAAGAACAAATGGTTCTTATCCTACATTTTGATTCAATTGAAACACTATCTGTTGAAGCAGTGTGGTTGTGAGCCTAATTCAATGAGATAGAACAATGGCATAAAAATAATAACCACAATACTAACTGCAATTTGATACCAGAAGCCAGAAAGGAAGCTCATTACACTTGCAGTCCATTAACATTATCAATAAGGACCAAAACCAAAATCCCCTTCGCTACTGAAGGAACAAAATTACTCACCTATGAAATTAAGGCAACTAGTAGGAAGGAACAGAACCTGTAGAACGGTAGAACCTGTAGATACGCATTGTGAAACCACAACCATTTTTCTTCCAACTGTAAAAACTTCCTCGGCTGCCGATTGCACTCATCTAGAAACTAGCACCCAACAAGCAACCAAGAAGTGATCATCAACCAGTAATGCGTACAGCAGAAGATGAATCGACCTCAAGCCTCAGACTTCGCTCCTCCTACCCTTCTTCACCTCTTTCTTCTTCTCCAATTTCACGGCTTTGCTCTTTTTATTATTATCGGTCTGCGGAATCATCAGCATCCTTCTTCTTCGTCACCTTCATCTTTGCACTCAAGTCTTCACTCTCTTTGCCACTCCTTTCTCCTTCTTGCACCATTGGTTTACTCTTCTTCTTCTCAGCATTGGCATTGCCGTCCCTTTTCTTCCTCTTCTTCACACTCAAGTCTTCACTGTTGTCGCCACTCCTTTGACCTTCTTGCACCACCACCGGTTTTACTCTTCTTCTCCTCCTCCTTTTTCTTGTTTACTCCATCCGGACAATCATCAGCATTGACATTTTTATTGTCGTCCTTCTTCTTGTTAGTCGTCTTCTTCACAATCAAGTCACCACCATCATCAACCTCATCATCACAACTCTTCTCGGCTTCATCAGCCTTGCTATGTTTCTTCCTCTTCTTCGTCCCCTCTTCTTCCGCCGACACTTCATCCCCATCGAAGACCTGAACATGATGAATCCTACCCTTCTTCCTCCCCTTCCTCTCCAAACTCCTCACTTCCGCCACCAGTTCCTCCTCCGGATCCAAAACTTCCCCCTCGTCCACCAACTTACCAACCCCCTCGATCTTCAGCCCGATCCCGGGCACAACCTCGTAAATCGGCAGCGCAGGCGACTCCGCGAACTTCAGATGCACCGACCTCACGTTCTCCCAGCTCCTCAGGACCAGCCCTACCGCTCCCTCAATCGCCGCCATCACATTCTCCAGAATCTCCTCCCTCCCCATCGTGACCCTCCCGACCTTCAGCGCACAGCACGTGCCTGTCCGCAAGTACAGCAGCGTCGACCCGCACGCCGCCCGCACCTGCTGCGGCCACCCGGGGCGCAGCAGGTCGACCGCGAGCGGGATCTTCTTCTTCTTGAAGAAATGGTTCCCAAGGAGCCGGGGGAGGAGGGGGAGGACCTTGCGGTCGGCCAAGAAGAGGTCGTAGGAGTCGGCAAGCTTGCGACGGGACTCGTAGGGGCGGTAGTCGGATCTAAGATCCGATAACCCGATAACGTTGGAGATTGGCAAGGACTCGCCGCGGATCCGGGTTTGGACGGATTCGGTTTGCGAGTCGTCGGCGAGGAGGCAGATGGAGGTGGAGTGCGGGTCGAAGGGGTGGAGCGGGTGCGGGAGGGGGATCCGATAGGGGTTGGTGCGCCCGTTAGGGGGGATGCGGCGGAGGGTGAGAAGGAGGTGGAGGAGGTCGTCGGCCTCGAAGAGCTGGGGCTTCTGGTGGTCGGGGCGGGCGCGGGTCCAGGCGAGGAGTGCGTCCACGGCGCGGGCTGCGTGTTCGGGTTTGATGAGGGTCGGGTCTGGGGAGGGCGAGGTGAAGGGAGCCATGGAGGAAGGAGGTGGATGAGAGGTTTGTAGAAAGAGGAGGGTTTTTTGCGGCTTCTAAAATCCCTTGAGAAGGAGGGGAGATTGGAGGGATATTAGGGTTACGGAGGATTGGTGGGCCCTAAAGTAGAGGTAAGAAATATCTAAATATATATTATAAAATAATTATGACTGGTTTACAGAAAATTTACTGTACAATATTCAATTTTACCTAAATTACTTGTAGGGTAACGAGTTTCGACAGAAATCTCGCAGACATGTGGCCGGATGGGTGGGGTTTTTCACAAACAGCTATTTCAACTCCGGCTCTCTCATTCTTATAAATTAGAAGTCTTTTATCCATGATTTCTATATTTTGTTTCTTTCTCTTCCAACTCAATCATCTTTCAATTTTATTATCCAAATCAAAGTTCTATCTAAAAAAAGTAGAAGTATTCAACTCACTCTTTTTGTTCCTTTCATCTGCCAATATTCAGAAGTCCATCTACCAACATGGATCAAAGTATAATAATATTATGCTCGCTTGGAGGCGTCCTAAATAGGTTAGCTTACGAAGGAGGTTTAACCGAAGTTCTTATAGTTGATCGAAATATTATATTTGATAGTTACGTTGAACAATTTTCTATCAATTTTGATGAATTTATATTAGTACACATTTTTGCTTCTAATTTTATAAATTTAAATAGTGAACAAGCATGGAACTTTGTTCTTCAAATTAATGTACAATCACCGTATATTAATATTTTTGTTACTCCACCACCACCTCATATAAGTAGTAGACGTGCTCCTAATAATGAAACTACTAATATTCGTCCTGGTCCTAGTTCTTCTCACCAAGTTATTTTTGCGACTGAAGAAGAACATATAGTAAATGAAGGTAATAACGATGATAATAGTGATATTTAGTTGAAAATGTAGATGATGAATTTGATAATAATGATGATAATGTTGATACTCTTGAATAATTTCTTGGAAGACAATTTAAAAATTGTATTAAATTTAGAAGTTTTATTAATGGTAATGGTATAGCAATTAAACATAATTTTACTTGTTTGACTAGTTCGAATAATACTCATAAAATTATATATAAATGTAACGAATGTAGTTGTAATTGGAGAGTGTACGCTAAATCTATTGGTAACAGCGAGATATTTGTTATTACTATGTTAGAAAATCGATATTCTTGTTTATGTGGACTTGCAACAGGTACTCATACATTAGCTACTACTGTGTGAATTAAAAATAAGATATTTATAAATTAGAGATGACCAGTCGTATAGTCCATCGCATGTTGTCAAGGATATATAGAGAGAACATCAAATACGTATCAAATATTCAAAAGCTTGGAAAGCTAGAGAAATTATTTTATCTAAAATAAATGGTAGTTATATTGATGCTTATGGTATTCTTGAACGATAAGCTTCTACAATTATTGAGACAAATCCAGGTAGCAGATGTTTTATAAAGACTAATGAAAACAATAGTTTTGAAAGAATTTTTATATGTTTCAAGGCATGCATTGATGGATTTTTAAGGGAATATTTACCTGTGATTAGTACTGATGATACTTTTCTTTCATCTACATATCGAGGTATCTTATTTATTGTTTGTGCTTATGAACCTAACTATCAATTATATCCAATTGCTTATGGTGTTGCTGAAAGTGAAAGCACTGATTCTTGGAGCTAGTTTTTAGGTTGTTTTAGAACATCTTTTGAACGAAATTTGATGCATGGAATAGAATTTCTTTTATTTTTTATAAGCAAAAAAGGATTAATAAATGCTATGCGTGCTACTTTTTCATAATCGCCTCAATTTTTTTGTATTCGGCATTTTAAACAAAATTTAAAATCAGTAGAAAGATCGAAACATTTTTGATGTATATTAGACTCCTCTTGCAAGATGTTATAATGAAACAAATGCAAATTATTGTTTTGAAAGAACTAAAATTGAAAATATTGATGTTTATAAATGGATCATTGGAGTAGAAGGAGATGAAACACGTGTTCTAGCACACTGGATAACAGCTTATGCACCTTATCCTATATTAGATATTAATACTTCCAACCTTGCTAAATGCTTCAATAACTGGATAAAAAAATTTCGTGATAAACCAATAACAACATTACTTGATTCGTGCCAAAATTATAACACTTCAGAACAAAAATCGAAAACATGTTGAAGACCTTGAAACAGCTCCTTGGATTCTCTCCTCCTTTCTCATTGGATTTTACCTCACCTCACTACCCAACACCCCCACACTTTCCCATAAACCTAAACACCACACCTTTTTATAAACCTACTCCCACTCATTCACTCTCAACCCCCTCACTGGCTGACCGAACCTGTAACGCCCAGAACCAGAATACTGGAGAGCGGGGGCATACATAGCCAGCTACGTATAATGAAGTGGAATCCATCCACTATACGGTCACGGCTGTCTAGATATATGAGGGTTTAACTACAATCCAACCGTCTCCTATGGTCAACAACAAGCCTAATAGTCTCAATCTCAACGCAAGCAAGTAAAGTTACAAGATGTAAGATCACCAAATATACAATAGTAAGGCATCCCAAACATTACATATCCAACTAATCATGAAGCTAGTCGTTACAAAATGTAAGGACTAGCAAGAGTTTAGTCATACATGATCAACCCTAGGATCTGTCAATCATGTTACAGCCCGTAGGCAGACAATAATAAGGTATGTAATACGAGCTAACAAGTGCTCGCCGGCTAAACGCCTCAAAATGAAATTTTTACAATAGAGTGGGAGAACAAAAATAAACCCACTCGTTGCCCTGGTTACGCCTGGTGGTCACCATCGGGCTGGAAGGTCGGTAGATCCTCTGAAGCTGCTCCGAAATCTGGCCACACAAAACCAGCTAGGTCAGATCCCAGAAAGAACAAGTGCCACAAAGGAGGCTTCACTTAAGAAGTAAAACCAGCACATCAGAAATATATTAAAGCAGTTAAAAGAACTTGAAGTAAAGAATAACAACAGTCATAATGGAGTATGAGGGAACCATTCAAGTAGCCAGGTCACAACCCTTAAACCAAACAAGGACCGGGGTTGTAACCCTTCACCTGAATAGAACTCCGTCTCCAAATCTTGTTGGTAAGGTAAAACATAACAAGCATGACGTGGGGTGCAATAAGACAATAAACGAAGAGAGGACTCAGAATGCTCCGGGAGCCAGGTTAAACCCTTAAACCAAATAAGGACCGGGTTGTAACCCTTCGCCTGAACAGAACTTAGCCTCGATCTTTATTGTTAAAAGTGACAATCATGCGATCAGCCTGCAATAATCGAGCACTGAAAACTATACCATACAATCGCTCCCGGCCAATCAGTGACTACGGCTTACTACATTAGCTAACTAGGGTTATCACAACATGCATTGAGATGTTCCTCCAGCCACAAGCCCTGCAGCTAATCCAGGTTATCTAGACGACTTGGGTTCATTAAGCAGTGCATCGTTCTTTTCCATATATCAGTAAATTTAGATTGTGCCCTACTCGTCGGCAGGCTGCAAGCCAACAATGGTGGCCGGGATAACGGAATCGCCTGTAGCTGGAGAAAATATCTCATGACTACTGAATTATTCTAGTTATTAGCCTTAGCCATTTACAGTAGGTACCCCTGACCGTGGTACTCAGGGATCCTTGTCCTAGACATGATGCAAACATTACCGTACAAACACAATCATCCACGGTCTCCAGGCCATTCAAGCTTGTCATGACATGCTAGCCGTCGCAACAGCCTTCAAATATATATATACATGTCAGGTCCAATGTCAGAAGTGCGCCACGTCGGGCCACTATCACGTCATGTCAAAAGTGCATCACAACGGGTCACCATCGTGTCGGAGAACAATTTATTTGACACAAGCACACTTAGTAATTAAATATAGAAGGGGCAAGAGCTGGGGGACTCATGCGGCTCGGAAAAATTTCATGCGGCCAACAGTCACTTTGCCATATGCGGCTGAGCAAAATATATAAGCAGACAATACAATGCATTTAATACTTTAATATAATGCATTAATGTAATGCATTAATGTAATGCATTAAATAATGCATTAATACATTAAATACATTATATTAATATATATTAATATACAAATATATTAATATACATTATATTATATACATAAATAATATATAATAGATATAAATGTATGCTTGCATGCATTAGTATAATGCATTATATGCATGCGGCTGATTGTTCCCATGTTCCCATATGCGGCTCACTATTGGTGTTCGCATGCAAGCAATGCCACAAGCATGCATTATAATGCAAGCAAAGCCACGTGGATTCAATGCAAGCATGCATTAAATACAATGCAAGCATGCATTATATAATGCAAGCAAGCATTAATATAATGCAAGCAAGCATTAATTATAATGCAAGCATGCCACGTGGGTTAAGCATGCATTAATTTGCAATGCAAGCAAATGCTTGCTTTGTATAATGCAAGCAAGGCTTGCTTAGCATGCGGCCAATGGATTTCTCATGCGACTCACTAATAGCATGCAGCTACAATCAATCCCATATGCGGCTGAAAAATTCCATGCATGCAAGCATTAAGCAAGCAATGTAGCTAACAAATGCAAATTAATAATGCATGCAAGCTTAAATAATGCATGCAAGCTGCTGGACATGCACTTAAATATGCATGCAAGCTAAATATGCACTTAAATATGCATGGCCATAAGCTGTAGGCCATGCGGCCATAAGCTGTATATGCGGCTCATTTTTCCTCTATGCAAGCAT
The DNA here is from genome assembly GCA_029216955.1 of Iris pallida. Lineage (NCBI taxonomy): Eukaryota > Viridiplantae > Streptophyta > Magnoliopsida > Asparagales > Iridaceae > Iris > Iris pallida. Next base: position 10,242,712 of record JANAVB010032419.1, read on the forward strand.
TAGTATAATGCAATATAATATTAAAAGTAATATTAAAAGTAATATTAAAGAAAGTCATGCGGCTCATTTTGCTAAATGCATTTGCTAAGTGCAAAACAATAAAAGGCCAGCTAATGGCCTATGCGGCTCAGCAAGTTGCATGCAAATGCATGGAAGCTTGCAAGCAACTAAATAAAAGGGCCATGCAATTAAGGCTCATGCGGCTCAGAGTACAATTAATGGCTCTACAGGAAACTGTCCATGAAAAATACCATGGCCTCCATGCTCTCCAAACCATAATAGGAACCTAAATCCAGACTTTCGTCGGTCAAATTTGGGTAAAATGGAATTCTCTACACATGGAACCATCAACTAGCAAAAATATGCAAGTTTGATAGATCAAAACTCCTGGAAATCGAAAATACCACAAAGCTAAATTTACAAGAATTTAACCATGGAAATAAAAAAATGCTAAGCACTAAAGTGGGTTAGAAACACATGAGGAAGATAATGGAACATTAAAAATGGACTTCCTCCATGAAGCAAGGTGCACTTGCCTAAACCTTCTACTCTCAAGTTGGTGGAGAAGTAATGGTAGGAAAAAGAAAGTTAATGTGAAAAGAGAAATGTTTGGTGGGATTTAATGAAGAGGGTGGTGGTAGGTGGGAGTGGTTTGGTTGACATAAAATCAAGCAAAATCGAACCATGCAAAGCCAAGCCGAACCAAGTCAAGTCGGACCGAACCCAAACAAGGAGACATGTAATACGGGTCTAAATACGTACACGTATACGAGATACGTAATACGAACAATGGTCATTACAGAACCGCTCCCCAACCCAACCCCCGCCGATGCACCCGTACTACCGAACGAATCTGCCACGCAGCCATCTGTCCAATTTTTGCCAGACGAACTGTCCAATTTCTGCAAGACGAACTGGCAGAAGATACCTTATTCTGCAATTTTTTGTAACTTGT